>CM069910.1:85940542-86478921 GCA_036172215.1 Camellia granthamiana
AACCCGGAGAGGTACCACCCTCAGGAGCACATTCTACCCCCGAGTACCTTTCATCATTTCACAGATTTTGTGCGGCGGGCACCCGCAGACTTGCTGCTACGGGAGCCAGAGTCTCACTCGTCTCATCACGCGTGCGAGGTGCGTACTTCACTTTTACATTTTCTGCGATGTATTTTGCATTTCTTGCACATTTCATGCTTTCGCTCTGTATTTTATCTACTCGTTCTAAACACATTTACATACACAGCGCTTCTGCTCATCTTGAACATAACTCACAACACAGCATCCGATTCATTTGGCACACAGCTCATACATAGCATTCTATTCATTTGGCACGCAGCTCACAACACAGTATTCTGTTCATTTGGCACGCAGCTCACAACACAGTCTTCTGTTCATTTGGCACACAGCTCACAACACAACACTTTGTTCATTTGGTACGCAGCTCACAACACAACACTCTATTCATTTGGCACGCAGCTCACAACACAACACTCTGTTCATTTGGCACGCAGCTCATAACACAACACTCTGTTCATTTGGCACACAACTCACAACACAACACTTTCTTCATTTGGCATGTAGCTCACAACACAGTATTTTGTTTATTTGGCACGCAGCTCACAACACAGTATTCTGTTCATTCTAAAACTGAATACATCTGTTCATTCTGAACACAAGTGTCTTCCCGTTTCACCCGGGGATATGGGTCTATCATTGTGAGAGAGTGGTACATGGAGCTCCCAGATGCTGTTCGACAGATTGTAGATGAGGCAAGGTTTAGCCCATTTTGTGTGGGGTTGTCGCGTCTTTAGGTGAACAAGACCCTCATGGGTGCACTTGTAGAGAGATGGTGGGACACCACCAACTCTTTCCATTTCTCTGCTACCAGGTGTAACATGCCCGGGGGGTACCCGCGCGCGTTAAACAGTTCGGACTCCCGAGATCTCTTTGATCTAGTCTCACGAGTGCAATGTGAAACATAGATGAGAGTCCAAATTTGGCAACTTTTATTGAAAATCCATTTTATTGCAATTTTGTCAAAAATGGACGGCGTCATCAGATCTCAGAGTCGCCACCTAATATTTTGGGAAATTAGGAAACCCATGACTCGTGCCAAGGCCACTGTTCGTCGTAACCAAAGATGCTTGGCTCGGAACCTTAGGTATGAGAGGGGAAGGTCAATAATGAGCACCCCCGCTCACCCGATCAAAGATCGGCCTCTACTAAACCATGATATGACTTTTTTATTTTCTTTATATGTTCATGTTCTGATTATTGAATAAATCCTAAAATTTACTATGTGAAGCATACAAGTATAGACTAGTTTGCTCAAATTGGAACAATTCAATTTCATGTTTGTTTTTCGAAAAGGGTTTGAATTTGCCACTTGACAAAGTGGGCTAAAAGTTTGTGAATTTGCCACTGCAAAGTGGGTTTAAAACGTGCATTTATTGAATTATTCCAATTCAAACAACAAGCCTTCATCCACAGGCATTCAAACAGTTTATCATTTAATCAATTAGCCTCATGGTAGGATGCTAAAAATAATAAGAAAATCACACACAAATGGGATGCTAAAGCATAAAAACTCACAGATTGACCGACGTCCCTCGAACAACTACAAAACAAAGTTAGTAAAATATGCATGATCTTATATACAGAATCCTAATGCAATTCACTCATGAGATGCACTAAAGATTCGGCTTCTAGAATATGGCATGTGAATCATCTCAAAACATACGATAGCACACAGAATCACAGAAGAATTGATTAAATCCACACATGTAAATGTAGCCGAATCTTAATGCATGAGACATAAATGTAAAGCATGGATATGCATGGCATGTCAGATATATACATACACATAGTTAGGGAAAGCGATAAAAGAATGGGATAGAAAGAAGCGGGGTGGGGGATTATTATAATACTTGAATTATTACAGATCCGAATGAGGGAGAGATAAAATAAAATAAAACCTCACAAAACACTCAAAATAAAGATAAAATAAAGAACTTCATCGCTAGCACAAAGATCCATATGTCTTCAATCTCTTAGACCTGCACACCTCAGTCCATGTCAATTCATCTTCAATGGAGGTCCTGCCACTTCATCTCCATTTAATCATATGGGCCCAGCCCAAAATAACTTAGCTTGCAAGCCCAAAGATGTGAGTTCACTTTGATTTACTAAACATCTATTAAGAACATAGCAGAATTGGCCCAATTCCACAACAACCCAAAAGCCCATGGGCCCAACATAAACAGATTTTCTATCTAGAAGCCATGTGAACCCAACATAAACATTTATAACAATCCTATGTGAACCCACATAAACATTTTTTTTTTGTTTAAAAACAAACATTTTTATTACCCACAACCCACACCCATGAACACCCACTTATCTTTCTACTTCACCTTCTCTTTCCTCTCTGCTTTCTCTCTTTCTAAAATGATTCACTCATCTCCCATAAACCACACCTCCCTCACTACCTTTTCTCTCTCTAGACACCCCTTTTTTTTTTGTTTTCCACCCATGAACCGTCCTCAAAACCAAACACCCACACATGCTCACCCACTTACCACCTTTTCTCTCTCTAAGCCGAGAGAGAGAGAGAGAGAGAGAGAGTGCATGGTTCCTTGGTCTATGTCCAGCTGTGCGTGTGTGTCTGTGTATGGGTGTGTTCTCTCCTCTCTCTCTCTACCCGTGTGTGCATGTGTGTGTGAGACTATTGGGTGTGTGCTCTCTCCTTTCTCTCTCTACCCGTGTGTGCATGTGTGTGAGAGTGTTGGGTATGTGCTCTCTCCTTTCTCTCTCTACCCGTGTGTGCATGTGTGTGTGTGTGTTGGGTGTGTGTGTATCAGCCGTGTCTCTCCTTTGGAGAGAGAGAAGAGAGATCCTGAACGTGCATGTGTGTAGCTGTGTGTGATCTGTCAATGGTGTGTGGTGTGTAGCTCCTTCTCTCTACCCATGTGTGTGTGACTGTGTGTGCTGTGGCCATGTTGTGTGGTGTGTAGCTGGGTGTGCATCATTCAAGAGCCGTGAGGGAGGGAGGGAGAGAGAGCCGTGTGATTGTGTGTGCTGTGGCCATGGTGTGTGGTGTGTAGCTGGGTGTGCATCATTCAAGAGTCATGAGGGAGGAAGGGAGAGAGAGCCGTGTGACTGTGTGCTGTGGCCATGGTGTGTGGTGTGTAGCTGGGTGTGCATCATTCAAGAGCCGTGAGGGAAGGAGGGAGGGAGAGAGAGCCGTGTGACTGTGTGTGCTGTGGCCATGGTGTGTGGTGTGTAGCTGGGTGTGCATCATTCAAGAGCCGTGAGGGAGGGAGGGAGAGAGAGCCGTGTGACTGTGTGTGCTGTGGCCATGGTAGTGGTGTTGGGTCTCCTCTTTTAGAGAGAGAGAAGCCCCCTATGCATGTGTGTGTGCTGTGTGTTCTTCCCGTGCATGAATGGTGGTGGTGGATGAGAAGATGAAGTTGGTGTTGTGTGTATGGTGTGTGTCAATGGTGTGTGTGCCACTGCCGTGTGTGGTGTAATGGTGCTGGGTTGTTCTCCCTCAGCTGCTGCTGTGTGTGGGTGTATGAGTGTGTTGTTTTTCAGCCGAGAGAGTGAGGGAGCTCCGAGAGAGTGAGAGAGCTATGTTAGAGAGAGAGAGAGAGCTAGGCTTGGTCTCTTCTCCATGTGTGTGTGCTCTCTCTCTCTTCCAAACCGTGTGTGTGTGCTTGGTCTCTGATGGGTGTTGAGAGTGGTGGGTTTGTGTCTTTGTGTGTTCTATCTGATGTGTGTGGAGTGAGTGTGTGTAAATGTGTAGTGTATTAGTGTGTATCCCGTGAGTGTGTGGATGGCTGTGTGTTTGTGTCTTCTTCCCCCCATCTCCTCAAGCTGAGAGAGAGAGAGAGTGGGATGTGTTTCAAGCTTTGTGTCTGTATGGCAGTGTGTGGTCTCCCTCCTCTCTATCTGTGTGTCCTCTGTGTGCTCCTTTTTCTTTTTTTTCCCCTTCTCTGGTCTGTGTGTATCGTGTCCCTTGTCGCCGAAAGAGAGAGATCGTGTGAGAGATCATGGAGATGCCTCTGCCTCCTGGGTGTCTCTCCTTTTTTTTTTTTTAAATTTTTTTTTAATTTTTTTATTTTTTTTTTATCATTGTATCCACTCTCACCTGCTCCCTTTTTCCTCATTCTATCTCTCTTTTTGTTTAAACAAAACAAATATTCTTTCGCCACCCAAAACACTCATCATCGTTATTCCCTAACCCTCCATTTTCTTTTTTTTATTTTTTATTTATTATTATTATTATTTTTTTCATTTTCTTTTGTTTATTTTTTATTTTCTTTTGTTTATAAAATAGTTATCAATTTATATAAAACACACTTAAAAGATATGCACACACATAATTTAATATGTACACACACATAAAATTATAAAATACTACAAATTAACAAAACATTAGTGATGGCCAAAATGGGTGAGGTTCGGAATTAAAGTTTCAATTTAATTTTTCGACTGAGAAATTCATAAAATGACATATTTCAATTTTTATCAGCGGGTGGTCAAAAGAAAGTGCCCAAGTCTTAGGGCCGGTCAAAATGGGGTGTCTACAGTTGCCCCTCTTTGACAGAGCTCGAAGTCATTTCATGACGTGAGTGAATGTCAAAGCCCGAAGACGACCCATTTGACAAGGCCGTAAGACTTGGGCAAACAAACCAGATGTAATGCAAGTGGTTGAACCCGAAGGTTGCCTACGTATCCCTTTGCAAGGAATCAAACCAGCGTAGTTCAGGGGCAAGATGCAAATGATATGCAAGAAAATTTTGATAATTGGACTTACACGCTATGCAAAGCCGGTTTGATAATTGGACTTATACGCTATGCGAAGCCGGGTTGGTAATTGGACTTATACGCTACGCGAAGCCGGTTGGGTAATTGGACTTACACGCTATGCGAAGCCGGTTTGATAATTGGACTTATACGCTACGTGAAGCCGGTTTGATAATTGGACTTACACGCTACGCGAAGCCGGTTTGATAATTGGACTTGTACGCTACGCGAAGTCGGTTGGGTAATTGGACTTACACGCTATGCGACGCCGGGTTGGTAATTGGACTTATACGCTACGCGAAGCCAGTTTTATAATTGGACTTATACGCTACGCGAAGCCGGTTGGGTAATTGGACTTACACGCTATGCGAAGCTGGGTTGGTAATTGGACTTATATGCTAGGCGAAGCCGGGTTGGTAATTGGACTTACACGCCACGCGAAGCCAGTTAGGTAATTGGACTTACACGCTATGCGAAGCCGGTTGGGTAATTGGACTTACACGCTATGCGAAGCCGGGTTGGTAATTGGACTTATACGCTAGGCAAAGCCAGTTTGATAATTGGCCTTATATGCTATGCGAAGCCAGTTTAGGTAATTAGACTTACACACTAGGCGAAGCCGGGTTGGTAATTGGACTTACACGCTACGCGAAGCCGGGTTGGTAATTGGACTTACACGCTACGCGAAGCCGGTTTGGGTAATTGGACTTACACGCTACGCGAAGCCGGTTTGGTAATTGGACTTATACGCTACGCGAAGCCGATTGGATAATTGGACTTACACACTACGCGAAGCCGGTTTGATAAGTGGGGTTTGATAAGTGGACTTATACGCTACGCGAAGTCGGTTTGGGTAATTGGACTTACACGCTATGCGAAGCCAGGTTGGTAATTGGACTTATACGCTAGGCGAAGCCAGGTTGGTAATTGGACTTATACGCTAGGCGAAGCCAGGTTGGTAATTGGACTTATACGCTACGCGATGCCGGGTTGGTAATTGGACTTACATGCTATGCGATGCCGGGTTGGTAATTGGATTTACACGCTATGCGAAGCCGGTTTGAAAATTGGATTTATGCAATCCAATGCAATGTCATGGAATGATGGCTATGTTTGCAACTTTTCCGATTCTCCAACAGGGTGACAGACTAGGTTGGTTTAGTATCCAGAGTTGAAGCGCATACAAGCTATCTCAACTTATGGGGTTGCCATACAGATTTCAAGCGGGGGATACACCCCTGGGTATTTAAACCAGACTTTAGTCTCGGAAATCCTGAACCTTTTGCGTTCTAGGCATCGCCATTCGAACTCTAGTTTCCACTGTCTCAATTGATCTCCTGGGAACTCATTACAAACATAGTCAAGTGACTATACCAGACCGATTGAAGTCGTTCGGGCACGACAAACACCAAAGGAATTGCACCGTTAGAGGATTTAAGGTCTCCTAGACCATGAAAGTCATTTGGGCACGACAAACACCAAAGGACTTGCACCTTCAGAGGATTTAAGGTCTCCTAGACCCTGAAAGTGCACAAGATAGTGCAATGCGCAAGATAGCATGATTGAATTCGAATTTGTATTTGAATTTGAATTTGCACAAGATAGTGCGATGCGCAAGATAGCGCGATTGAATGGCCTAACCAACAGGCGTATCTCAACGTATTTTATACGAAGAGATGAAAGGTTTTACCAGGGAGAAATACAATGGTATGACTAACAGACGTACCTCAACGTATTTTATACGAAGAGAGGAAAGGTTTTAACCAAGGAGAATTACAATGGTGTAATTGAATGATTTTTTTTTTTTCAAAACATCGTATACATATACATACCATATACAGACAATATATACAGATGAATACAGACATAGACATAGACACAGACATGTGCATACAGTATACATATACTGATTCGGGGAATATTCAGCTTGTGGCTGTCAATGAGAAGATGCCGTTACTGAGAAGGCATATTCTGTTGGCTGACGTCGGCACACGTATGCAAAACAAAAAAAAAAAAAAGAAAGGAAAATACAAAATGAATGGACATGGAATGCGGGGTTTCGAACCCCTGACCTCAAGCTCGGCCTCCGAGTCCTTAACCACTAAGCCACGTCACTCTTGTGACAAAATATACAAACAAATATATATATACTATACAAGACATATATATACATAAAACCAAAACAAACCAAAAGAAACACTCAATGTGGGGTTCGAACCCCTGACCTCAAGCTTAGCCTCTCACTCTTCAACCACTAGGCCTAACCACTGAACCCATCCCACTCGTGTGACAGAAACAATTCAAACAAATATATATATATATATAGGTGGACAAAACATATATACATCAAAACCAAAATAAAAACAAAACAAAGAAACACTTGATGTGGGGTTCGAACCCCTGACGTCGGGCTCAGCCTTTCAGCCTTCAACCATTGAGCCACACCACTGAACCCAAGCCACTCATATGACCAAAATGTTCAAACAAATATCTATATTACATAGCTATACAATATATATACATATATGCATACACAACTCTCCCGCGTCTCTCTCTTTTTTTTCCGACATCCAGGCTTGACACGCGGCCTGCTTTTGCATCACTGGCCAACAAAAGCAGGCCGCCTCGATGTAAGCTTGCCTCGGCTCTCACCCTCTCTTTGTCTTTCTCTCTCGTCTTCTTCTTCTCTTCAGTATCTTCCCTCTTCTTCTTAACCGTTCTCTTCTTCTTCTTCTTCTTCTTCTCCATTACTCTTCCATCTTCCTCCTTCTTCTTCTTTTCCTCTTCTATTTTCTGTCATTCTTCTGTGACTCCCTTCTTTCCTCATGGCTTCATCTCGCCCCCTCTCTCTCTTTCCAGATCTTAATGATCCATCGAGCTCCTCTGGGCCAAGTGCCCCTGCTCTTACTCATCCTAGTCTTCCTACACTAATAGTTGAGCAAGTGATGGCTGCTCAAAATGATATCAAGGCCAACCACTACACGTTGAGGTCCTGCATGGAGACAGTGGCGGCGGTCACCAACATGTCTCACCGTCTGCAGAGCAAGGCGTGTGAGGTACAACAGCTCAATGCCCAACTCTCCCTACTCCAGCGCATGTACAGAGATGCACGGGCAGAGATTTGTGCCTTGAAGGCTGAAAACAAGGAGCTGAAAAGGCAAACCACCTCTATGGCCCGATTTGGGGCATTTTCGTACCTCGCCTTTGATGGTCGGCAGGGAGCCGACTCTGTCGGCGGAAACACTGTGGTCGTTCTTGGTGGAAGTACTGGAGCAGGGCCTTCGAAGATTGATGACAAAAAGAACGACAAAAAGCGGAAGAGCTCGGCGACGAAAGAGCCAAGTAAGTGAAGTTGGTGCGTGGCCGTCACCGGAGAAGAAAGAAAAAAAGATCCCTCTTTTTTTTCTTTTTTCTTTTTTTTTTTCTCTGTAATCGGGAATGTCCTCGCCTAACTTCAATAAAATCAGTTTCTCTTTTTTGTTTTTGCTCATCAATGGCATGACTGGCATATCACTTTGAACTTGAAAACATTTTTGTTTGATTGAATTTGAGAGTGATTGAATTTTGAACTCTGAATTGGACATTGATCCATACTGACCTGAATAAAAATAAAACCGACTCAATGTAAGAAAAACGAAGCCAAAATAATCCAAACACACTTCTATACGCTGACTGGTATGAATACCCTAACTGGTATAAATACACTGACTGGTATGAATACACACTGATATACACTGACTGGTATGAATACCCTGACTGGTATGAATACCCTGACTGGTATAAATACACTGACTAGTACGAATACACACTCATATGAAGACACACTCATATACACTGACTGGTATGAATACACACTCATATACACTGACGAGTTGACTCGAGCGGAGGAGAAGATAGAATCACTGACTCGACTAAGCCCCTAATTCATTGCCTTGATTTTTTATTTTATTTATTTATTTTTATTTTTAGATTTTTTTTTTTTTTTTTTGTAAAAATGTTTTGATCAACATGAGAGTTAGATTAGCATACTTATTTCATTTTCTGTTTCAAATCATGTAAGCTTAAACTGTGAGCACTGGAAATTTTCCCTTTTCAAATCCAAAGAATGGTCCAAGTTTTGCAAAAATGGAACAATTTTCGAGAAAAATTAGTCAGCTTTATTCAAATTAATCAAAACCTATTTTTGCAAATGACCACTACTCAACTAACATGGAATCAATCATTGAGGTGCATAGCCCCAAGCCAGATAACCCCGAATTGGTTTTGTAGCAACAATGATAACCAAACCGAGCCGATCCGAATCGAATGAAACCGAGCAGAACTGGACCGAACCGAACTGCCGAACTGAACCAAGTTGAATTGAACCAACTGAATTGAGCAGAACGAAGATACACCAATCAAACATGGATGGGACAACCAAGTTGACTAAAGACACACCAATCAAACATGGACGAGATGAATGAGTTGAAAAATTATTAAGGCCGAACTTCAAGATGAAGCTACCTACGTATCCCAAAGATAGGAATCAGGCCATCGTAGTTCGGGCTAAGGTTCACTCGGATATTGACACTCTCCTTTTGTGCTCTAACTTTTGCCAAAGCCGCCTTTTCGGGTTTTCAACCTTGCGAGCTTTTCATTTTTTGATTTTTCTATTTTTTTTTCATTTTGTTTATTTTATTTTTTTTTTCTTTTGAGTTACTACTTTTTTGTTTTTCTGCTCTAACTTTTGCCTGGGTCGCCCTTCCGGGTTTTCAGCCCAACGAGCCTCTCAAGGGTTACTTTCATTCTAACTTGTCCATGTTGATTGGGTGTGAAATCTCTAGACCATCTATAAGAACAACTGCTACACTTGACTAGTAGATATGGTGATGTAGGGACTAGACTGAATTGGGTCCGAATTTGCCCCTAGTGTTGCCCTAGTGTAGTGGATAGGAACTCGACTGTCCTTCAATAATAAAATTCATTCTCTCAAATTCTGGGTTTGGCCTTTTTGGGCGGTCTTCATTGGGAAACGATTCAGTTTTAACTCTTTGATCACATCCAACATTTTGCCCCTAGTTCAATGGCTGCTTCAAATCTAAATCGCATCCAATCTTCTTGCCCCTAGTTCAAGGGTTGCTTCCAATCTGAATCGCAGGCCCTACATAGTTCTGGTTAAGGTTCACTCGGGTATTGACACTCTCCTTTTACGCTCTAACTTTTGCCAAAGCCGCCCTTTCGGGTTTTCAACCTTGCGAGCTTTTCATTTTCTTTTTATTTTTCCTTCTTTTTTTTTTATTTTTTTATTTTTTAAATTTTTTTTATATATACTTTTTTATTTTTTGGTGCTCTAACTTTTGCCTGGGTCGCCCTTTCGGGTTTTCGGCCCAGTGAACCTCTCAAGGGTGGTACCTTATTGCCCCTAGTTCAAGGGCTGCCTCCATTTCAGCTATGCAAGCCTCACACTTTTGCCCCTAGTTCAAGGGCTGTTTCAAATCGAAATCACATTCTCTGCCCTGAGTTCAAGGTCTGTTTCCAATCTGGATCACATCATTGCCCCTAGTTCAAGGGCTATTTTCAATCTAAATTATATTCGACCTTATTGCCCAGAGTTGAAGGGCTGCCTCCATTTGAATCACATCATGGCCCCCAGTTCAAGGGCTATTTCCAATTCGGCTATGCAAGGCTTACACTTTGAATGATCATTGAATATTTCGAATTAAGGTTTGAAAGCTAAGGAGCTAAGGAGGTTGGACCACGAGTCAAGAGGGATCCTATGCTGTATAACTAATTCCAGGCATGTCTTCGTAGGATCATGCAAAAACAGTTTTTGAAATCTTTTCACAAAGTGACTAATCACTCGTACTTTTACGAAGATAAGATAGAACCAATTTGGACCAAGGCAGGATCCTTCTCGGTACCCACATTAACAAAAATGATTTTATTCATCAAAGGCTTAGCGCACATCTCTTCTTTTCAGTTGATCAAAATTTGCAAATCCCGAGGAAATTCTTCCTCTTCGTTTTTATCAGAGTTTTGGAAAAAGTTTTGAAAAACTTTGGTCAATGCGATGAATTAATGCACAGAGAAGTAGGCAGACTCTATGGCATTTTTTTTTTGTTTTTCTGTCTATTGAAAAGAGACTATGACTTAGCAATGACAACAGACTTTTGACAACATACTCAAAAGAAAATGGCAAAGAGGACCTAGACAGGACAGAAATGTCTAGGTTAGCATTATCGAAATCAACAGACTCTGACTCATTAGGTTGACTTGAGCCTGACTCTAACTCTACAAACTTGGTGGAGTCAAACTTAGACTCAATACTCAATTCAGAACTCAGAGTAAAACCATTCTCAAATTACCAGCCAAAGTGTGGGCCATCGACAACATTCAAAATAAAACCCATGCAATCAACAGGTGGTCACTCCCCAATCACAGAGATGGTCGACTTTGTGGGATTTCGGCCCTTATTTTTATTTTATTTTTATTTTTATTTTTTTGATTTTATGTTTTTGTTATTTTTTTTTTTCGTTTTTGAAGTAATGGTGCTAAACTGAACAACCTGAACCACTCATTCGAATTTGAGAATCCCTGTATAGATCTAATACATTGCACATAAAGCAGGAAAGAGAACAAACACCCCTATGGAGGGTAGGGTTATCATGTCCTAGCTTGAAATGATCTAGGGTTTCACTATTCAAACAAGCAGTATCATACATCCTAGCAACGGGAAAGCATCATGTCCTAATTTGAAAGGTACTATGGCTCACTATATGTACAAGGTTGGCTTTACTCTAAGGGTTGAAGTCAAGGTGACGTTACCAAAGAGTCCTTTGGGTCGTAACCAATAAAGATCCCAGGAAATCAGAAGAGTCAAATAGCCTCTCTTCGGAGTCTGAGAAACTTAGATAGCAGAGGTAGATAGCAAAGCCACCCTTTTGACAAATCTCAAAAGGTTACAACACAAGGCCTCTAAAGTAACGTAGAGATAGGTGCAGTGTCACAAAAAGTACGCCTGTGTTCCCACCAGTATCTGGGCAACACAGGAACTTTAAGTGCACCAATGCATGCAATGCAATAAACATATAATTGAAAATAAAAGTCATATCATGGAGTTCGAGTCAAGGTTTCATAAATCCCCAGCAGAGTCGCCAGAAACTGTAACATGCCCGGGGGGTACCCGCGCGCGTTAAACAGTTCGGACTCCCGAGATCTCTTTGATCTAGTCTCACGAGTGCAATGTGAAACATAGATAAGAGTCCAAATTTGGCAACTTTTATTGAAAATCCATTTTATTGCAATTTTGTCAAAAATGGACTACGTCATCAGATCTCAGAGTCGCCACCTAATATTTTGGGAAATTAGGAAACCCATGACTCGTGCCAATGCCACTGTTCGTCGTAACCAAAGATGCTTGGCTCGGAACCTTAGGTATGAGAGGGGAATGTCAATAATGAGCACCCCCGCTCACCCGATCAAAGATCGGCCTCTACTAAACCATGATATGACTTTTTTATTTTCTTTATATGTTCATGTTCTGATTATTGAATAAATCCTAAAATTTACTATGTGAAGCATACAAGTATAGACTAGTTTGCTCAAATTGGAACAATTCAATTTCATGTTTGTTTTTCGAAAAGGGTTTGAATTTGCCACTTGACACAGTGGGCTAAAAGTTTGTGAATTTGCCACTGCAAAGTGGGTTTAAAACGTACATTTATTGAATTATTCCAATTCAAACAACAAGTCTTCATCCACAGGCATTCAAACAGTTTATCATTTAATCAATTAGCCTCATGGTAGGATGCTAAACATAATAAGAAAATCACACACAAATGGGATGTTAAAGCATAAAAACTCACAGATTGACCGACGTCCCTCGAACAACTACAAAACAAAGTTAGTAAAATATGCATGATCTTATATACAGAATCCTAATGCAATTCACTCATGAGATGCACTAAAGATTCGGCTTCTAGAATATGGCATGTGAATCATCTCAAAACATACGATAGCACACAGAATCACAGAAGAATTGATTAAATCCACACATGTAAATGTAGCCGAATCTTAATGCATGAGACATAAATGTAAAGCATGGATATGCATGGCATGTCAGATATATACATACACACAGTTAGGGAAAGCGATAAAAGAATGGGATAGAAAGAAGCGGGGTGGGGGAATTATTACAATACTTGAATTATTACAGATCCGAATGAGGGAGAGATAAAATAAAATAAAACCTCACAAAACACTCAAAATAAAGATAAAATAAAGAACTTCATCGCTAGCACAAAGATTCATATGTCTTCAATATCTTAGACCTGCACACCTCAGTCCATGTCAATTCATCTTCAATGGAGGTCCTGCCACTTCATCTCCATTTAATCATATGGGCCCAGCCCAAAATAACTTAGCTTGCAAGCCCAAAGATGTGAGTTCACTTTGATTTACTAAACATCTATTAAGAACATAGCAGAATTGGCCCAATTCCACAACAACCCAAAAGGCCATGGGCCCAACATAAACAGATTTTCTATCTAGAAGCCATGTGAACCCAACATAAACATTTATAACAATCCTATGTGAACCCACATAAACATTTTTTTTTCGTTTAAAAACAAACATTTTTATTACCCACAACCCACACCCATGAACACCCACTTATCTTTCTACTCCACATTCTCTTTCCTCTCTGCTTTCTCTCTTTCTAAAATGATTCACTCATCCCCCATGAACCACACCTCCCTCACTACCTTTTCTCTCTCTAGACACCCTTTTTTTTTTGTTTTACGCCCATGAACCATCCTTAAAACCAAACACCCACACATGCTCACCCACTTACCACCTTTTCTCTCTCTAAGCCGAGAGAGAGAGAGTGCATGGTTCCTTGGTCTATGTCCAGCTGTGCGTGTGTGTCTGTGTATGGGTGTGTTCTCTCCTCTCTCTCTCTCTATCCATGTGTGCATGTGTGTGTGAGAGTATTGGGTGTGTGCTCTCTCCTTTCTCTCTCTACCCGTGTGTGCATGTGTGTGTGAGAGTGTTGGGTGTGTGCTCTCTCTTTTCTCTCTCTACCCGTGTGTGCATGTGTGTGTGAGTGTTGGGTGTGTGAGTATCAGCCGTGTCTCTCCTTTCGAGAGAGAGAAGAGTGATCCTGAACGTGCATGTGTGGAGCTGTGTGTGATCTGTCAATGGTGTGTGGTGTGTAGCTCCTTCTCTCTACCCGTGTGTGTGTGACTGTGTGTGCTGTGGCCATGGTGTGTGGTGTGTAGCTGGGTGTGCATCATTCAAGAGCCGTGAGGGAGGGAGGGAGAGAGAGCCGTGTGACTGTGTGTGCTGTGGCCATGGTGTGTGGTGTGTAGCTGGGTGTGCATCATTCAAGAGCCGTGAGGGAGGGAGTGAGAGAGAGCCGTGTGACTGTGTGTGCTGTAGCCATGGTGTGTGGTGTATAGCTCGGTGTGCATCATTCAAGAGCCGTGAGGGAGGGAGGGAGAGAAAGCCGTGTGACTGTGTGTGCTGTGGCCATGGTGTGTGGTGTGTAGCTGGGTGTGCATCATTCAAGAGCCGTGAGGGAGGGAGGGAGAGAGAGCTGTGTGACTGTGTGTGCTGTGGCCATGGTAGTGGTGTTGGGTCTCCTCTTTTAGAGAGAGAGAAGCCCCCTATGCATGTGTGTGTGCTGTGTGTTCTTCCCGTGCATGCATGGTGGTGGTGGATGAGAAGATGAAGTTGGTGTTGTGTGTATGGTGTGTGTCAATGGTGTGTGTGCCACTGCCGTGTGTGGTGTGGTGGTGCTGGGTGTGTGTGCCACTGCCGTGTGTGGTGTGGTGGTGCTGGGTGTGTGTGCCACTGTCGTGTGTGGTGTGGTGGTGCTGGGTTGTTCTCCCTCAGCTGTTGCTGTGTGTGGGTGTATGAGTGTCTTGTTTTTCAGCCGAGAGAGTGAGGGAGCTCCGAGAGAGTGAGAGAGCTCTGTTAGAGAGAGAGAGAGAGAGAGAGAGAGAGAGCTGGGTTTGGTCTCTTCTCCATGGGTGTGTGCTCTCTCTCTCTTCAAAACCGTGTGTGTGTGCTTGGTCTCTGATGGGTGTTGAGAGTGGTGGGTGTGTGTCTTTGTGTGTTCTGTCTGATGTGTGTGGAGTGAGTGTGTGTAAATGTGGAGTGTATTAGTGTGTATCCCTTGAGTGTGTGCATGGCTGTGTGTTTGTGTCTTCTTCCCCCCCTCTCCTCAAGCTGAGAGAGAGCGAGAGTGGGATGTGTTTCAAGCTTTGTGTCTGTATGGCAGTGTGTGGTCTCCCTCTTTTCTATCCGTGTGTCCTCTGTGTGCTCCTTTTTCTTTTTTTCCCCCTTCTCTGGTCTGTGTGTATCGTGTCCCTTGCCGCCGAAAGAGAGAGATCGTGTGAGAGATCATGGAGATGCCTCTGCCTCCTGGGTGTCTCTCCTTTTTTTTTTTTTTTTTTTTCTTTTTTTTTTTATCATTGTATCCACTCTCACCTGCTCCCCTTTTCCTCATTCTAGCTCTCTTTTTGTTTAAACAAAACAAATATTCTTTCGCCACCCAAAACACTCATCATCATTATTCCCTGACCCTCCATTTTCTTTTTTATTTTTTATTACTATTATTATTATTATTTTTTTTCATTTTCTTTTGTTTATTTTTTATTTTCTTTTGTTTATAAAATAGTTATCAATATCTATAAAACACACTTAAAAGATATGCACACACATAATTTAATATGTACACACATAAAATTATAAAATACTACAAATTAACAAAACATTAGTGATGGCCAAAATGGGTGAGGTTCGGAATTAAAGTTTCAATTTAATTTTTCGGCTGAGAAATTCATAAAATGACATATTTCAATTTTTATCAGCGGGTGGTCAAAAGAAAGTGCCCAAGTCTTAGGGCCGGTCAAAATGGTGCACTTGTAGAGAGATGGTGGGACACCACCAACTCCTTCCATTTCTCTGCTACCGGGGACATGACGATGACCCCGTACGACTTTTCAATGCTGACGGGCCTCGACGTGGAAGCCCGACTGATCCCATACGATATTGATATGGGCAAGTGGGAAGTAGCCTGGACTTATCTTCTCGGAGCCCATCCGCTGACCTACAGATCATCAGTCATGGTCAGATACACCTAGTTTACAGAGCAGTATCGAGGAACTACGCCCGAGACTGTTGAGGCCATAGAGCAGTATGCTCGGGGATTTCTGATGTTCCTTCTCGGGACCACACTGTTCTCCGACAGGGGGAGCACTGTCGGCCTATATCTCTTGAGTGCTCTAGTAGACCTATCACAGGTCCGGCACTTTGATTGGGGTGACGCCGGCCTCGCTACCCTTTACTGCTATATGAGTGCAACCTCCCGCGGGCAGGGGAATATAGTAGGTGGCTACTGGAGAACCTGGGAGGTACATTCTGCCCTCTTGATTTAAATTTTTGCTTTTCAATATCTATACACTACACACTCCACACATTGCACACATTACATTCTATACTTTGCATTCTGCACTCAGCATTTTGCATTTTCTGTATATTCTGTATTCGCATTCTGCACTCAGCATTCTGCATTTTCTATACATTCTGTATTCTGATTACCACTGTCTTGCCTTTTACAGCTGTGGGTTTACGTCTACTTCCCGGCACTCGCCTCTGATCCGGAGGTTAAGGCACCACTCGATGTGCCATACTCGCGTAGATTCGAGGGTCAGTTCGAGCCCAGACCTCAGGAGACTCTGGCATACCTCAGGCAGTACTTTGACACTGTGCGGGCGACCGAGGTAATCAAGAACTCTCAGTTCTTCATGCTTTCAGCTTTGATTCATCTTGCATATTTATGACAACTAATCAATTTATGCACCTGCTATCCGCAGATCACCTGGCAGCCTTGGACAACGATGCCAGGGTTTGCTCGGTTCCAGTTCGCTGGGGCATGGGGCGCCTCCCGGTACCGAATTTTGTTTGACGGACCAGTAGGCAGAGTTTAGTTTCTTGGAGAGCGCTTCATGCGCCAGACACAGGGCTATCCTGCTCAGGAGATACCGTCACCCGCCTCCACTGGACATGCGATCCACCGAGAGTCTCACTCCCCAGGAGGTTAGCGACCTTATGTTGGGTGCTGACGCAGTCCTTTTCCATGAGGAGGGGGAGTATGCGACATACCTCCATACATACCTGATGCCTCCGCTGACAGGCGTTCGCACCCTCATGAGGAGAGCTGCTGACATCCCTCTGTGGAGCCGTGCCCAAGCTGTAGACATTCCTTCGACTAGCAAGGCCAGCACATCGAGGGGTAGGAGTAGGGGGATGCCCCCTGCTTGGCAGTGTGTTGGGTGGCCAGATCCTCCGACTGAGCTGATAGGCTGGCGGTATGGGACACCTTACCAGATTCCACTGGAAGCTCCATTGCCAGATCATCGATACGTCAGTACCCCTGACTCACCACCGGTATGCCTCACAGTTTTCATTTATCATTTCGATATTTAGACATTCATTCATTCACTGATGACATGAACTTGCATCTGCAGCCTTCCAGAGGATATGTTCAAGGGTTGCTTGAGGTGATGGCCTCACTCGAGTTTATGGTCTTGAGGAGAGAAACGATACTGCACTTCTACGGCATCCCGGTACTTTCCAGTTTCCCTGTATTTATCATACTTCTGATGACATATCGAAACTGAACATTTCACTGTACTGATTCACTGCATGTGTAGAGCACATCAGACACATCACATTCACACACTATATCTAAATGCACTCACTCCATGCACCATACTTGCATTTGATATACATACTCTGGTTGATGTATTCAAACTGCCTTTTCAGGTCGCACCTGTACAGCCCGGGCCATCTAGGCCTTCTCGAGTAGTAGGGAGAGGGATCCCGACATGCGGCCGAGAGAGACATCGGGCACCTGCCAGACATGATGATGAGTCCAGCAAGGAGGAGGAGTCAGTACACCCTCAGTCAGAGACATCTGCAGGCAGAGGTGATGACACCGGTTCCGATTCTGAGGGCAGAGACGACGCCGCGAAGGATTTCGAGGATGGCGGCTCCGGTTCAGACGGTGGTGCCGACGGCGGTGGTGCGGAGGCTGCTCAGCCGAAGAGGGTGAAGAGGGCCTCTCGATCTTGAGCTAGATAGCACCGACGCAGATGTTTTGCCTTATTTTCTTTTTACTGGTAGTTATAGCACCTTGTACAGCGTTAGGTAGTTTTATTTTCTTTAAAACTTGTACCCTTTTCTAAAAAGAAACCATGACGGAATGAAAACAGTTTTTTGTTCAAAAAGTGTTACATTTGTATTCTAAGCATCGCATCGCATCATTTTGCACAAAAATGATATTGAATGGAAATTGAACATCCGTGTATTGCCAAGTCAGGTAGCGAACCAACGTAACAAACTAAACAACTTAAAACAAAAACAATTCGTTAAACGAATTACAACAACTCGATAAGCAAATGAGCAACAACTCAATAAACAAATTGCAACAACTTGATAACAAAAGAGCAACAACTCGATAACCAAAAAGTAACAACTCGATAAGCAAAACTTAACAACTCGATAAGAAAATGCATATTGGATAAACAAAGCGACTGTACGCATCCAAATCAGAAGTAAACTCAGACCTTCAGGATTCTCAACACATAAGAAGGTTAGGAACTCTCTTCTGGAGACAAGAAAAGGCTGCAGACCACATTTTTGCTCATGGCCGACCACCGAAAAGCTTGCCGACCACTTTTTTGGTCTGTAGACCAGAAAATGTGGCTGGTCAACCAGAAAAAGTGGTTGGCTGACCAGTTGGCCTAGGGACCTCCAGATTTTGGCCACTTGTCCTCTAAACAGTGTCTTATCCTCCATAAAGGTTCCAGCCTCGTGGTTCCCTCATTCTAACTCAGTTTTGCACCAAATGGAGGCATTTCTTGTCCAAAATCTCACATATTGGATCGCCAACTTGGATGGCTCGGAAAAGTTGAATTTTTTAGGCTTCGACATAAATGCACTATTCACATTGAGCCGCACCCCGCTGCGTTTTCCGTTCCTTCATGTCGCGGCAAGGTGTTGGAACCCAATTATGCACGTTTTTAGCTTTAGCGGACAAGAGATATGTCCCACTTTCGAAGACTTCTAAGCTTTGATGGAATCTCAGCGCGATGAAGAAATCTTGTCCCAATTCCGCTTCGGCCAGGTCCAAGCCTTAGGATGGATGTGTGGGCTCACTTTGCATGACGCTCGGTCATTGATTCACGACGGAGAGCTGGACATTCCGAGCTTGATTCGTCGGTTTTCTGATGCCGGTGACCGCGACGATCATGACTGGCAGGGTTTTCGACGACATGTGCTTTGCTTGTGCATGTTGTCTCATTTCTTGCTTGCCCCAAGCTCCGGAGGATCTAGCATCCGTTTGATTGAGGTTGCCGAGGGCTTGAAAGAGGGCAAGAGCTGCATCACCATGACACTAGCTGAGACATTGATGGGTTTGGATGCTTTCCATTGCCGAGAGACGATCAGATTCGCGGGGAGTCCACTACTGTTGCAGGTAATGTTTCCCACCCTATCTCACGTATATTTCTCACATCACTCGGCCCTCAGGCTCGGTTTTTCTCTCAAAACCCTTTTCTCACTTTTCTCTCAACGTACACCTCTCTATTCTTTAATCTCTCATTTTTCATCCCTCCCCAGATATGGTTGATGGATAAATTGAAGGTTGTGGATTTATGTCCAGCATATTCAGCTCGCGGCTATTTCTTCCTACGATGTCTAGTCGATGCCCCTAATGAGGGATGGTGGTGCGAATGGATGTACAGTCTGTCCGCTGCCAGTATTGCTTGGCGCTGCCCGTGGCTCAATTTACCGGCGATGAGCTATAGCATGACTCGCCAGCCCGGGATTCAGTTGATTGGCTTGACACACTGTGTCTTTTACTTCCTATTTCGATTCCGACGTTAATTTGGGCATGATCAGACTTGCCCGGAGGAAGGGATAGAGTACCCTGCCGCATTTCCAGTCCGAGGCACACAACTAGCTCGGTATGCCACAGTATGGAGGATGAGAGAACTTCTGGCCCCCCCTCCCACTTTGAGTTGCACCCTCTCTGATGAGTGCATAGCTTGGGTTGATGAAGAGGCGTAGGTTGGGTCTACTTTGGCATCAGAAGCTTCCACAAGCTCTGGGAGGGAGTGCAAGAACACCTGACTATGCCCCGAATTTATTTTCTTTAATCAGTACTTTCAAGTTTTCGTTATGAATGTAATAAAAAGCAACTTCAATTTTGTATTCAAGAGTAGGAGACCTCTGTTTTGAAATCAATGTAATTGAAGGTTGTGGGTATTGAAAATTTTCCGTTTGGTCCAAAAATGGTCTAAGTCATAAAAAGATTAATTTGAGCAAAATCAACTGTTATTAAAACTTTTCAAAACCATTTTCGATATGGATCAAAACTGAACACGCCTGAGATCTATCACTGAGATGTACAACCCCAGATCCAGCAACTGGAAAGTTGCCCCTAGTCAGATCACAACCGAGGTCTTGAATGCAGAATAGACACAGATGACCAACAATGATCACATGGACAAAGTTGATTTGGAAGTGTTTATGGCTGGACTTCAGAATGAAGTTGCCTACGTATCCCAAAGATAGGAATCAAGCCTTATGTAGTTTGGTTCAGGTTCACTCGTGTATTAACCCTCTCATTTTACGCCCTAACTTTTGCAAAGGCCGCCATTTCTGGGTTTTCAACCTTGCGAGCTCAGTTTTTATTATTTCAAATTTTTCATGCTCTAACTTTTGCCTAGGTCGCCCTTTCGGGTTTTCGGCCTAGCGAGCCACTCAGGGATAGTATTTCTTCAACTTGTCCATGTTGATCGGCTGGGAGAACTCTAGGCCATCTAGGTGCATCAGAACGACAGCTCCACCTGACCAGATAGAGTTGATGATGTAAGGACCAGTCCAATTGGGTTTGAACTTGCCCCTAGGGCCGTGGATGGGAGTTCGGTTGTCTTTGAGCACTAGATCCCCTTCCTTCAAATTCCTAGACTTAACCTTCTTGTTGAAAGCCCTAGCAATTCTTCGTTGATAACTTTGGACGTGATACAGTGCTTTCAGCCTTCTTTCATCAAAGAGCATGAGTTCTTCGAACCTGCTTTGCTGCCAATCTACCTTAGCTATCTAACACTCAACCAATACCCATAATGACGGAACCTCAACTTCGATAGGCAGAACAGCCTCCATCCTATAAACCAAGGAATACGGAGTTGCCCTAGTAGAAGTTCGAATTGAAGTCCGGTAGCCCCAAAGAGCAAATGGCAGCTTATCTGGCCAATCCCTGTAGGTTTCCACCATCTTCTGCAGAATGTGCTTGATGTTCTTGTTGGCGGCCTCAACTGCTCCGTTGGTTTGCGGCCGACATGTAGATTACTTATGAAAAGCCACATTGTATTTCTCCAACGAGTCGATCACCTCCTTCTTGAAGTGGGAACCATTATCTGAAATAATCTCATTCGGGACCCCGTAGCGACAGATGATGTTGTTTCTGATGAACTTAGCGACATGCGATGCCTTCAACACCACGTAAGATTGGGCCTCAACCCACTTCGTAAAGTAGTCTATCACTACCAGAATGTACTCATGCCTGTTGGACCCCTTCGGAGTGATAGCCCCAATCACATCAATCCCCCAGACTGAAAATGGCCACGGCGAAGTCATGTTGTATAGCTTCGATGGCGGAATGTTCATGTGGTTTGCATGGATCTGACATTTGTGGCATCGCCGGACAAAGCCAATACAATCCTTCTCCATGGTTGACCAGTAATAACCCTATCTAAGGATCTTCCGGGCTAGCATCACCCCACTCATGTGCGCTTCGCACTCTCCTCCATGGATGGCTTCCATCAGGCGCTTGGATTCTTTAGCATCAACGCATAGCTTATGCATCCTGAGATGACCCCTCTTGTATAGTTTACCCCCGCGGACGATGAACTGAGCAGCCATTCTTCGAATTGCCCTCTTGTCTTTGGCATTTGCCCCTGGTGGATACGCCTCCTTTTCCAAGAAGTTCCAGATGTCGTAATACTAGGGATTCTCATCTTGTACTTTATCTATGGCAGCAATCAGCTCATAGGTCGGCATGAATTTCTGTTCGATGATGATCGGATGCATCCGGACTTCGAAAGGAATGTCTGTCATAGAAGATAGAGTTGCTAATGAATCGGCGAACTTGTTGTTCTCTCTTAACAGATGAGCGAAGTTCAGTTTTTCAAACCGAGGAATCAAAACATCCAAGGTCTAGTGATAGATTCTCATCTTTTCTTCTTTAACTTTCCAATCTCCTTTAGTTTGAGATACAAAAAGGTTCGAGTCCCCGATGACATCTAACTGTTTTGCCCCTAATTCTAGGGCGGCTTCTAGTCCAGCAATGCATGCTTCATATTCTGCCTCATTGTTCGACACTTTGAACCAGAGTTTGAATGATAAGGGTATGCAGGAATTGTCAGGTGCTATCAACAACACCCCTATCCCATACCCGTATTGGTTTGATGCTCTGTCAAAGTACATCATCCAAGTCTCTTCTTCGATATGCAGAATGGCCTCGTCTGGGAACAGATACTCAACTGCTTCATCCCCTGCAACTGGGTGGTCGGCTAGGAACTCCGCTACCGCTCTCTCTTTCACTGACTTGCGCGTCATGTACTTCAGATCAAATTCGGAAAGTAAAAGCAACCAACGGGCTAGTCTACCTGTAAGTGCTAGTTTCTCGAAGAGATATTTGATGGGATCTAATCTCGAAACCAGTATTACAGAGTGAGCTAACAGGTAGTGCCTCAACTTCCTGGTAGCCTATACCAAGGCCAGACAAGCCTTCTCCAGCGGAGTGTAGCGAGTCTCGTAATCCAACATTTTCTTGCTCAGGTAGTAGATAGCCTTCTCCACTTTGTCCTCAGACTCCTATGCAAGCATGCAGCCCATTGTCGTTTCAGTCACTGAAAGGTACAGAATCAACGGTTTCCCCGGCTCAGGCGGTGACAACACAGGTAGGTTCTGTAGATATTGTTTGATCTGCTCGAAAGTAACTTGGCATCGGTCGTCCCATTGGAGCTTCTTTCCTTTCTTCAGGAGACCAAACAGTGGTTCACAAGTCAAGGTTAATTTAGCAATAAACCGTCTTATGAATTGCACTTTACCTGGAAAGCCTCGCACCTCCTTTTCAGTCCTCGGTGGTGACATTTCTAAGATGGCCTTGATTTTGGAAGGATCGACCTCGATACCCCTTTTTATGATCAAGAACCCCAGCATTTTCCCTACTGTAACACCAAATGTACATTTCTGAGGATTCAGCCGCAACCGATACTCTCTGATCCGTTGGAAGAATTTCTGCAAGGCGGTGTAGTGGCCCTCTCTTTCCTTGGACTTGACAATCATATCATCCACGTACACCTCAACCTCCTTATGGATCGTATCGTGAAAAATTATGGTCGTAGCCCGTTGATACGTAGCTCCAGCATTCTTCAGCCCAAACGGCATCACCCTATAACAATAGGTTCCCCACGGGGTGGTGAAAGCAGTCTTCTCCCGGTCTTCGGGTGCCATCAGAATCTGATTGTAGCCTAAAAACCCATCCATGAACGAGAGCAGCGCATGCCCAGTAGTGAAGTCCACTAATTCGTCGATATGCGGTAGAGGAAAGTCGTCCTTCGGACTTGCTTTGTTCAAATCCCTGAAGTCCACACATACCTGAATTCTCCTGTCCTTCTTCGGCATCGAAACTATATTGGCCAACCAAGTATGGTATTCAGATACCAACAGGAACCCTGCGTCAATTTGCTTGGTGACCTCTTCTTTGATCTTCAGAACCCAGTCTGGACAGATCCTTCGAAGCCTCTGCTTAGCAGGTCGGGCCTCTGGGTTAAGAGGGATCCGGTGTTGTACAATCTTAGGATCGATTCCAAGCATGTCTTCGTAGGACCATGCGAAAACAACTTTGAAACCTTTTAATAAAGTGACTAAGCGCTCGCGCTCCTCTGAAGACAACGTGGACCCGATCTGGACCAGCCGCGGGTCCTTCTCAGTACCAACATTAATTGTGGTGATTTCATCAACCAACGGTTTTACAAACATTTCCTGCTCTTGATCAAGCAAATATTGCAAAACCGGAGGAATTTCTTCCTCGTTGTTTTCATCAAAATTTTGAAAATCTTGATTAATGCAATAAATTAAAGGCACAGAAAAGTACTTGGAAGTGTAGACGTCCCCGAGCGTCTCGGGAGGGAATCCCGTTTTGTTAATTAGGTCTACTACAGTTCAGGACTCAATGTCACGGTCCTGTAGAGTGTAATGCAAGACCGATGAATCATCAAAGAGTCCAAATCCGGCAAATCGTTTTTGAAAACAGATTTTTTGAAAGAAGTGCCAGACATGGACTGCTTTGCCAGATACAGAGTCGCCACCTAAATATTTTATTTTGGGGGAATTTAGGAAATCTTGACTCGTGCCTAAGGCCACATGTCCGTCATCACCAAAAGTTGCCTCGGCTCGGGAACTTGGGTACGATTGGGGAAGGTCACTTCGTGAGCACCCCCGCTCGCCCGATCAAAGATCGGCCTTTACTAACCATGATATCGAGTTTTGAAAACAATATGAGCTCTTATTCTTGTTATTAGCCTAGAATTACTATGTGATGCGCGTAGCATACAAGTATAGACTGGATCGCTTGAGTTGGAACAAAACATTTCATGTTTGTTTTTGAAAGCGGTTTGCTACTCGCAAGTAGGCTAAAATGTGGATTTGCCACCCTCAGGTGGGCTTAGAAAACATGATTTTGCCACTCTCAAGTGGGCTTAAAACTCGTAGTCGATGAATTGTTCCAATCCAAATAACCTTCACCCACAGGCATTCAGGCAGATATATCACATAAGCACTTAGCCTCATGGTAAGCATGCTATTATGGCAGTCACTCACACACATGCAAGGATGCTAAAGCATAAAAGCTTACCTAGTACTCCGAGCCAAAGAAAGAAGCTAATTAGAAATCATGCATGAATCCTAACTATGCTGAAATGCCTAATGCAACACATGCAAAAATGCAACTAAGATAGCCTCGGCTATTCTAAGATGGCATATGATGATGCTACAACTAACACGTATTCGATTTGAAATTGAAATACAATGCAGTTAGTATGATGCGCCGAGCCCGGTGCATGCAAGATAGATGAATGCATGCAAACATGCGAACATATAGATGCTAATTGAAACATGCCCTAAAACTAACCATCATAAGCTGGTAAATAAAAAAGAGAAAGACATGGGGTTGGAAGACATACATCACACACACGCACAATTATTACAACATTGCCCTCCTCAGAGGGTCCGAATAAATAATACAGTCCGAATAAATAATTAACTACTCTAGCTAATTAAATATTACAAAACCCTAATTAATTAACAAATTAACTAGGAAAGTGAATAAAC
This sequence comes from Camellia granthamiana, assembly GCA_036172215.1. Lineage (NCBI taxonomy): Eukaryota > Viridiplantae > Streptophyta > Magnoliopsida > Ericales > Theaceae > Camellia > Camellia granthamiana. The sequence continues at coordinate 85,965,803 of CM069910.1, forward strand.
TAGCATGCAAGCTATAAAATGGACTGCCTCAGCTCTTGTTCCGAATGATGAAAGATGTGTCGGGAAATTCCTTGCGATGCCCTGATTTGCCTCTGTTTGCAATTGATCCCAGAACACTGTACACAACTCCATGGGAACTTGTAGCGACACTGCTGATCAGTTTTTGCTGCTGGCTTCCGGTTTGCTACAACAAAGAGCAAGAAAGGGGCATGGCAAAGTATTTTCAACATATGTATGCATAACCACTCTCCCCGTCATTGCATGAGCTCTAGGGAGTGTAGTCCTCGATCCTCGTGCCACCAATCACGCATCTCGATGCATGATGGCCGAGGAGTCGAATTGCATGACTCAATGTGAAATGAATGCACATATAAACACAACAAGGCCTAAACTCCATCATGGGTAATCCAGAGTGTCGGCGACTGGAAATTGAGACACGTTTTGTCACTTTGAGTACGAAACGCCCCTCGTTTCCCATGTTTGGACTAACCTACTCCAAACACAATGCAATGAGATGGCATACACAATGCAACTAACATGCAACCCTAAATGCAATGCAACCTAATCATGCTGGCATGCGAGGGATGGTATGCGCACCATGCAACCTAGGATACGCAATGCTATGGGACTAAAAATGGCATACACAATGCACATGAGCTATATGGCATAACACAATGCACACATACGAAGATGGATATACTCAAAAGCATACACAATGCGATGGTCAAACATGCGACAACATGAACCAAATGGCATACACAATGCAAGGTGGACTTAAACCAATATGAGTGGACCTCAGCCACACTCAAATCAGTGGCCATACATGATGGAATGAAAGGTAGGAACAATCATGCAAACATGCCCGATGTAAGCGACCGAACCCTAAGGCATCAAATGCCACTCTACCAAAGCATGGCAAGGGATGAAACATGGCATACAAACACACATCTTCCAGCTCTGAAACATGATACACAATGGTCCCGAATCATGCAAATATGTCACACAATGCATGCTAGATGGCCCGAATACCGAAACTAGTGAAGTGCGTTTCACTAGAGGTACACAAAGCAATGCACGAATGGCAAAACCAACCCCAAACATACCATAGGAAGGTCTGAAACAGTGGGAAAATGCCCCAAAATGATGGTTCAAGAGTGCATGGAAATGAAGCTCATTCAATGGTCTGAAAACAAGGCATTCATGCACAACTCTCTAAGCACAACTTAAAGAGGAGAAAATATGAGGGATATGGCATTCACATAGGCTCTAAAATATGATGCAGAATGACCCCAAAGCATTGAAATTACCTCAGTATATGCATGCAATAGACCTCAAATCTCAAAGCTAGGCAAGTGTATTGAACTACAAGCATGCAAAACAAGCATCATTCGACCATGAGACCCAAAAAAAGAGCTAGGGCAGTCCAAAATATGCACAAAATCAGTTTAAGGCAAGGCCAAAAAGTGCTAAAATCAAAGGTTCAACAAAGCATTGCAAAATAAGCTAGTGAACCATGATTTGCACTACAACTATATGAAGCACATGAGAGCTCACCAAACCAGCCAAAAAACAAAAGTATGCCATGCCAAATAATGCCCAAAAACCCATTGAAACTCAATCAATGCATGCAAGAATGATGTGTCCCCTTTGAAAGGCCAATAAGAGGGTTGTTCTACACATGCAAGATAGACATACCAAATGGAAAAACCACCTTTGGACAGAGGTTATGAGGGCCCCTAAAACTCCACTGAAAAGGGCCTGAAATTAGTCTAGGAAGCATGCAAGTGAAAAGGCCCCTTTGAAAGGCCTTGAAGAAGATTACTCTACACATGCATAATAGACATCTAATATGGCAAAACCACCTCTGCAAAGAGGTCATGCAGGTCACAAAATTGATCAAAAATGGCCTGGTGCATGCCTTTGAAACATGAAAATAGGGGCTCCTTTGGAAGGCCAAGAAAGCTAATAAAGAGAACAAAGGTGTGAGAGGGGTCACCCCTCTCTGATTTTGAGGCTCAAAGACACATGTTAGCCACTGAAAATCGACTAGATTTCATTGGCTAAAAGGCAAAACCAAGGCCGACAATAGATGCTCTAAAGCATAGCTCAAAACATGAGGAAATGAAGCATGCAAGGGGGTAGATGACCCCCAATAGAAAAATGGTCTTAAACAAACATGTTTAGAAGATCAAAAACAAGACTTTTTTCAGTTTATGACAAAGCCTAAATATGCTTTCAAATAGAGCTAAACTATGAAGCAAAACAATGTCAAAATGAGGGAAATGGAGTGTTACCCTTGTAGCCAAAGGAACTAGCAACTTCTGGACCAAGATAGCAAGTCTTCAACCTCTGAAAATGAGCTCCAAGGTGCTTGGATGGATGATGGAGAGGTTAGGCTAAGAGGTGTAGTGCAATGGTGCGAGAACAAGGGACCTTTGGAGCTAAAATGGAGAGAAATAGAGAGGGAAGTGTATGTATGCCTTAAGCAAAATTCTGAAACCTAGCCATGGAAGAGGGCCCTTCCCTTTATAGAGGAGAAGATCTAAAGCTTCTCAAAGAAGCTTAAAAGCTAGCTTAAACATCGATGCATTCTGAGGCTTCCAGCTGGCACAGCTGGCTTCAACTCATTGAGACAAAAAAGCAGAAGGCTGACCGACCAGTTCAGGTGGTCGGCCGACCACTCCCACCTGGTCGGCCGACCAGGGGTCAAAAGGTTCAAGCTGAAAAGGTGGTTGGCCTACCAAGATTGGTGGTCTCCCAGGTGAATGCAACTCAGTGGTGGTATGGGAGACCAGAAATTGTGGCTCAAAAGTGAGGGAGACCAAGGGGTAAAAAGGGTCAAGCAAACAATGTGGTCGGCCTACCAAGATTGGTGGTCTCCCAGGTGAATGCAACTCATTGGGGTATGGGTGACCCGAAAATGTGGCCCAAAAGTGAGGGAGATCAGCTTCCTGACAAGAAAACCGGTCGGCGGGAGAAGAGGTGGTCTCCAAGAGAATTGCTAGTCTCCCACCCTTGTACCACCTTCCTAACAATGAAATAGGGTCCATGCCAAAAATGAACCCACACCGATGCAAAACGAGGGTTCGGGGGTCAAAACGCGCAGCCGGGTACCCCGAAAACTGACTATCAAGCAATGGAAGTGCGTGCAACCACAAAGGTGGTCTCCCGGGCCACTGTGTCCTTCTAGGGAGAGGGAACAAGGTGTGTGCCAAAAATCGGAGCAAACGGAGGTAGTTAAGCGGTCCCGAACGGAGGCACACGATCGACGACTCCGAAAATCAGAAACTGGTCTCCAAACGGGAAAAATGGGCTACGACCACGAAACGTAGCCTACGGCCATTGAGAGATGGTCTACGAGACCTATCCCTCCCTTCAGGAAGAGAAAACAGAGAAAACAGGACCTGGTTCGCAAACTGAGGCAAGGCACGAAAAGGTTCCGAAGCCTGGAGGCAAGGCTCTCAGCCGAGACTTTGCAATCTCAGAATGAGCACAATATGCAACATCACCGAGCGCTCAGTTGGTGACGTCTGAGTCTTAAGGTCGGTCAAAAATGGGGTGTCTACAGGAAGCCACAGCCGTACCATTCTCATTAATAACATCTAGTCCGCCTGATTCCTCTATTACAACAGACTCAAAGGAAAAAGAAAAAGATGACCTGGACAAGACAGTGGCATCAGGGTTATCACCCCCAAGAATACCGGACTCAGACTCAGACGAGTTGGAACTTGATCCCGACTCCACAGACTCAGTGGAATCAAATTCCACCTCACTACCTGACCCCGTGCTGCTCGATAAAAAGCCCTCCTCGTATTGCCAAACGAGGGAGGGTGCGATGGATGAATCCAGAATGTTTGAAGATGAGTTCACAGCCGCTTCATTCTCGATCATGAAAACTGAGAAGTTATCCCCCAAGCACTCCTGTACGATCTGAGGATCTGAGAGTAGACAAGCCAATGCTACCCCCCATCTCAATTTTTGTGCTCTCAGAATCCTCCTCCTTGCACTGCTCAACCTCAACTGGTGGGTCTGTCTGCTCCTCGGCAACATCATCCCCAGACAATTGCAAGTCAAAGAAAATCTCAAATCCCGGCAAGCGCCGCTTTTCTGCATTTAGCCATGGCTCTGGGAAGCCGTAGTACGGGCAGTCTTCCCCCTCCTGGACAAAGCGTCCGTTCAGGGTGCCCTGGATAGGTCGGTGCATCAACTTATAATGCTTCCCAGCCTTCTTGGCTCTGGCTCTTCCGGCCATCTCTTTTCCTTTCCTCGCCCAATCCTCTTTGGTAGGCAGATATCCTAAGCCAAAGGTATATGGGTTGTGCGGCACTTCGGCTGATGCTGCAATGCCTTTCTGGCCACTTCACCCTAATCCCATCCCGGGGATGTGCTGAAGTTTGTTCATAAGGTAGGAAGACTGTATGCCGACGTATAGCCCCCTCATCAACAGCTAGGATATTTTGTACAACCCGAGCCTCAGCTAGGGTGAACCTTGATAAAAACACATCCTCCGTGCCATGCTCAATCTCCAGAACTGGTGTAGAAACCTCTGGCGGTGGATGGATTGAAGAATTCCCAAAAACGATCGCCACCGCCCTTCCCGTGGAGGTACTTCAGCATTTGATGCAAGGTGGAAGAGACGGCCTTCACCTGGTGCAGCCACGGCCGCCCTAGGAGTAGATTGAAGGTGGCCGGGACATCCAAGACATGAAAATCAATATCCTGTTGCCCTGGACCAACCTGAGTCCGAATTTGTATAGTCCCCATCACCTCTCGGTTGGTATTATCGTAGGCCCGTATCACCTGGGCAGTATGCACAAAATCCGTGGGCTTCAATCAGATAGCATATGTCGTTCTTGACGGACACATATTGATAGCAAATCCTATGTCAAAGGACCACCGGTATCCATTTCTCTCTACACTCAACAGAGATATAAAGCGGTTTGTTATGATTTGAGCCCTCAGGCGGCAATTCCTTATCAGTGAAGGTCAATGTCGGGGAAGCTCCTCCCGGAAAAACCAGCCCTACCAGCTGTTCGGGCGTGGTATCAATTGAAAGTTTCACTTTGTCCATGGTAGAAAGGACATCTTGTCTGTGAACTCTTGAGGCCATAAGCAATCCCCAGATGGAGATGTCTGTTTGGATTTTCTTAAGCTGTTTCAGTACAGCCTCCTCCTCGAGCAGTTTTTCTTTCTACCTCTCCGCTTCGTTGTCCTTTCCGGATGCCTCTAGTTGATCCAAGTGTGGGGGTTTGAAATACCACCCACTCCTGGTCATGTGGTCAACCTCCTCAACATACTAGGTGTCATCCGGTTGGTTTTTCCCCCTAATCTTCGTCAGTGTGGGCAAGACGTAAGTCATCGTCTTCCCACCACATACCGTCGACAACCGATAGACAGTTGTCCGGCTCCGTTGCAACTGTTCTTGTGCTCACAGCACGTTCCGTCCCCGTAGGGGCTTTGGCCTTCCAAGCCCTCTCAAGATCTTCGATCTTTTCTTGCTAAAGACGCTTCAATGCAGCCTCCTATTCAGTAGCTACTATACTCAAACTGCCCGGATCCTGAGCAAAATTCTTAACACCGGTGCTCTCCAGCGATCCCTCTTGATTCTCAGCCATTCCGGCCGCTGCTGATATCCCAGCTTCTGATTGCCCCCGTTCTGGATGTGGTGCCTCAACAACATCTGGCTTGTCGCTGAGCCACCCAGTAGTTTCTGCTGACCCATCCAAGTCGAACCAGTTGATGTTCACATCCCCTGAGTTCTGCTTTTCAAAGAACTGTAGATTTGCGATGTCTTCTTCCAGCTCTGCTAGGTCATCTAACCCCCTGACTAGGTCTATCCTCCCGAACCACACTGATCTCTTCTACCATCGGCTTGAGCTGATCTGTTGATGTGATATAAGCACTCGGGTTGTACGCAAAGCTCGTAGACCCCTCAGGCTCTGAATCAGCATTCCCGTCTGCCTTCAAAGTCATCACAGTTCTGTTTTCGATGGTCACCACCACCGGTTCAGGTTGGGTTTGGGAGGTGCTCAACATGCACAAATCGTGCTGTCTGGGATGAACACCTCCGGCTTGGGTAGGTGGGAGGGCATGATATATATGCTAGGGTCGTATGGCACAACCCCAGTTTGGATCAGATTAATGTGTTTGGGTGGTGGAGCTTGGTTGTGTGGTGGGAGGGGGTTGGTTGTGACATTTGGTTTTTCTGGAGCTGCAATCACCTTATTATCGATGAGATCCTGAATCTCATGACGAAGTCTGTAGCACTGGTCGGTGTCGTGACCATGCTGTTGGTGAAAGGCGCAATATTTGGCTGGGTTATGGGTTGGTGGGAGGCTATTTGGTAATGGCCGCAGCTCTAGGGGCTTCAAATACCCCTTCTTGATTAAAACCCCCAGGACTTTGGACAAAGGCATATACAATGGGAAAAAAGTCCTCTGACCCCGGGGTGGGTATTTGGCTGTTTGTGAGCTAGTACCGAACGCACTGGTGAATGGGGTGGCTATTTTTGATGTGGTGATGACCATGCCCACATTAGAAGTTCTGGCAGCTGCAGCATTACTCGTGCCTGCATTCGAACTGTGGGTGAATGCCCTCTTGGGCTGCTCTCTTTCGTGGTCAATCAGACCTTGCTTCATGGCGTCCTCGATCTGTACCCCAATCTCGTGTAAATCTGCAAAGGTGGGAAGGGGTAAGACGATCATCTTTTGCATCATCTTGGGTTGGAGGTTGCATACAACCATCCGTATCTGATCCTTGTCGACCGGCCTAATGGTCATCATAGAAGCCTTGGCCCTCCAACGGATTACAAAGTTGGAGAAGCCCTCCTTCGGCTCCTGTCTGGTTGTCTCGAGATCATGAGTTGTGATCTCAATCTGTGTATTATAGGAGTATTGAGCTATAAAGGCCTCAGCCATCTCCTCCCAGCTTCTCTTAATAGAGTCCTCCAGCTTTTCGTACCAAATAGCCATAACACCTGACAAGGTCCGGCCGAATAGGGAAAGCTTTTGCAATCTGGAGAGGCCCATTGGCCTTAGGATATTTGAGAATAGCCGTAGGTGTACCACGGGATCCCTAAAACCGTCAAAACGGTCTATATGCGGCATCTTGAACCGGTCCGGTAAAGTAACCGCTGAATCGGTGTATCCATCCTCTATGTCCAGAATGGAATTAACGCCTTGAGCCTGCTTGAACAACTTTTCTAGCTTGCTCACTTTCAGCGCTGTTGGATCCACCTCAAATTCAAACGGTGTATCCACTAGATTGGTGGGTGCTTTGGATAACTGAGGTAGGATTGGAGGTGGAACTGGCCCCGTTGGGACGTCTGTATTTTCCTGGATGTTTGCAGTCTCCCTAGGTGTTGGAACCCTAGGTGGGGGAAGAGGTGGGTGCGAAGCAGACGCTCCGGCTTGCTGTGGTTGTTGCTTGCTGAAGTCTGGCAATCAGTTTTGTTTGTTGAGCCACAACCTCTGCTTGGCACGCAGCAAACTTTGCTTGACGGGCAGCATCCCGCTCCATGGCTTGCATAGTCTCTTGGAGCTGATGCATCATGTCCTCCATACTTGCCATAAGGTGCTGATCTAACTGAACAACAGGTATATCTCCCTCTGTGGTAGAAACGGAAACCTCAGCCTGACTACTCACTGACGGGGTAGATAAGGACCACTGATCTGGTAACCGCTGTACTGATGAGCTGTGCCTAACTAACCTCCATTTTGTAACCGAGGCTAATGAAACGACCACTGATCTGGTGCCTCGGTAAAAATCGAGGTTTGTGTTCCCATCGTGGCAAAGCCCGCAACCGGTCAGCCTTATGGCACGCTTTTTCAAGAAAGCCTCCGACAAACCGTTCAGGAATAGCAGATGGCAAACACTGTGACTTAAGTGTACCAATGCAAATGCAATGCAAAGAAACACATAAGTGTAGACAAAACAACATATCATAGTGTTCGAGTCAAGTTCTCTAAATCCCCAGCAGAGTCGCCAGAAACTGTAGACCGCCCGAACTCCGCTTCTCGCACAAGGGCACGAATTATTGTTCTAGCTACTACAGTTCCGACTCCTGTCACGGTTCTGAATCTAATCTCACAAAGTGCAATGTAAAACTGATAAATCACCAAAGAGTCCAAATCCGACAAATCGTTTTGGAAAATCGATTTTAATCAAAAAGCGCCAAACATGGACTGCTTTGCCAGATTTCACAGTTGCCACCTAAATATTTTGTTTTTGGGAAATTTAGGAAACCCTGACTCGTGCCGAAGGCCATGTGTCCGTCATCACCAAAGTTGCCTCGGCTCGGGAACTTGCGTACGAGAGGGGAAGGTCCTGAAATGAGCACCCCCGCTCGCCCGATCAAAGATCGGCCTCTACTAACATGATATGTTGTTTTTGAAAATACATGTGTTCTTATTCTGGTTGTTAATCTAGAATTATTATGTGATGCGCACAACATACAAGTATAGACTAAATCGCTCGATTTGGAACAAAACATCTCATGTTTGTTTTTCGAAAATGGTTTGAAAGTGCTACTTGCAAGTAGACTAAGTCGCGGATTTGCCACCCTCGAGTGGGCTTAGAAAAATATGATTTGCCACTCTCAAGTGGGCTTAAAACGCACATTTTGATGAATTGTTCCAATTCAAGAAATAAAGCTTCACCCACAGGCATTCATGTAGTTATATCAGTTAAGCAAATAGTCTCATGGCAACCATGATGTACATGGCAACATACACATCTCATGCGGTATGCTAAAGCATAAACACTCACAGTGTACTCCGAGCCAAAAAAAAAGCTAGTTAGAAATCAATGCATGATCCTAATTATACAAGATGCCTAATGCAACACATGCAAAATGCAACTAAAATAGGCTCGGGTGTCTAGAATGGCATATGAATGCAACTTGATAACATGTATTCAAATTGGTATTGAAATACAATGCAGTTTGTATGATGCGCCGAGCCCGGTGCATGCAAAGACAGATGAATGATGCATGCATGCGAAGCATAAGGATGCTAATCGAAACATGCCCTAAAACTAACCATCAAAAGCTAGTAAATAACAGGGAGAAAGACGTAGGGTTAGAAGACATGCATCACACACACGCACACTTATTACAAAATTCGCCCTCTCGACAGAGGGTCTGAATAATAAGCTAAGCTACATCTAAGCTAAGCTAGCTAACTAATCTAATAAAGCTAATTCGACTAGTTATTACACAACAAAATGAATGACTAGCTACAACTAGTTATTACAGCACCTTAACTAATCAACAAATTAATTAAGTTACAAATTCAAGCTAGACAAATAAGCATTAAACTACACTACTCAGCTCTGCTTTGGAAAGTTGAACAATGCATGCATTTCCGAGTGAGGAACCAACTTGCCTCTATTTGCATTTGATCTCAGAACACTGCACAAAGCTCCAGATAGCTTCTACTCCAAAATGGGGATCCCCAGGAGGGTTGCCGACCAGTTGATGGTGGTGTAGACCACCTGTAGACCGCTTACACATGCTGCAGACCAGAAAAAGTGGTCGGCCAGCCACTTTTACTGGTCTGCCGACTAGAAAATTCTGCCCAAGTCCATTTTTCTGCAACAGAGAACAAGAACGGGCACGGCAGTGTATTTGCAAGATATGTGTGCACAACCACCCTCCCTATCATTTCTCAAGCTCAAGGGAGTGTAGTTCTCGACTCTCGGGCCACCAACCATGCATCGCAATGCACGATGGCCGAGAAGCCAAGTTTGCACAATTCAATGTCAATGAATGCACAAATAACACATAAAAGCCTTAACCTCTATCATGCTTGCTCAAGAGGGTCGGTGATCGAGAAATGAGGCATGTTTCATCACTTCAAGTATGAAACGTCCCTCGTTTCTCATTTTTGGATTGACACCCTATCCAAACACAATGCAATGAAACAACATTCCAAGCATAATGCAATGCAACAACATGCGAGCACAATGCAATGTAACAACATGCAAGCACAATGTAATGCAACAACATTCCAACACAATGTAATATAGCAACATGCAAACACAATGCAATGTAACAACATGCAAACAACATGCTCTTCTATGAATGCTAGGATGGCATGCACAAGGTTCCAACATATGAACAATGTATGCATGGCAAGTTTAGAAACTTAAGGCATCGAAGCTAGGAAAGAGCATCTCACAAGAGGCATGCAAAACAATGCTCAATGAACTTAAACCGAATATGGACAGACCTAAATCATGCCAAAAAAGTGGCCAAAACACCAAAACTTGAGCACAAAAGGGCCAAGAACACATGCTCATGTGATGGCTCATCAACTAGGTATAAGAGCACAACTCTCAAACATGATGAAGAAGTGACAAACATGGAAGTGTGACAACACTATATGCACTGAAATCATGTGTGAAATGATGCCAAATCATCCAAACAACACAAGTATAGCATGTTAGAAGGCTCAAAGCTTGAAATTAGCATAGGCACTTGCACTATAGCTATGCAATACATGAACCATATGGCCAAGACAACCCAAAACAATCCTAGAGCATGTCAAATCAAGGTTAAAACATGCACAGAGTGTAGCCAAAACAAGCTAGCATGGTATGCCAAAACATCAAGTAAGCTAGGCCAATGAGCATGATTACTCTACACCTACCAAAACCAAGCATGAGATGACTTTACCAACAAAAATTAGAGTTGTATCATGGCAAAATAAGACCAAAAACCCACTGAGATGGCATCCCAAAAGCTTAGGCAAGATGGCATGCATATTCGCTCATATTTAAGGCATAAAGCACAACCCCTCCAAAGTATTGAAAGAGTGACACATGTCAGTGTATGACCACAATACATGCACTGAAATCACATATCAAATTATGCTAAATCATGCGAATAGCCCAAGCAATGCATGCTAGTGACTTGAATACTCAAAGCTAGTGAGCTAGAATGCACTATGACTATACAAAGTAAGGCATGCATGACCAAAACAACATAAAACCAAGCTTAATCATGGTAAAACATGAGTAAAATCTTGCTAGAGTTTAGCCAAAAATATGCTAGAATGATGGTCCAAAGCATGATGCATGTTAAGCTAGTTTAGTGAAATTGCACTACGAGTGCAAGGAGTATGCAAGAGGCTACCAAACCAACCCAAAATAGAGTTATACCATCGCAAAAAAAAAAAAAAAAAAAAAAAAAAAAACACCAAAAACATGTTGAGATAGAACCAAAACGTGCTAGAAAGGCATGCGACTTTGAAAAGCTTCAAATAGGATTACACTACACCTACAAGAAGCATGCAAGGGGTGACCAAGACCACCAAAAACAGAGTCATGACAGGTCTAAAAGGTCACAAAAAAGTGGTCAAACAAAGCTTCAAGAAGATAGAGCTACATGCTCCTTTGATGAGCCATCAATACAAACAAACAAGAGAAGAGAAGGGGGGACAACCCCCTCCTATTTAAGACCTCAAAACTAACTTTCCACCACTGATATTCCTCGGGAATTCAGTGGTGAAGAGGCCAAATAAAGGTGATCACAAAGGCCTAAAGTGATGGCACAAAACAAAGCCAAACAAGGCACCAAAGGGGGTAGATCACCCCCAACACCAACGAGGCCTCAAACAAACATGTTAAGCACTTAAAATTAGAAATTTTTGCAGTTTAAAGTTAGCCTAAATTAGCATGCAAAGGGGGCCAAAGGCTTAATAAAAAACAAAGCTGTAAGGGGTTAGAAACTCACCCTTGAAGAACAACTTCAAAGCTGCAACTCCAGCAACTTTTTTTTGACCAAAAGCAATCCAAAAACTCCAAAACCAGTTTCAAGGTGCCTCAGCTCCAAAGCAAAGGTGTTTCACTATGTGTTTGTGTGCAAAAGTGTGAAGAAATGGCACTTTTAAGCACAAATATGAAGAGAAAGGACCAATATAGAGATAGAAGTGTATGTATATCTCTCTAAGCAATTTTCTAAACCTGAGACAAGAGAGAGGAGGTTCCCTTTTATAGAAAAGCATGCATCAAGCTTGTTGAGCAAGCTTGAAGCTTGAGTTAATCCCTCCATACACGTGTATGGAGGATGCTTTCTGTGCCCAACAGCTGGCACAGCTGGCATGGAAAATATCTGCAGAAAGTGCAGGAAAGCTACCGACCAGTTGAAGTGGTCGGCCAGCTACTTGCACTGGTCGGCCGACCAGAAGAAGTGGTCTGCAAGAATGAAAAGTCGTCAACAAGGGGGAGGAGTGGTCTGCACAAAGAAAGCAAGGTGGTGGCATGGCTGCCGACCACTTTAGGTGGTCCATAGACCACCAAGACCAGTTGGCCGACCAGAAAACTGGTTGGTAGGCACAAAAAGTGGTTTTCAGGGAGAGAAACTAGTCTACAACCCTTATTCCACCCTCCAAGCAAGGAAAACAAGGTTTGTGCCAAAAACAAACCGAAAAGGATGAAAGACAAAAGTCCGCGGGATAAGGCGCGCAGCCGGAAGCCTCGAAAACTAGTCTACGAGCACAAAAAGTGGTCTACGATGGAAAGGTGGTCTACGGCCACAAAAAGTGGTCTACAGACCTCTGTTTCCTTCTAGGCAAAGGCAACAAGGCATGGTCCGAAAACCAAGCCAAGAGGATAACGTTAAGAGGTCCCGAGACAAGGCGTTCGGCCGAAGGCCCTGGAAACTGGAAACTAGCCTACAAGAGGGAAAAGTAGTCTACGACTACGAAAAGTGGTCTACGGACCTCTCTTTCCCTCTAGGCAGGGTCAACAAGGCATGGTCCACGAACCAAGCGAAAACACAAAGAGTTCAGAGGCCCGAAGGCAAGGTACTCAGCCGAAAACTCCGAAAACTCGAAACGAGCAGAAACATGCACAATCATCGAGCACTCAAATGATGATGTCTGAGTCTTAGGGTAGGTCAAAAATGGGGTTTCTACACCTCCTCAGGTTGGTCGCCTCTCTGGTCCAGATGGTACAGAGGAGGGAGACATTGCTGACTCTCCACGGTTATCAGGTACCCTTGACTGCTTTGTTTCTCTTTTTACCACACTTATATTGTTCTGCACCACACTGTACTGATATGCCATACTTATACTGAATCTGCATCGTACTGTACTGATTTGTATTTTGATACTCAGTTTCTTATTTTCAGGATCCACCTGCACTCGCAGCATCGCCTGCACCAGTGGCACCAGCGGCACCAGTGGCGCCTCTTCCAGCTGTGGAGAGGAGAGGTAGGCAGGCTCCTAGATACGGTAGGGGCGAGTGTAGGGGTAGGGGTGGAGGTAGGGGTACTTGGAGTGAGAGTGAGGAGTCTGAGGCATAGGAGACCTCCTCATCCTCAGAGCCAACATTGAATGGAGATGACGCCAAGACCAGTGGTAATGGGGAGACAATGAGTGGGCGCTCTGAGTTTGAGAGCGAGAATGATGATGCTGGCTCAGGGTCAGGGTGCAGTGAGAGCAACGATGGCTTGGAGTCCCACTCCTCTGATGATAGTGGCGCTGATGCAGACAGTGTCCCCTGAGTCCCCTCCACGAAAAAGGACGAGGAGGGCCTCTAGTGCTGTTTGATGTGACCAGCGTAGATTTTTGTACTTTTTTTTGTGCTTATTTTTTTTTTGTTTTGGTAGTTTAGCACTTGTATTACTTCAGACAGGACTGTTACTTTTGTATTTAAACACTTGTATTTTCTCTTTTGTAAAAAAATAAAAAAAATAAAAAGTAAAAAACTATGATTGGGGTTAAACCCTGTAGTTTTATAAAACGAGTTTTGTTTAGTACAACATCTCTGGACTGGCACCATACTTGCATAAAACTGGAACTTAAGTTGCAAAATGCTTGTATTGACTGATGTTCATAACTGGATATTGAGTCGACAACTGACCCGAAATGCCAAATACAACTCGATAAATGAAAAACAAAGTAAAACAACCTAAACACAGCTATTTAAATTTGTTGGAAACAAAAAACTCAAAACAAGACCTCAAAGCAAAGAGAACTAAATAGACCAACTGCTTGGCCAACTTAAAGGTCGGCCGACCAACAAAGGTGGATGGCCTGCCAGGAGCGGTGGGCGGCCGGTCAAGTGTTGTGGCTGGACAGCTGGCAACAGCTGTCGGCCACTCACACAACCTTATCCTCAATAAAGGTGTTCTTTTGCTGTTTCTTCAACAGAACTTCAATTTTGTTGCGGTTTTCTCTGAAAATGGAGGTATTTCTTATCGAGAGGCTCAAAGATTGGATGGCTACTTTAGACGGGATGGAAAATGTAAATTTCTGCGGCTTTGGCATAAATACCCTTTTTTCGTTAAGCAGGGTTTCGCTTTGTTTTCCATTCCGTCAAGCCGCGGTTCAGTGTTGGAACCTGGTTACACATGTGTTTCACTTTGAAGCACAAGAAATGTGTCCAACTCTTGAAGAGTTTTGAGCATTATTGGAGTCCTGGCGAGATGAGGAGAATGTGCCCCAACCCCATTTTGGCCATGCACGGGCTCTCGAACGGATGTGCGAACTTACTTTACACGAGGCACGGTCCTTGGCTCATGATAGGAAGTTGGACATTCCTGATTTGATTCATTGATTTTCCACCATCGAAGATAGAGGTGACATTCTTTGGTGAGGTTACCGCCAACACGCCTTTTGCTTATGTTTACTCACACACTTCCTTCTTGTCCCTACTTAGAGAGGAGCTAGCATTAGGATGATCAAAGTGGCTCAAAGTCTGAAAAAGGGAAAGAGTTGCATTGGTTTGGTAATGGCCGAGACCCTGATGGGTTTGGATGCTTTCCATCGGTGAGAGACTACTTGGTTTGCAAGGAGCCCACTACTTCTCCAAGTATTGTTTCCCACGCTTTCTTATTTAGAATTTCCCACATCACTCGGCTGTTTTCTCTCAAACCCCTTTCCTTACTTTTTCTTCAACTCACATCTCTCTATTCTTTATTCTCTCTTATTTTTCATCCCTTTCCAGGTGTGGTTGATGGATAAGCTGAAAGTGGTGGACCCTTGCCCCGAGTATTCAGCCAAAGCCTACTTCTTTCGTCTGCGGTTGGTGGACTTTCACTCAGAGGGATTGTGGTGTGACTAGATGTGAAGCAGATCTGCGGCTGACATTGTTTGGCATTGCCCCTTGCTTAATTTGACTGAGATAGGCAATAGCATGTCCTAACAGTCGGGTATACAGTTGATTGGCCTTACGCATTAGGTGTTCTATTTTCCCTTTCGACTCAGACGCCAGTTTGGACATGATCAGATCTATCTAGATGAGGGGGTGGAATACTCTATTCCATTTCCATTTTGTGCTTCGCACTTAGCTCGATGCCTCGTTGCTTGGAGGACGATAGAGTTTTTAACCCCTGCCGCTAGCTTCAGTTACATCCTTTCTAGCGAGTGCTTGGCTTGGCTCGAGGATGAGACACAAGTTGGGCCATCTTTGGCGGCAGAGACTTCCTCGAGTGTGAGCAGGAGACATAGGACCACCTTACTTATTTGTGCCCCTAGTTTTATTGATTTGACTTTTCTTTTCAAGTTTTTATGATGTGAAAGGAACTTTGATTTAACCCAAGAGGTGGAGAATGTACTTGTGTTGAAATCATGGAATTAAAGTTGTGAGTACTGAAAATTTTCATTTTTGGTCCCAAGAATAGCCTAAGTTGTAAAAGGTAAAATTTTGAGAAAATCAACCTCACTAAAACTTTTCAAAACAATTTTCGCAAACGGTCATTACCTGGCATGCACATAATTAACCCTCAAGAAGCACATCTCCGGATCAAGAAGATCATGACTAGCCACAACTGCATTCACCATTATTGCTTTTTCTTGTAACTAACCCTTCCGCTAAATGGAGGTAACACAACCAACCTAACGAATGATAGAAAAAGATAGACCGATCAAACAGATGGATAGGACAATCAAGTTGAAGATGGTTATGGCTGAACTTTGGGATAAAGTTGCCTACGTATCCTAGAGATGGGAATCAGGCCTTACGTAGTTTGGTTAGGGTTCGCTCGAGTATTAACCCTCTCCTTTTGCGCTTTAACTTTTTCTAAAGCCGCACTTTTGGGTTTTCGACCTTGTGAGCTCTGGTTTTCTTTATTTCTAATTTTTTTCATGCTCTAACTTTTGCTTAGGTCGCCCTTTTGGGTTTTTAGCCTAGCGAGCCTTTGAAGGATAGTATTTCTTCAACTTGTCCATATTGATCGGTTGTGAGAACTCTAGACATCTAGATCCATAACGATAATTCCTCCTCCTGACCAAATTGATTTGATAATGTAAGAACCAATCCAATTGGGTCAGAACTTGCCCCTAGGGTCATGGATGGGAGCTCGGTTGTCTTTGAGCACTCTATCCCCTTCTTTGAGGTTTTTGGATTTGACCTTCTTGTTAAAGGCCTTAGCAATTCTACACTGATAACCTTGGATGTGATATAACGCCTTTAACCTCCTCTCATCAAACAACATCAATTCTTCGAATCTGCTCTATTGCCAATCCACCTCTACTATCTAACACTTAGCCATAATTCTCAGCGATGGTACTTCGATCTCAATCGACAAAATAGCTTCCATCCCATACACTAGAGAGTAAGGGGTGGCCCCTGTGGATGTTTGAATTGACGGTATATAACCCAGAGTGGAAAAGGTAGTTTATCCAGCCAGTCTTTGCAGGTATTTCTCAAGCAAGTCCACCACATCTTTCTTGAAGTGAGAGCCGTTATCTGATATGATCTCATTTGGCACCATGTACCTGTAGACGATGTTGTTCTTGCTGAATTTGGTCACGTGCGACGCCTTCAATACAGAGTACGACTAAGCTTCCAACCACTTGGTAGAATAGTCGATCGCTACTAGAATGAACTCATGTCCATTTGAGCCCTTTGGTGAGACTGCTATGATAACGTCAATTCCCCAGACTGAGAAAGGCCACAGTGAAGTCATGTTGTAAAGCTTTGACGGTGGGATATTCATGAAATTGGCATGGATTTGACATTTATGGCAACGCCGAACAAGGTTGATACAATCCTCCTCCATAGTTGTTCAATAATAGCCTTGCTTGAGGATCTTTCTAGCCAGCATCACACCATTCATGTGTGCTCCACAATCCCCTCTGTGGATGGCCATCATGAGACGTTTTGACTCTTCTTCTTCGATGCAGAGCTTGTGCATTCCCAGATGCCCTCTCTTATACAACTTATTTCTATAGATAATGAATTGAACGACCATATGTGGTATTCCCCATTTATTTTTGGCATTTACCCCTTGTAGGTATATGTCCTTTTCCAGGAAGTTCCAAATGTCATAATACCAGGGGCTCTTGTCCTGAACTTCGTCTATCGCGGCTATTGTCTCATAAACAGGCATATACTTCTGTTCAATGATAGTTGAATGCATCTTAACTCCAAGCGAGATGCCTACCATGGAAGATAGAGTTGCCAATGCATCAGCGAACCAATTGTTCTCTCTCAGCATATATGTAAATGTCAGTTTTTCAAACCTTGGAATCAGAATGTCTAGTGTCTGATGATAAACCTTCATTTTCTCTTCCTTGAGTTTCCAGTCTCCGTTGGCTTGAGAAACAACTAGGTTTGAGTCTCCGATGACGTCCAATCTTATTACACCTAGTTCAAGGGCAACTTCCAATCCAACGATACACACCTCGTATTCTGCTTCATTGTTGGACACTTTGAACTAGAGTTTGAAAGCTAGGGGTATATTGGAATCATCGGGTCCTATGAACAACACACCTATCCCATAACTATATTGATTAATGGCTCCGTCAAAGTACATTGTCCATGTTTCCTCTTCTATCTACAGAATGTTTTCATCTAGGAATAGATACTTCACTACTTCATCTCCTTCCACTGGGTGGTCCGCCAAAATTTTTGCTACGGCTCTCCTCTTGACTAATTTGTGCGTGACATATTTGAGGTCAAACTCGGAGAGAAGAAGCAACCAACGAGCAAGCCTACCCATAAGTGCCAGTTTCTCAAAAAAATATTTGATGAGTTCTAATCTCAAAACCAGAATTACAAAGTGAGCTAACAGGTAGTGCCTTAGCTTCCTGGTGGCCCATACTAAGGCTAAACAAGCTTTCTCCAAAGGAGTGTAGCGGGTCTTGTAATCCAACATTTTCTTGCTCAGATAATAGACGACCTTCTCCACCTTAGCTTTTGATTCTTGAGCTAACATGCACCCCATGGTTGACTTTGTTACGGACAGATACATAATCAGCGGCTTCCCCGGCTCTGGCGGAGACAATACAGGTGGATTTTAAAGGTACTGCATGACTTGTTCAAAGGCAAACTGATATCGATCATCCTATCAGAACTTCTTCCACTTCTTCAAAAGACCAAATAGTAGTTCACAAGTCAAGGTTAATTTTGAAATAAACCGTCTTATGAATTGCACTTTACTCAGAAAGTCGTGCACCTCCATTTTAGTCCTTGGTGGTGGCATTTTTAAGATGGCCTTGAGTTTGGATGGATCTACTTCAATTTCCCTCTGCATAATCAGAAATCCCAGCATTTTCCTTGCAGTCACTCAAAGGTGCATTTCTCCTTAGTATATACTCCCTGATCCGTTCAAAGAATTTTTTCAGTACAGTGTAGTGGCCTTTCTCGTTCTTTGGATTTCACAATTATGTCATCCACATACACCTCTACTTCCTTATGGATCATATCGTGCAGAATTATGGTCACAACCCTCTGATATCTGGCACCGGTGTTTTTCAACCCAAAAGGTATGACTCCGTAGTAGTAGGTACCCCATGGTGTGGTGAACGCAGTCTTCTCTCTATTCTCCGGCGCCATCAAGATCTAGTTGACCCCAAAAATCCATCCATGAATGATAACAAAGCATGGCCGGTGGTGAAGTCTACCAGTTCGTCGATGTGCGACAATGGAAAGTCGTCTTTTGGGCTAGCTCTATTCAGATCCCAGAGGTCGACACCAACCCTAATTCTGCCGTCCTTCATTAGAACTGAAACAATATTGGCCAACCAAGTCGGGTACTCAGACACCATCAAGAACCCTGCATCAATTTGCTTGGTGACCTCTTCTTTAATTTTTAGTGCCCAATCCGGATGGACTCTGCGAAGTTTCCCTTTGACTGGTTAGGCCTCGGGGTCAAGAGGGATCCGGTGCTATACAATCTCAGGGTCAATTCCAAGCATGTCTTCGTAGGACCACGCAAAAAGATCTTTGAAATTTTTTAATAAAGCAATTAAATGCTCACGTTCCTCTGAAGACAACGTGGACCCGATCTAGACCAAGCGGGGATCCTCCTCAGTACCTACTAGAAATAAGGCCCTTCTCCAACTACCAAGTGAGGCGTGGTGCACTCGATGCATCCATAATGCAACTGGTTGAGTCCACAATTGGTTCCTCTCTAATTATAGAAACAGTGAAGGTATCTCCTAAGTTCTTCGTACTGGTCGCGGGATTTGTCAAGAGATTAGCTAATGCTACCCCTACTCCCACCTTACTGCTGTCTGAATCATCATCCCTGCTCTGGCTGACGTTAATGTTTAGAGCACCACCCTTTTCATCATTGCCTTGAGTTTGGTGGTCGAAGAAGATCTCGAATCCGGGGACACACTTTTTGTTGAAGAATCAATCCAAGGCTTAAGAAAGCCACAGAAGGGGAAATCCTCTCATTATCTGACAAAGTGCGCATTCAACGTTCCCCAGATTGGCCTATGAACTAGCTCATAATGCTTTCTAGCTCTCTTGGCTTCGGCCCTTTCTCTCATCTCTTCTCTTTTCCTTCTCCAATCTTCTTTGATGGGCACATAGCCCAACCCAAAGGCATATGGGTTGTATGAAAACTCAGCTAGTGTTGCAACACCTGTCCTCCCGCTCCTTCTGAGCCCCATCCCTAGGATATGCTGTAACTTGTTCATGAAGTAAATGGACTGAGCACTAACATACATGCCTTCATCCTCAGCTAGGATTGTCTGTACCACCTGGACTTCTACCAGAGTGAAGCCTGATAGAAACACATCCTCATCCCCATGATTGATCTCTAGTAAAGGTGTAGTTACCTCTAGTGGTGGGTGAATGGATGAGTTCCCAAAAACGGTTCCTACCCCTCCCTCATGAGGGTACTTCAACATTTCGTGCAGGGTAAAGGACACAGCCATCATGTGATGCAGCCAAGGCCTCCCTAGAAGTAGGTTAAAGGTAGCTAGCACATCGAGCACATGGAACTCAATCTCATGCTCAAAATGGCCCACTTGGACTTGTACTTTCACCGTCCCCATAACCTCTCTGCTCGTATTGTTGTATGCCCGAATCACTTGTGTTGTGGGGACAAAGTCTGCCGGTTTCAAGCCTATCGCATAGGTGGTGTGAGTAGGACAGATGTTGATTACAGAGCCGGTGTCCACTAAACCACTGGAACCCACTTTCCTCTACACTCTACAGATATGTACAATGGTTTGTTATGAGCCCAACCTTCTAGCGACAGCTCTTTATCGGAAAATGTGAGCATAGGCTTAGTGCTTCCTAGGAAATCAGGCCAACAAGTTGCTTTGGTGTAGTATCAATTGACAATTTAGCTTTATCCATTGCAAACAATACTACTTGTCGATGTACCCGCAAAGCCATAAAGAGGCCCCAAATGGAGATGTCAGCTTGGATCTTTTTGAGTTATTTCAGAACCAACTCATCTTCCAGTTTCTTCTCCTTCTGCTTCTCAACCTCCCGGTCCTTTCTTGATGGTTTAGCTTGATCCAAGTGTGGAGGCTTAAAATATTGTCCACTCCTGGTGAGATAGTCTATTTCTTCCGAATACCACATATTGTTCAAGACACGATCTCAAAATCTTCATCAGCGTGGGCAAGATGCAGATCACTATCTTCCCACTACTTGCCTTCAACTACCAACAAACAGTTATCCGACTCAACCTGAATCATCTTTACGGTACAAGTGTCCCCCTCAGGGTGACAATATGTTGCGATCTTCCGGCTATCTTCAATTCTTCCTCTTTCAAACTACCTCAGTACAACTTCCTATTTAGTGTCTGTAGTTTCCACAACACCCAATTCTTGGGTTGGTTTTCCCGCACAAGTGTCCTCTGGCAGTTTTCCTTTCTCCTAAGTTTTCTTGGCTACCTCAGTTATTCCGACTTGCTTTCCCTCCGGTTTAACTCCAGTTTCTTCTTCCTTGTTAGTTTCATCACCCAGTCATCCAACATTATCAGTCAACCTGTTCAGATCAAACCAACCGATCTGCACATTGCCTTGATCCTGTTCATCGAAGAACTATAGGTTGCCCAAATCTTCTTCAAAGTCCACAAGATTATCTAATCCCTGGCTCAGGCCATCTTTCATAACCACATTAAGGTCCACTGAGGTCAGCAGTACCACCTCAGGCCTAGTTTGAGTAACATGCATAATGTAGTGGTTTGGGTCATACTCCCTTTTAGATAAGTCCTCGAGAAATTCTAGTGATAGACCAGCACCTCCCTCCGAGGTCAAAACCTCATCTTCTGTAGGTGTTCTCACCATTGATGTGTGAGGCTCAGGCTATGGATTGGATATGTCCATTGTGCACAAGTTTGTGCCTTCAAGAATGAAGAACATCGACTATGGTAGGTCGGAGGGGGTGATATAGATGCTGGGGTCATAGGTGGGTGGTAGTGTATGGATAAGGTGGATGTTTCTTAGGGGGAGGGGCTTGGTTGTGGGTAGGGAGTGGGTTGGTGGTCACATTTGGCTTTTGCGGTAGAGTTATGACCTTTTTGTCAATGCGATCTTGAATCTCATGACGCAAGCAGAAGCATCGGTCGGTTTCATGGCTGTGTTGTTGATGGAAAGCACAGTATTTGATGGGATCATGCTTGGGTGGGAGAGGGTTCGGAAGTGGCCAACGTTCTAGGGGTTTCAGATGCCCCTTATTGATTAACACCTACATGGCTTTAGACAGAGTCGTGTAGAGCTAGTTAAAAGTTCTACCCAGAGGTCGAGTAGAGTTGGATGTTTGTGGGCCCATATTGGTAAACGGGTTAGCAGTTTTGGTTGTGGTGACAATACTCACCTTTGGCCTTGCAGTTGTGCTATCCCTGGAAGCATTGGAACTACGAACAAAAAGCCTCTTGGCCGGCTCCTTGTCACTGGTAATGATCCCTTGTTTCATGGCATCTTCAATTTGAACTCCCATTTCATGAAGCTCTTTAAAGGTAAACAATGGGAGAACGATCATTTTCTGGAGAAGCTTGCCATGAAGATTTCGGACAACCATCCGGATTTGGTCCTTCTCCGAGGGTCTGGTTGTCATCATCGAGGCCTTGGCCTTCCATCGGTTTACAAATTCAGAGAAACCCTCATTTGGCTCTTGACGCATTGCCTCAAGATCACGAGTTGTGACCTCGATTTGCGTGTTGTATGAGTATTGAGCAAAGAAAGGTTTGGCCAATTCCTCTCAGTTCTACTTCACAAAGTCTTTCAATTTAGCAAACCAGATGACAGCTATTCTTGAAATGGTTTGACCAAAGAGCGATAATTTCTACAGTCTGGTTAAACCCATTGGTCGTAGGATATCCGAAAACAGCCATAGAAGTACCATTGGGTCTCCGGCGCCGTCGAAGCGGTCTATATATGGCATTTTGAATCGCTCTGGCAAAGTGGCTGTAGATTTAGTGTACCCATCCTTTATATCCAGAATAGAGTTGACCCCTTGCGCCTTTTTAAATGGCTTCTCCAGTTTGTTGACTTTAAGCACAGTTAGGTCAACCTTGAATTCAAAGGGTGCCTTAGCTTGGTAAATTGGAGCTCTAGAAGTCTGTGCTGGAATGGGTTCCGTTTGGCTAGGGATAACCAGAACACCCTCGGTTTGTGGATCCTGAGCTGTTGCAGCTTTGGCAGTGGTGTTGGGTATAGGGATAACCACATTAGGTGCACGTGATGCAAAAGCTGTAGCTGGCTGTTGTTGTTACTGTTGCAACCTAGTTGTGACCTTGGCTTGACGGGCCATAGCATGCTGGAGTGAGTCGACTGATTGCTGTAGCCGGATTAGCAAGTCCTCCAAATCAGATGAAGGATATTGTGCCATTCTAGAAGCAGACGGTGGTACTTGAGGTGAACTGAGTATAACTAAGCCAAGGGGTGATTGCTGAAAGAACGAAACTGGTGAACTTTGTCCGACCCTTAGTCGCCTTGCAACTAGTGACAGTGAGGCAAACACTAGTCGTCCTTGAACAAGCTCTCCGACCTTACACAGTCTTCCGACACGGGTCCAGAGTACTTGGGGGATATCAAAACTTTCTGAAGCTATGGTTTTATACTACCTAGCAAGAGAAATAAAGAAAAAGGAAAAATAAAATCAGAAATCGAACAGCACCTCAGCCACAATTCATCAAAACAGACGTGATCATAGCTGTAAGACTGTACTCCCCACTGAATACTGAATTTTTCCCCACAAACTAATACCAACCATGCCACTAATATGAACATTCTTGTACAATTTCACTGTAAAGCACACACCAGGTAAAGAGAGCCAAAACACCTCTATGGATGGGTAGGGTTCCCTTGTCCAAGATTTGACATGATCTAGGGTTTCACTACTTCAATCAAGCATACGGGTGAGCATCCTATCCTAGTTTGGAACAGTCATTATGGCTTTACTATATGTAGTAGACTGAATGGTGAAAAGGGGTACCTCGGCAAGATTACCTAATATACCTCTCACACCTAACACCAAGAAGTCAAAGGAGGATCAAGTGCTACAGCAGTAATCCAGATCCAAGGGTTGTGTTTCCAACATGGCAGAGCCCACGATGGACTATCCTTTTAGCAAGCTTTTCAGGCAAGCCTCCGGCAAGCCATCCAAGAATAGAAGATGAAAAATACAGTGACTTAGAGTAACAATGCAAATGCAATGCAATGCAATGAACATGTATCCATAGATAAAAGATCACATCATGAAGTCCAAGTCAAGTTCTCTAATGTCCCTAGTGGAGTCACCAGAAACTGTAGCTTGCTTTTCGTGCTTCTCGAAGGGGTTTAGTCTCCTCGGATACGATAGCCCTATAGTTCAGACTCCCGTGGTTCTGAACTTGGTTTCACAATAGCAATGTGAAACAAATAAACACAAATGAGTCCAACTCCGACAAATCTTTAGAAAAATCCATTTATCATTGGAGATGCCAAAAATAGACTGCATTGCTAGATTTCAGAGTTACCATATAAATATTTTTGAAAAATTTAAGCAACCCGTGACTCGTGCCAAAGGCCATTTGTCAATCATAACCAAAGTGTCTCTGCTCAGGAACTTAGGTATAAGAGGGGAAGGTCATAAATTGAGCACCCCACTCACCTGATCAAAGATAGGCCTCTACTAATCATGATGTGATTCTTATATACAGTATATGCTCATGTTTTGATTTTTATGCTAACTTTACTATGTGAAGTCAAACAAATATAGACTATTTCACCTACTTTTGAACGCTTTGATTTCATGTTTGTTTGAAAAAGAGTTTTGAATATGAACTTATTGAAAAAGTAAGCTCATATACACATGTATCAAATCATCTCAATTTAGGAGAAAAAGCCTTCACCCATCAACATTCAAATAGTTATATCAACTAAGCACTTAGCCTCATGGCAAACATACTTGATATGACAACACTAACATACATGCAACATGCTAAAGCAAAATTGCTCACCTTGCACTCAACCGAGGCAAGCCAAAATAGCAAAAAATAGTTAGAAAAATACATGCTCCTAACGATGCAAGTGACTAATGCAACACATGCAAAAATGTAATTACTAGGTTCGGTTTATTAGCATGTCATACGAATCATCTCAAAGCATGCGACAACGCACATATTCAAGTAAGTAAACAATAATCAACAAGGCTAGAATGATGAACCGAACCCAATGCATGAAAGACATGGATATGAAGCATGGCAATGATATGAGAATCTACCATTATAAGCATATAAATAAAAGAGAGAAAAAATGGGGGTTGGAAGACATATATGAATATTACAAGTGTGTACAAATTGGCCCTCACATAAGAGCGTCCGAATGAATGTCCTACTTAGGCTAATTATTAAAACATTAAATCAATGGAGTAAACTAATTAACTAATTATTACAACTTCGAACGAATCTAAGTGATTGATTATAACATACTAATTATTCAATCTAATTTAAAAGACTCACACGGGAAACGAGGAACCACATGCGATCGAGACCATCCTCCCGGAAACTCTTCTGTTTTGCTGTCAAATTCTGTTCTATTTGTAGTCAGAAAATCCTTCTATTTTTGCCTCAGCTTTTGCTGTTTTGCAAGAAAAATACCACTGCCTGTACAATAAGAGGTGGCCGGCCGGCCTTGGAAAGTGGTCAGCTAGATCTGAGGGTGGCCAGCCGGCAACTATTTTAAGGTACTACCCTGCTGCCACATAATTGAAACAGAGCAAAAATAGAGTGTTTCCAAGGGATGTTTATCCTCTCTGCCTCTCCCTATCATGAAACTGATCAAGGGAGGAATAGAATCGGTCCACAAATCATCAATTGTCGCAAAGTTGTTGCATGATGATCTATGAACCAATGGGACAAAAAGATCAATGAAATGAAATGAAAGACCAACAACACCTCTTCCTAAAAGTACGTAATCAGTCAAGACACAATAGGTTCAATTAACATCCGATTGAATCCAACTTGATTTTATTACATCTTTCACCACTTTTAGTTCCATTTTATTAGCCCTTTTCATTACCTTTCCATTCTTTATTCTTTTTTGTCCAAAAGTGATAGTTACGTCCACTAATAAGAAGAAATGTCAAACAAGAAGTTGTCCTTAGCATGAGAGAGATGTAATGCCTGGTAATGAACCTCCGAAGAGATTAAACCATTAAGCATAGAAGGTCTTTTTCTCATGCCTTAAACAACGATCCATTGTTTGAAACAACTCTTAAACAAAGAAAACCAAGAAAGGAGGGAGGCTGTAGAGATGATTATTACAAGTGTGAGTATCTGTATGAAAACTACGGAATAAAAAAGCTATCAACTCAAATAGATTGGTGTCTAAGGCCTAAACCACCAAATCTATGAAGACTTACAACAAAACAAGCATGATATTCAAAGCATAAGCTAACTAAACAATTAAAACAATCTCAAAATAGCACAAAACAGTGCTGAAATTAGTTTTAAAATAGTGGAAAATAGTGAACAAAAAAGAAGAGAACAAAGCTAGCAAACAAGCCTAAAGAAGGGTATCTAACCCCCCTGTCACGACGCAAACCCGCCCCTATGGGTTTAGCATCGTAACTAGCTAGTAATCCGGGGATTACAGAAGGCCTCTAAGACAGATTAACATAATATTAGGGGCTAGCAGAAGCAAATAGCAAATGTACAACATCCATTGAACTGTGCAAACTTATAAGAGATAGAAAAATTTTAAACTTTTATTATACATATTTACACATCATTCTTATGTCATCATATATATACAGATTAGACAAAAAGGGACTTAGCTCTATTTACAAAATAAACAAGGACTTGTTTAACCAAACAAGAAAACAAAACACAGCCATAACCACTTGACATATCCGGAACCTCAACAGGAGGCACATAGGTTGGCTGGCAAAAACAGATTCCAAGCAGATGTCTCTAAGCCTGGTCACACGCCTGATCACCTACGTACATAAATATTGCAGTGAGCTGGAGCCCAGTGAATAATAACAAAGTAAAGGGTTTTAATGAATGATGTCCATCACAGAGTCAGAAATCAGAGTTTATATCAAAAACAGATTCTTATGCATATTCAGATTTCAATCAGAAACAGATTCATATTCATATTCTTATTTAAATCATATACAAAAATCAAAGTTCATGCTTAATCTTACATGGTACATCTGTTAGTGCTAACAGATCACATACAGAGTATCAAAAATTATACTTGTCAGTTCCATAGAGGAACCCCCGGCCGGGTACGGATAACTTGTCAGTTCCATAAAGGAACCTCCGGACTGGGAACGGATAACTTGTCAGTTCCATAAAAGAACCTCCAGCCGGGTGCAAATAATTTGTCAGTTCCATAAAGGAACCTCCAGTCGGGTACTGATAACTTGTCAGTTCCATAAAGAAACCTCTAGACCAGGTACATATAACATACTTGTGTCACAAATACTTATCGAAAATTGGACAATCATTCATAGTACAGAACATAACATTTCATAAAACAGATCTTATTTCATATACAGAAAATAATTTAATTTGAACATACCTTTACTAAGTCATTACTCACAGATAGCTGCAAAAGCAGATTAGACAGATTGGACAAATCAGACAAATTAGGCAGACAATAGTGCGTGACCTACACAAACACATAACATATACACATTCAAACACAATATCAATTCCTGATTAAGCTTGACTTCTATTATCTTTTTTTGTCTAAGCAATCTAAAGTTCTACTACGCGTATTCTTCTTTAGTCAAATGAATCGGTTCTCATCTCACATATTGTTTCATTACTAAATCATTCTTTTTTGAATAAACCAATTTCTTACTTGGTTTCTTAATCAATTACTATTAAGTTAATGACTTATTCTTTAACCAACTAAGTTATGTTGATTGTTGGCTTATTAATCTTCAATGAACCAACTAAGTTATGTTGATTGTTGGCTTATTAGTCATGTTTAAAATGCTTGGGAAGAGATGAGAATAAAAATATGAGCTAAATGCAATTTTTCAAAATATGTTGAAAATCATTGTTCGCTCGAGTGGTAGCTAGTTTGCTCGAGCGGTCTGTAAAATTTTAGAATTCTAAATTTCTCAAAATAGCTTCCCAGTGCATTTTCAATTTTTAAACCCATACTAATCTTGATCAAAACTTTGAAAATACTTTAGAAAACATAAACACTTATTTATTTATAAATTATTTGCTCAAAATCTTGAAACACAATATTTAAATCAAAACCCATGAACTCATGATTCTAAAAGTCATTTTCAAAATCAGATGTACAATAAAATTGCATATAATTTATAGAGCTTGATTTAATTACAACTTCAAAAATCAAATCCAAAATAATTAATTTCTAATTAAACTTTATGAACTTGATCTTAGCTCCAATTCTTCATTTTCTTGTCAATTTTCCTAGCAAACATTGCATATATGTAATTCAAATAAAACTAACTAATTTAATATATTCCATAACATGTTTACATTAAATAAAACTCTTAAATTACATTACATGCATTGATTCAAATTTAAAGTTACACTAATTCCTATCTTTCATAATAACAAAATCAAAACCTTGTCTGACTTTAGGATTAACCCCAAATTTCCATAAACTTGATTTTTATAAAATTCTTCATTCTCTTCAAAATATGAAATTGCATGGCTCAATTCTTAAAACTTCATTGTGCATGTAATTATTTTCATTTTGATTAACCCTAACAATGTTCATGAATTAATTATTTAATTTCTCCAAATTACATGCATGTAATAATAAGATTCAAATTCATATAAGATATTCAAAATCAAACCCAAAATAATTAATTTCTAAGTTAATTTCCATAATCATGAACCTAACTCATTTTCTTGCTAATTTATTTATTTATTTATTTTTGTTTACATAAAATTGACTTCAAACTCTTTTCTATCTTCCTTCAAGACGTGAAATTAAAATTATAACCTTCTTAGATAATCATTTGCATGTATGAAATTAAGATCAAAACTAACTATTTTATATTTTCAAATCATAATTTTACTTCTTGAATTGCTCTAATTTAGATTTTTATTACTTTCTTCATATCAAACCCAATTTAAGCTCATAAACTTTTAAAACATGAATTAAAGTCTAAAATCAATCCACAATGCATGTAAGGTTAGACTTCAAATTATGAAGGATGACAAAAATCAAACTCAAACTAATTAATTTCCAAATTTATTTCCATAATCTAAAACTTAACTCCATTTTTCTTCATCTTCTTGCTAATTCCTTTCAATTACATGATTTTGATTCCTATTTCATCTTTAATTTCAAGTGTAATGTAAAGATTCTACAAAAATCAAGTATGATTTCATACCTTGAACTTTAATCTCAAGAAGTTTAGTTGATTCCCTTCTAATTCTCTTGTTCCTCCTAGCTTTTCTTCCCTTAGTTG
Source organism: Camellia granthamiana (assembly GCA_036172215.1). Lineage (NCBI taxonomy): Eukaryota > Viridiplantae > Streptophyta > Magnoliopsida > Ericales > Theaceae > Camellia > Camellia granthamiana. The sequence goes on from CM069910.1 coordinate 85,994,897, forward strand.
TTCTTCTTCTTAGACTAAATTTTGCTTCTCTCTCTCTGGGTTATTCTCTCTTTCTCTCCACTCTTGAACTCACATTTTCTCTTACTCCCTTTCCCAACCAAGGAGAACAAATGGAAAAATACATACACACTTGTTGACTTAAGGGTTGTCAACACATCACACACGTTCATTTCTTGACATTTCACAAGCACACGTGCACACATCTTAAGCCCCCAGGACAACACTTATACACACACACAGTTAGACTTCTCTGCACACCCACATGCTTCTCAGCACACCCACACCCACATATATTCTCAAACTCTAAATCATTCTACAATTTAATTTATGCTTAAGACTAATTAATTAAATAACTCCTATTCTTAATAAATCTTGATTAACACATAATTAAACTAATCATAACTAATTATAAATCCCACATAATTTAATTAGTCCAGTTGACTTCAATTAATGCCCAATTAATTATAATTAAATTTATCAATCTGAATCAGATTTTTAATCAAACCCCCAAAACGCTCCAAATATCAAATCAAACTTATTGCCATCATCAATTTTGGTTTTTCAAACCTTTAAGGCCTTCAATTTCAAATCAAACTCAAAATCTCCACCAATAAATTACATATTCAATTAAACACCTCTCCAATAAATTTAATTTAGAATTATCACAATTCTCAATCCTCATAATCAAATTAGCTTAATTAATTCCAACTTGAACCCAATTAGTCAAATCTCAGTTTTACAAATCTAAATCAAATAGTTAATTAAACTCACATACGGTCCGTTATTCGAAACTAAAAAAATTCAATTCACCAATTATACTCTCTTAATCCATTTAGGCTTTCTATTTCTAATTCCAAATAAATCCTCAATAGAATCATATACGAATCAGTCTCCACAATTTTCATAAATCCCAAATTAAATTTGAATAATGGGCAATTAAAATTCAAATCTATTTAATTAATTAAATGCTAATTGTTATACGTGGTGGGTTCGTCACAAGCCCCCCTTCATCCTCCCCATTTTTTGGACCTTAAAATCACATGTTTTAGCTTCTGAAAACTCTAAAAATTGGTGGCCAAAAGTTGAGAAACAAGTGGGTAAAAACAAGGATTCAAGCCATGGGATAAGATTCAAGAAATGCTGGTTAACCCCTCCACCTTTGGTAATTTTTTAATCACAAGTTTCAGCACTTGAAAATAGTCCAAAACAGAGTATAATCACCAAGAAAAGAGGAGAGAAGAGTAGGCAAAATATAAGGTTGAAATTTTAGCTCAATAATCTCAGCAAGGAGCTTCAAAAAATTGGTTTAGAAAGTGTATGTATAGTGTATGTATATTGCAAGATAGAGAGAGAGTGTGTTTGGCATGGTTTGGGCACTTGGAGAATTTTTCTTAAAAAAAACATGAGGAATGGTCAAGTATATATAGAAAAGGAGGTGCCTCTGTCAGAAATATCTGTATTGAGCCAGCTAGTGCAGTGCATGCACACGGGGAACAACTGGCAGCAAAATATCTATTAGCTAGAAAACTTTGTCGGTCGGCCATATAGGGGGATGGCCGGCCACTAAAAGTTGGCTTACCGGCTGCCTTTTGGCCAGCAGGCCTCTAGGTGGTTAGGATAGAAAAGATTCGGTTTTGGTCCAAAGGAGGTTTAAGGTTCTAGGCTTTGAAACTCCAAAACCGAAGCTTCTTGCTGAAGAAATTGAGCGTTTGTATACCGTAGTATTTCATCATCAAGTGTTCAACTTGAGGTGCCTAAGTCTTAAGAGCGGTCAAAAATGGGGTGTCTACAAAGACCTATTTATGTAAATGCTCTTTTATCTAATGATTGTAAAATCAAGTTTGTTAGCTTGATTTTAGATTACTCTAATTGTTTTGCTTGGAGTTATGATGACATGCCTAGACTAGATAGGTCTTTGGTTGAACACAAACTTCCAATAAAATCAAATTATGTGCTATATAAACAACCTCCTCGAAGAATGACAAATGAAGTCACTTTCATGGTGGACGATGAAATTGAAAGACTTTTAAAAACTGGCTTCAGTAGGACAACCAGGTATGTGGAGTGGCTATGAACTATAGTCCCAGTTCTTAAGAAGAATGGCAAAATTATAGCGTGTATTGATTTCAAGAATTTAAGTTTGGCCACACCTAAGGATGAGTATCCCATGCCAGTTGTAGACTTGTTAGTAGATTCAACTGCAAAGCATAAGATTTTGTCATTTATGGATGGCCAGGCTAGATATAATTAGATCTTTCTTAGCCCTGATGATGTTCATAAGGCCGCATTTAGGTGCCTAAGGGCTCTAGGAGCCTTCGAGTGGGTGGTGATGCCTTTTGGGATTCAGAATGCAAGGACCACTTATCAGAGGGCTATGAATTTTATTTTTCATGATCTAATTGGGAAGTTTTTGGAGGTGTATATGGATGATGTGGTAGTCAAGTCTAATGAGTTTGATGAGCATTTGGACCACATTTGACAGGTGTTCCAAAGGATGAGGAATTACCAACTGAAAATGAACCCCTTGAAGTGTGCTTTTGGGGTATATGTTGGTAACTTTTTGGGCTTTTTAGTTCACCATAAGGGGATTGAGGTGGACACAAATAAGGCTAAAGCTATCAAAGCAGTCTAATCTCTATCTAATAAGGAGTTACAAAGTTTCCTTGGGCAAATTTTTTTTTTTTTAAGGATATTCATTGTCAATTTGGTAGGGAAAACTTTAGTTTTTTTCTCCTTCGTTAAAACTAAGGTCTGATAAAGGTTTTAGATGGGAAAGTGAGCATCAAAGGAAATTTGATGCAATTAAGGATTATTTATCTAAACATCCAATCCTAATACCACCCATTAAAGGAAAACCTCTAGAGTTGTATATTTCAGCAGGAGAGTAGTCGATTGGGTGTTTATTGGCTCAGGATAATGAGAAGGGTTGTAAGCAAGCTGTATACTACTTAAGTAGGAAGTTGAATGAGGCAGAGATTAGGTACAACTCTGTTGAAAAGTTATGTTTTGCCTTGTATTTTGCAGCGATCAGGCTAGGGCATTATATGATACCCATGAAGGTTAGTGTGATTGCTCAAATTGATGTGATAAAGTATATGTTATCTAGGCCACTTTTGACAGGGACACAGGAAAAATGGTTGTTGGCCTTAATTGAATATTGCTTCAAGTATGTTAAGGATTTTGTTTGTTTCAAGTAATATATCTCACAATTGAGGGACAGAGTTCAAAGTATATCTTCTCAGCAGTTTAGGATTGATTTTTTTTTTCTTCTTAATTTATAAGTTCACTTATTTTTATATTAGTTTTTAAATGATTTTTTTTTTCAATTTCGAGTATCTTTTAATTTTTAATTTTTAGATATGTTTATATTAGACCATATTAAAAAAATGAGAAATTATAAATAATAAAAAAAACCTCCACGATTTGACTCTTATAATAAAATAAATTCTTGTTAATTTCATCAATTTAAATATTAATATTTTAAATTTTTTTTTTCATTTAAGGGGAATTTTTTTTAAGGTCTCTGATATTAAGATTTTATAAGATAAATGACACACAATATTTTTATAGTACTTGGGGTCTCTCAACATTTTCACAGAGAAAATTCGAGTCAAAGAAATAAAGTTATGATAGACTGGTCTGTGTAATTTTTATGATTGTAATATAAGTAGGGAAATTTAGTCAAAACCCCTCTATTGGACCCTTGTTTGGTGAAAAGAACAACCCAATTTGTTTTTCTTCATAAACCCCCTAAGGAGAAAACACATAATTGAGCAAGGATAAAGTAAAATATCTTTTTCTTTTTTTTTTTCTTTCTTTCTTTCTTGGACAATAATTTTTTTTTTATTATTATTAGCAAAAGAAAAGGAACTTTATTGATGAATCAGAAGACTATTACATTAATAAAAGAAAAAAAGTGGGAAAAACATCATAGGGAACCAAATCAATCCCAACTAGGTGGCACTGATAAGACCGCCCAATCATATGCTAGCACACCAACAAGAGTTGGTGAGTAACCAACCACAAACACCAAAACCAACCTGACCCAAGTAGACGCTAACCAAACCTAATACAAAAAGTGCGACCCAACACTAACATACAAAAACAAAACAGAGCAACATCAAAGAATATTAGCAGTAGCAGCTAACTCAAAATGATCACTGCCCACACAGACCAACAGCAATCCGTAGCAACAGTAACCACCAGAGACCTTCCCTTCACAGAGACTCATTTTCACCTGCTAGAATATCTAAGAAAATACCCCATACCAAACAGAGTAGCAACAACAAAGCAACAACCATTATAAGCATAGCAACCATTCTAAGAAAATCCATAGAAGAGCACACTATATATGTAAAACAACCATAGATGAGCAACAACCTCTCACAACAGCCATCCCTAGCAGAATAGTAGCAAAGCCTCCCCTAGACTTTTGATAACATGTCTCACCCATTTTATGTTTGAAACAATCTCTTGAATAGAGTAACAACACCCCATATCATAAGACTTCAACCACATGGCCACTCTAATTTTTATTAGCTCACACAAATCATCAATATTAGGTTGAGGATTATAAAATATACAATCATTTCTATATATCCACAAGGACCAAACAACAGAAATAAAAACAACTCTCCAAACTTTCTTATCCTTTTTCCTGAGCTTCCACCCCAACCACCATTGCATCAAATCTTCAAAAGATCCTGGTAACAACCATTGAATTCCCCACCAGGCCATGATGTTTGACCAGACATTGTAGACATCCCATTTTTGACCAACCTCAAGACTTTGACGTCATCGGTTGTGCACTCGATGATTGTGCATGTTTGTGCATGTTTTGGGCGCCCGAGGGTCTCGACTGAGTGCCTTGTCTTTGAGCCTCTTAACACTTTGTGTTTTGGCGTTGGTTTTTGGGCCAAACCTTGATCCCTCTTGCCTGAGGGAGGGGAAGGGCTTGCCGGCCACTTTTGGCATCGGCCGGCCACTTTTCTCTCTTGTAGGCCACTTGGAGTGGTCGGCCGGCTAGGGGAGGTGGCCGGCCGGCCACCTTAACTGGCCGGCGGCCAATTTTTCTCCTTTTTAGATATTTTCAGATCTTTTGAGCTAGTTGTTGCTCACTGAAACTCATCCTCCATACACGTGTATGGAGGGATGGAGCAAGCTTTTTGCTTGCTTGCTCTATATAAGGGGAGGTCCCTCCCCCTTTAGAGGGGTTCACAAATTTCAAAGCTGAAATCTCTCGCTCTCTCTCTAGAATTCTCACTCTCTCTCTCTCTATATTGTGCTATATTGAGCTTAAAAGTGTGTTTTCTTCACATATTTTCACTAAGACACCTAGTCAAACACCTTCACCTTGGAGCTGAGGTCCATTGAAGCTTGATTTGAGGTCTTAGACTTTGCTTTGGCTCAGAAATGTTGCTGTCTTGCTGCTGTTCTTCAAGGGTAAGCTTCTTCCCCTTTTAAGCTTGCTTTTGTACACTAGTTTGGGCCACCTTTGCATGCTGTTTTGGCCAAGTTGTCAACTACAAAAAAAAAATCTATTTTAAGTGTTAAAAATGTTGGTTTGAGTCCTTGTTGGAGTTAGGGGTGGTCCACTCTCTTTCATTGCTTATTTGCTATGCTTTTGGGCCATCCTTTAAAGCTTTGAAACCATCTCCTTTTGGCCCTTTAACCACTGAATTCCAGAGGAATTTCAGTGGTGGAAAGGTGCTTTTGAGGTCCAAAATGGGAGGGGGTGGTCCCCTCTCCTCTTGTCTTACTTGCATGTGTTGATGGCCTACCAAGTGAGCATGTGTTTCTCCCTTTTTGAAGCTTAGTTCAAGCATGTTTTTGTGACTTTTTGGACCTGCTCTAACTCTGTTTTTGGTTGGTTTGGCCACTTGTTGCTTATATCTTACACTTGTAGTGCAATCTTGCATAATAGCCTTGAATGCCTAATAAGTTAGTCCATCATTCTAGCATGTGTTAGCCTGACTCCAGCACATTTTTGCTAATGATTTAGCATGCTTTAACTCTGTTTTAAGTGGTCTTGGCCATGTGAGACTTGTTATGCATGGTTGTAGTGTAAAGGCCCTTGACTAGCTTTGAGTTTCAAAGTCTCTTAGCATGCTTTGCTTGAGTTGTTTGCATGCCTTAGCCTCATTTCTCACATGATTTCAGTGTATATAGTATAGTCACACTCTCACATATTTCACTCTTTCATAGCTTTTGAGAGTTGTGCTTTATGCCTTGTTTATGAGCCAATACATGAGCATGATTTTCTTGCTTTTCATGCTATCATCTCAGCACATTTTAGCCTCTGTTTTGACATATTTGAGGTCTGTCCAGAGTTGGTTTGGTCCTTTGAGTTTGATATTGCAGGCTTCTAGAGTGATGCTCTGCACTAGCTTAATGTATTTGGCTTTTTGAGCATGCATTACATGAGTTGTTTGCATTGTTTTTTTTAAGCCACTTAGCATGCTATCTCAGTGCTGAAATATATGTCATTGAACTCCATTGTTTTCAACTTTCATTCACCTTGAAAGTGGCCTTAAGCACCTTGTTGGCTTGAGCATGAACTTGAGGTATTCACGCCTAATGGTTTTAATCCTCCCTCAAGGATTTCTACTAACCAATAGCATGATACTTTCTTCATGCTCAAGGCACTCGAAGCTTAGGTCGTCTTTCAAATTAGAGGACTTTGCACATTGAGCTTAACCAGTTAATGGACTAATTGGTAAGCTAAAATGAGTAAACAAGAATTGAGTAAAGTAAACCATGCCAAGATAACATATGTGTATTGCATTGCATGTGTTTGGATCGGACGTTAATCCAAACACAAGAAATGTGGCACGTTTCATACTCAAAGTGATGAAACGTGTCGCGTTTCTTGGTTGTTGTCACCCTTGATCGTGCATGATAGGGTGACAACACTTTGAGTTGTATGTGCGCATTCACTAAGCTTGTACAAGCTTGGTTCTTGGGCCATCATGCATTGAGATGCTTGATTGGTGGCTTGAGAGCCAAGTACCACACTCCTTTGAGCTTAAGACATGATGAGGAGGGTGGTAGTACACACATGTCTTGCCAAATACATTGTCTTGGTTCTGTTACTCTCTGTTGCAGCAAAGGCAGAATTCTGGAAAGAGAAATGGTCGACCGGCTGCTTGCACTAGCCTACCGACCACTTGTATTGGCCGACCGGCCAGTTGAGGTAGCCTACCGACCAGTTGAGGTGGCCGGCCGGCTACCTGTAGGAGAAATTGTCCAAAATGTTCCTGTGTTGGGGCAGATGCAACCTGGAAGTTCATATGATGTTCTGAGATCAGCGCGAGTGCAAACAAAGGCAACTCATGGCAAGGCAATGCATTTTCGAGCGAAGCAAACCGAGCATGCATGTCTCCCTCCCCTCGAGGCCATTTTACTGCTTTACTTAGCTAGTTAATTTGCCGTTTTCTATAATTAATTAGTTGATGTGCTTAGTTAATTAATTCATTTTGTAATATTTGGCTAACTTAGAATAGTTAGTTAATTTCAAGTCTTGTGTTGTAATAAGTAATTAGCTAAGTTAGTTAATTAGTTGGTTTATAATAGTTAGCTTAGCTTAGTGTAGCTTAGCTCATTTATTCAAACCCTCCATTGAGAGGGCATATTGTTGTAATAAGGGCGTGTGCATGTGTGTGTGCATGTCTTCCAACCCCACTTCTTTCTCCCTTTTACTTAACCGCTTTCCCTGATTAGATTAGGAATCATTTTTCAATTAGCATACCTTATGCTTGCATGCGTGTATCATTCGTTTGTCTTGCATGCACCGGGCTCGGCGTATCATTCAAACTGCATTGTATTTCAATACTTACTTGAATACGTGTTTCAAGGCATGTTATCAAGTTGCATTCATATGCCATTTTAGATAGCCGAGCCTATTTAAATCGCATTATTGCATGTGTTGCATTAGGCATTTCGCATAGCTAGGATCATGCATTGATTTCTAACTAGCTTTCGTTTTGGCTCGGAGTACGCTATAAGTATTTATGCTTTAGCATCGTTGCATGAGTGTGCGTGTTGCCATGATAGCATGCTTGCCATGAGGCTATTTGCTTAAGTACTTAACTGCTTGAATGCCTGTGGATGAAGGCTTGATTGCTTGAATTGGGACAATTCATCAAATGTGCGTTTTAAGCCCACTTTGCGAAGTGGCAAAATCATGTTTTCAGCCCACTTGAGGGAGGCAAATCCGTGCTTTAGCCTACTTGCGAGTAGCACACTCAAACCATTTTCAAAAGCAAACATGAGTTGTTTTGTTCTAATTCTCGTGATTGAGTCTATACTTGTATGATGTGCGCTTCACATAGTAAGTTAGCTAATAATCGGAACATGAATACATGTGTCTTTAAAACAACATATCATGTCTAGTAGAGGCCGATCCTTTGATCGGGCGAGCGGGGGTGCTCATGTTATGAGCTTCCCCTCTCGTACCCAAGTTCCCATGCCGAGGCAACTTTGGTGGTGACGAACACGTGGCCTTTGGCACGAGTCAGGGTTTCCTAAATTTTCCAAAAATAAAATATTTAGGTGGCGACTCTGTAATTTGGCAAAGCAGTCCATGTTTGGCGCTTTTTGATTCAAAATTGATTTTTCAAAACCAATTGCCAGATTTTGACTCTTTGGTGATTTATCAGTCTCACATTGCACTTCGTGAGATTAGATTCAGAACTATAACAGGAGTCCGAACTGTAGTAGCAGGACGACCAATTCGCGCCCTCTCCGAAAGAGGAGGTGCATAGAGAGATTTCGGGCCGTCTACAGTTTCTGGCGACTCTGCTGAGGAATTAGAGAACTTGACTCGAAACTCATGATATGTTGTTTTGTTTACACTTATGTGTTTCTTTGCATTGCATTTGCATTGGTGCGCCTAAGTCACAGTGTTTGCCATCTGCTATTCCTGAGCGGTTTGCTAGAGGCTTGCTTGGAAAAGCATGCCATAAGGCTGACCGGTTACGGGCTCTGCCACGATGGAAACATAAACCTTGGCTTTGCCAAGGCATCCTGTTTGACCGTTTGACCTAGTTGCATATCGGAAGCCTTAGAGACCATTCCAAACTAGGACAGGTTGCTTACCTGAATGCAAGATTGTATGAAATCTGTGGATAATGTGGTTTGGAAATACTCTTCAGATCCTGGAAGACGCCAACGATCCTCTGCTAGTCACCTGCAAAAATACAAACTCCGGTCGGGGGTGCCGGAATTAGCACTCCGACGGACAAGTCAGTTCTCCTCAAGAAAGCTTGCTTACTAAGTTTTTAGAAGTGATTCTTACCTCCCTTTTCTGATCCACTACCATTATATTTATACTCGTCTCTTCTGATCCTCGGGACCCGGGCCTACTTTTTCAATCATTACCTTTCCTTACATTCGGCTGCAGGGGTTCTATCCTATTCGGCCTAGTCATCGTATTCGGCCGATCATGCCTTCGGGATTTTTGCCCGTTTGGCATCTAGTGGCCGAGATATTCCTCCTTTACCTTTACTGAATATTCGGCTACCACAATTGCCCCCCGAACTCCCTATTTAATCGGCAGTTAAATCGGCGTGTTTGGTTCGGAATTCGAAAAAGTTTAGCATCGGGCGGCCTTGCGTGTCCCAATACGCCAGGAGGCGCACGCCTTTTTTGCTCATCATTACACTTTCCCGCTCTATTCGTGTATCTCAGCATTTATTGTGATTTGAAACTTTAGTCCTTTCAAATTCATATTTCATCGATTTCCTGAGCTTTTTGGATCGCCAGTGCATATCCCTCTGTGGCTCGCGTTTTCTGCAACCTCTTCCTGCCTTCCTTTGTCTCATCCGTTCCTCGTAAGTCTTCTTCTCCCTTCTTTGTAACCCTATTTTCTATTTGCTATTTTTAGCCTCGGCGAATACTTGGCTCCGCTAGAATGGCGAAACACTTGAAAGACCTCCTTTCCGAGGATCGTGTCTCTGGTTTCCGGAAGCATTTTTCTATTCCTGACGACGTTCATCTGTCCCTCGTCACGGACAACGCTCTCGACATGGAGAGGGAAGATCAAAACACGGTCGTATTCCCTCTTTTGTCCATTGCGGAGGGCGGAGTTCGTTTCCCCTTACACCCACTTCTTAGGGCCGTTCTCCGCTATTGGGGTTTGATCCCTTCTCAACCCAATGTAAATTTTTTTCGAATCATCATGGGGGTTGTGGAGTTGAATCAACGCCTTAAGATCAACCTTGGGATTCCGGCCATTCGGCATTGTTACGCCTTAGCCAAATCCTCTGGTCGGCTGGGGCGATATTTTCTCAGGGCCAAAGATACTGACCATCATTTACTGACCATCATTTCTAAGGTCGTACGCTCGGCATCTGAGGCCACTCAACCATCCACCTCAGGACGAGCAGATTTCTCTGGGGATATTTTTGCGAACTTGGGGGATCTATCCGGCGATTTTTTTGAGGATATGGCGAAGGAGAGCTTAACGCAGATGGCGCGCAAAAGAAATGCCGAGCGCTTGGCCGCCCGACAGAAGGCTGAATGTGCCGAATCTGATCCCAGCTTGATCAAGCCATTCGTACCCGTTTCTGAGGGCACGGTTGAGGTTGCCGTGTCCATCAAGGAAAAAGAGGGTGGAGAACAGGCCGATCGGGGACAGCTAATTTCGGAGCAAGGCCAAAAGCGCGATGCCGAAGGAGAAGCGATTTCAGAAGCTGGCCCTGGTAGTAAACGGCCTCGACTTGAAGAACCGGACGTGGTGGCTCCGTTCGTTATTCAGCCGAAGATCAGGGGCACGCCGATTTTATCCGATGCTTCGGCCAGCGAGGATCCGGCCGTCGCTCTTAGCCTGGCGGCTTCAATTTCCCTGCCAGCTGACAGCAAAGCCTTCGGTGCCGTGCCTGATATTATGGCCGTTGCCCTAACCGCTCAATCGGCACTCTTGGTAGGTCAGCTTCGTTTCCTTCTTGTTTGTTTAAGGGCGTCTAATTACACCGAATTGTTTTGCAGACGATCGGAAGGGTCACCGACTTGGGCCGCCGCCTGCGTGATGCTCTCGGGAGAATTGACCATTTGCAAACAGAGCTGCAGGGTCAGAAAAGTAGGGCGGAATTCGAAATTATGAGGGCTAAAATGGAGAGCGCACGAGCCGAAGCGGAGAAAGAGAGGGTCCGAGTCGCCGAACAGCTTCGTGTTGATGCTGAAGGCAGGGCAAATACGAGCGAGGAATCGCTCAAGCTTTCCCAGAAAGCACTTGCTGAAGCGGAGGCTCAATTAGACGAGCTTAAGGCGACCCGCGAGAAAGCCGAATCGGAGGCCTTTGAGGCAGGGAGAGGTGCCGCTCTGACGGAGTATGTTGAAGAAGTGGCCAAATTTGAGAATCGCGGGTTCAAGCATGGGTGGCTCAAAGCCCTTGCTGCCGCTGAGGTTACATTGGATTTGCCAATTCCTTATGAGCAGGTGGATGTTGAGCCACTTGAATCCGATACCGACGAGTGATCTGGGAGCCGTTTACCGAGCGGGCGTCGTTTTCTTTTTTGTTTTTGTTGTTTTTCTTCTTTTGGATAGTGCATTGGTAGTTTTCATGTATAAATTGGTTAGCATCTGCGCGCAATTTATTAATGAAAATTTCCTTGTAATTTTTGCTGCCACCACACACTTTGTATGAGAGGGTTCTATGTTTAATTTTAATGAAAGAGTTCTATGTTTTGTCAATGCATTTGGTAAAATGGAATTGCATGTATTGTGGGGAAACCCTAATCTGTGAGCCTGCCCGTGCCCCAGGGGGTTCGTGAAAAGAATTGACTTTTGTGTGCCGGCTGGGGTACTGGGTCTATGGATAAATTTTACTGTGGCATTGGTGATTTTTATCTAGAACTCTTCTGAATAAGCCGTACATGCAATATCGTTTGTTTAGTATATATCCGCAAGAACCGGGTTCTTGCAGTTTCAATAAATATCCTATCACAATCAGCATTTGCAATTTCGCTGCCTACTGATCTTGGGCCGACTGGGGAACTCGAGCCGAGTATATTGACGAATCTGCCCTTGCCCCAGTGGACTCGTGATAAGGGCGCTTTGGATTCAATTCGCGAGCCGGCTGGATACCCTGGCCGAATAGGATTCGATACGTATCCTATCAAAATCAGCATTTGCAATTTCACTGCCTACTGATCTTGGGCCGACTGGGGCACTCGAGCCGAAAAGATTGACGAGTCTGCCTTAGCTCAAGGCAACTTGTGAGCAGGTTGAACCAACCACCTGCCCTGCCGTCAACCCAGTCGGCGTCGGGCGATTGGGTTTGTAATTAATGAACTTGCCTCGATCGCGTTGCCTTTGCGAGTGTTCAAAGAGTCTGGTAGGTACTGTGTTCGAAGGGACAGCTTTAAAGAATCTGGTAGGTACTGTGTTCGAACTCCTGAAGGGAAGTCGATTGTGCGAATGTCGAACAAACTTTTTTTCAACAGCAAAGGGGAAGCGAAGACATTGGCTGAGCTGGGTGGCGATATGAGTCGGAGTGAACATCGAGGCGCGCCCTTGCGCGCGGGGAGCAGGAGCTCTATGGGTAGAGAGGGGCATCGATCTCCTCGACATCGAAGCAGGTCGCCCAGACGAGACAGGCAGTCTCAGGGGAGATTGCCACACGCCCGCGTCGAAAGGAAATCAGACGCGAGTCCGTGCCCGTTGAGTTTTGCAGTGTTTGTGAAGAATAAGCCCATGACGGAAGCGGATTCGATCGTGCGAGTCCCAGATGTGGCGGTCGAGTTCGCTCGACAAATATTTCCTCCTGAAGTTCAGCAGTCGATGGTTGATCGTCAGGACTACGAAGTGTTTCGCGAGGGTATACATGGGGCGGTGAAAGGGCTCTATACGGCTTACGAAGTCGGCATGTTATTGCGCGCCGCCCGCCGAGAAATGGCAGAAAAGGAAGAGCGTATCCGGAGTTTGGAGGCTCGAGCGGAGGCGGCTGAACGTGAGTTAGGGACGATCAAGGCAGCTCAGGCACAGCCAGCAGGGCAGGTAAACCCAATCGTTGAAGAGAGGGTTACCAGTCGGCTTATAAGCGCTGCCATTGCCGATCGGGATACGGCGAGTATGTTCGCCTTGGAGTCCGCAAAGGGGAGGTCCTATGAAAAAGGTTTTCACGAAGGGCGGCTGGTTGGAATCCAAAAGACCAAGGAAAAGCTTGCCGAAGAGGTTTGCCGATGTGAAAATCGTGGGTTTAGGCACGGTTGGATCAGGGCAACTCAAGTCGCCGAATCTCTTCGCCTGGTAGGAATTGATGCGGCGTCGCCTCTCTACCGCAAGAAGGACTTTCCGTTTTCTGCTTTTGAGGTTGAAAAGAGTGAGGATGAGGGTGACGCCGTATAATTGTAATTGTTGTAAGGTTCGGACGCTGGTCGCGTTCGTAATTATGTAATTTCTTGATGTTTAATAAAAGACGCTTTATGGAAAATATCAAATTCTCTCCCGCATTCGGCGTACGCGTGTTTAATTTTATTGCATAAATGTTTGGATAGACGTAAATACACCAATCGGACTCAGCGTTTTAATTCGATGCGCCGATTGGTTGGCTTGATCGGCCTCCATGTAATGGCCGTTTGATTTAGAATTAAACCATTGGGTGTTTAAAATCTGGGGAAGCCATGAGCCAGGGAACGGAGGGGTATCAGCATTCTTGTTTTTGTTTGTAAGACGGCTCAAATGCCGCGTGTCTAGCCGATTGCGATAGATAGTTCTAGCCCTTGCGCAGGCTGTGCGCGTTTTAGTCAACCGTTGGGTTAACTAAGTCATGGAGAATGTTGATCGACGCCTGTCTCGTGGGGTTTAACGCTGATAAGAATTACCTCGAGATTTGGGCCTCGAGATCGGGGCCATTATTGAGAATAAAAACGACAGGGCCCTTATGCGATCAAACCTATTTAGTTCCCCAGCAGCTATTGCATGGGATAATGCAGATCAAGAGTTCTCGTCATCAGAACGTGATGATAGTTGCAGGGGCTCAGATTCCGGCCGAACTTGGCGTTCAGCTGGTTTGCGGCGGAGGATTCTCCGGTGTGGGAGGTGGACCGGTGAAAGGAGGAACTAGAAACTCGTCAGTTTCCAAGTCGCTGAAGCAGATCGTCCCGAAAGGAGATACAGCGACCGCTCCCCCAAACCTTCATTGTCTTGGATCTTGGCCTTGACATTGTCGATGGTGTCAGAGGCCCGGAGGGATCCCGATTCGGGCGCGGTTAGGTCCATGCGTTTTGGGCCGCGATGGTTGTTCAACTGACGAGTTAGAAATAGTGATGTTCGAACGCCGTTGCGTCTATGTGACCTTGGATCGATGGATTCGTTTGTCTTAGAAGTTAGAAATAGATATTGTAATGTTCGAACGCAGTTGCGTCTATGTAACAACTTTTTAATCGAATAAAAAGTGTCATTAAATAAAAAGTGTTATTTCATATGCTTTATTTCATATGCTTTAATAGTTTGCTGTTAGCTTGCCATCAGAACTGTTGTGGCTTAAACATTTTTCCTGTATGCAGGGATCGGCCCCTGCCTTAGGCGGAATGGGAGTTTGGCAATTGTTGTACTCCTGGGCCGGCTAAGGCATGTCTTGTCCGGGAAGCCACGCTAGTGATTCTGGCTTAGTTTATTAAAACGGGCTCCGTATCAGGAGACTTGTTTTGGCCGGTCGGGAGGAGCATTCGACCCTCATTAGGCCGGAAGGTGTCGTGCACCAAAAGAAGTTCCGAATTCGGACTGGTCTTAGCCAGTCATATGCGAAAGGGCGCTCCAAATCCGGAGAGTTATTCGGCCCAGGGTGACCTGCACCGAAAGGGCGCTCCGAATCCGGAGACTTATTTTGGCCAATCGTGATATCCACGAAGGGCGCTCCGAATCCGGAGGCTTATTCGGCCCCAGGTGACCTGCACCGAAAGGGCGCTCCGAATCCGGAGACTTATTCTGGCCAATCGTGATATCCACGAAGGGCGCTCCGAATCCGGAGGCTTATTCGGCCCCAGGTGACCTGCACCGAAAGGGCGCTCCGAATCCGGAGACTTATTCTGGCCAATCGTGATATCCACGAAGGGCGCTCCGAATCCGGAGGCTTATTCGGCCCCAGGTGACCTGCACCGAAAGGGCGCTCCGAATCCGGAGACTTATTCTGGCCAATCGTGATATCCACGAAGGGCGCTCCAAATCCGGAGGCTTATTCGGCCCCAGGTGACCTGCACCGAAAGGGCGCTCCGAATCCGGAGACTTATTCTGGCCAATCGTGATATCCACGAAGGGCGCTCCGAATCCGGAGGCTTATTCGGCCCCAGGTGACCTGCACCGAAAGGGCGCTCCGAATCCGGAGACTTATTTTGGCCAATCGTGATATCCACGAAGGGCGCTCCGAATCCGGAGGCTTATTCGGCCCCAGGTGACCTGCACCGAAAGGGCGCTCCGAATCCGGAGACTTATTTTGGCCAATCGTGATATCCACGAAGGCCGCTCCGAATCCGGAGGCTTATTCGGCCCCAGGTGACCTGCACCGAAAGGGCGCTCCGAATCCGGAGACTTATTTTGGCCAATCGTGATATCCACGAAGGGCGCTCCGAATCAGGAGACTTATTCGGCCCCGAGTGGGTTGAAGGTCAGGCAAACAAAATCCGTTTTTATTAAAATGAAGTACCAGTACAAGCATTAGGTCCCACAAGTTGGGTCTGTAGATGAATTTGCATAAAATCTACATTCGTGTGGATTGCTGCGAGCCACGGATCTCTTCAATGCCGCGGTCTGTTGGGAAGCGCACAAGCTGATGGTAGGTGCTTGGGACGGCCTTCATGTCGTGCAACCAGGGGCGGCCCATGATGGCATTATACTGCGATGGAAGCTTCACAACCAAGAATTCTGCGTCGACCGTTTTTGAGCCCGCCCGAACCGGCAGCACGACCCTCCCCAACGGATACTCTGGATTCGCGCTGAAGCCGAACAGTGGCTGGGACGATGGTGACAGGTCCGACTCCTTAAGGCCGAGTTCTACAAAAGTTTTGTAGTACAAGATTTCCGCAGCGCTTCCTGGGTCTATGAGTATGCGTTCAACGCTGAATTGACGTACGCGTAATTTGACGACCAAAGGGTCGACGTGGCTGGCCTTCATTCCGAGGAGGTCGGAGTCGTCGAACCCAATCGTCGGGGCTTCTCTGGGCCTGCCGGTTGGCTTGTTATGTTTTTGGGGAGCCGGGTGCGATTGGATCGTATGGACGATCGGGGAGGTCGGTAGACCGTAGATCATATGGATCACGCCAAGCGGAGGTGAATCCTGTCTCAGGGCTAATGCTTTAGTCGGCCTTCCCTTGCTAACATACTGCTGTAGCCGACCATCCTGCACCAATTCTTCTAGGTGATCCTTCAGTGCATAACAACTCTCGGTTTCGTGGCCGTGATCTTTGTGGTATTCGCATCGTCTGTCCCTCCTCCGTGTGTCGGGAGGCCCTACCATCTTTGACGGCCATTTGAAAAATGGGAGGTGCTGGACCTTGGTCATTATTGCCGCGATCGGTTCTGTCAACTCCGTATATTTCTTGTCGTTTCGTCTTGAGCGTCTGCTGTCGACTTGTAACTGTTCGTTTGCTCGGTGGGGGCATTGATCGCTTGTTCGGCGGGAATCCCGCCTTTTGTCTCGCTTGGTTCGTTGCCGGGGTTCAGGGCTCGGCGGCACGGAGTTTAATGGTCGAGCAATTTCGGGGAGTTCCGTTTTTCTGGAGCTTTGTCCGGCCTTCGTCCTCAGGGCATCGTCTTCGACTTTACAATATTCTTCGACTTTCTTCATCAAGGCCCAGACTGTTTTGGGGGGCCTCCTAGTCAAGGAGCTGCGCAGAGCACTGTCAGGGTGTAAGCCCATTTTGAAGGCGGTTATGGCCATGGAGTCGTTGCAAGCGTCGTCAACAAGGTTGAAGCACTCCCAATATCGAGCTGAATACGCTCTGAGCGTCTCTCCCGGCTGGATCTGCATTGCCCAGAGGGAGTCGGCTTGTTTCGGTTGTACCTCGTTGGTGATGAACCTGGCTCTGAAAGACTTTTGCAGTTGGTGGAAGTTCTTGATCGACGCTGGCTCCAACTTGTAATACCACCTGACGGCTAGCGGTCCTAGGCTACTGGGGAATATTCGGCACATGAGGGCTTCATTGTCTGCGTGTAACGTCATGGCCTGTTTGTAGTGTCGGATATGATCAGTGGGGTCTGATTTTCCGTCGTAAAGAGTGAACGATGGAGCTTTCAATTTCTTGGGCAGGGACGCCCTTGCGATTCGCCGCACGAAAGGGTCGTGACGGTCTTCCTCGTTTGAGCTGCTTCTTCTACGCTTGTTCCTTGTTCGCGGATCTTTCTCGGAGGAGCTGGAGGTTTCGGATCGTCCCCTCGCGTCGAGCTCCGTGGATAATGAGTTGGAGTCGCTGTCGGTACCCTTTGGTCGTGCCCGTGGCCTTTGTCCGTCTGTCCTTGGAGGTGGCTCCGGTTTCTGGCGCATGGCTTCCCTAGATTTTGCTACTTCCAGGGCCAAGTCTTGACAGAGTCGTTCGTTCTCAGCGATCATGTTCTCGAGCCTTTGTTCGTTCTGCTTTGCCTGTTCGATGACAGCCTGCATTGTTTCTTGTGCTGAAGTCGTTGGCGAGTCGAAGCGCAAGGCGCGTCGTGCCGCAATGGTTTCTTTTCCGAGCATGTTCGCTGGGGTGAGGTCGTCTCCCTGCGCGATCTCGTCGGTGGCTATCGGAGGATCTTCGGTCACGCCTTCCGTGGATATATTTGAGTATTCCCACAGACGGCGCCAATTGTGGATAATGTGGTTTGGAAATACTCTTCAGATCCTGGAAGATGCCAACGATCCTCTGCTAGTCACCTGCAAAAATACAAACTCCGGTCGGGGGTGCCGGAATTAGCACTCCGACGGACAAGTCAGTTCTCCTCAAGAAAGCTTGCTTACTAAGTTTTTAGAAGTGATTCTTACCTCCCTTTTCTGATCCACTACCATTATATTTATACTCGTCTCTTCTGATCCTCGGGACCCGGGCCTACTTTTTCAATCATTACCTTTCCTTACATTCGGCTGCAGGGGTTCTATCCTATTCGGCCTAGTCATCGTATTCGGCTGATCATGCCTTCGGGATTTTTGCCCGTTTGGCGTCTAGTGGCCGAGATATTCCTCCTTTACCTTTACTGAATATTCGGCTACCACAAAATCGTATGCATGCGTAATGAAACCCTAGCTCCTGACAAAAATAGGACAGGGAAACCCTACCCCACCATAGGGGTGTTTTGGCTCTCACTTGCTTGATATATGCTGTTAGGGTGTATCTCTATAGGAAGTATGTATCAATTGCAAGTCTGGGTATCATGTATGAGGACATCAGTGTTTGAGGGTATCAGTTTTACCTGAGGGTATCAGATTTGGGGTAGTGATTTGGGGGCAAAGATCAGTGTTTGAGAACAGCTTGTCCAGCTTATGATTATCAACTGCATGTTATCTTTATCTAAGCCAAAATGCTGTCCGTTTTCTGATTTTTTTTGTTTCTTTTACTATTTATCTTTTTGCAAGGTAGTGTTTTCATCATTGCTTCTGACGAGGCAGATACCTGCCGAGCACTCTGGACCAGAGTTGGGAGAATTCATCGATCTGAGGATCTAGTTGACGGACAATCAGTGTTTGTTTCATTACCCTCGACTATGAGACAACGGTCATCTAGGCACAGATCATCAGTATAGCAGTTACCAGGTCAGCGGTCATTATCCATCTCACCTGTGCACAGTTAGGATGTGATATCTACTTCTACCTCAGAGAGGGAATACACAGCTACTCAGTCAGATCAGCATTTTATAGTAAGTATGGAGGACATGATGCGTCAACTCCAAGTGACCATGTAGGCCATGCAGCAGGATGCTACCCGTCAGACGGAGGTTGCCGCTCGTCAGGCAGAGGTCGTAGCTCCGCAGGCAGACTTAATTGTTAGGCTTCAACAATAGCAGCAACCACAACAAGCCGGAGCATCTGCTTCGCATCCACCCCCACCGCAACCTAGGGTTTCGATACCCGGGGATGCAGCTACCGTCCAGGAGAATACGGACGTTCCAACAGGGCCAGTCCCACCTCCCGTCCTACCATGGATTTCAAAAGCATCGGCCTTCCTAACAGACACGCCGTTCGAATATGAGTTCGATTCTACTGCTTTGAAAGTTAGTAAGCTTGAAAAGCTATTTAAACGAGCTCAGGGAGTTAACTCAATCCCCGATATAGAGGATGGTTACATGGATTCAACAGTGACATTGCCGGACATGTTCAAGATGCCTCACATATATCGCTTTGATTGTTCAGGCGATCCTATGGTCCATCTGAGGTTATTTTCTGACATTCTGCGCCCGATGGGCTTAACTAGACTCTAGAAACTCTCTCTCTTCGGTCGGACCCTGTCGGGTATTGTGGCCATCTGGTACGCCAAGCTGGAGGATTTAGTGAAAAGAAGTTGGGAGGAAATGGTAGAGGCCTTCATTGCCCAATATGCTTACAACACCCAAATCGAGGTCACGACCCGTGATCTTGAAGCAACCAGGCAAGAGCTGAAAGAGGGCTTTTCTGATTTTGTCACTCGATGGAGGGCTAGGGCCTCCATGATGACAACTCGGCCACTCGAAAAGGATCAAATAAGGATGGTTGTGCACAACCTGCAACCCAAGCTAATGTAGAAAATGGTCATCTTACCCCTCCCCACCTTTGCTGACTTGCACGAGATTAGGGTATAGATTGAAGATGCTATGAAGCAAGGTCTGATCGACAGAACGGGAACAACCCAAGTGGGCATGTACACATGGTTCGAATGCAGCTACAAGTAGTAGTGCAGCCGCAAGAACTTTAGACGCCGGCATGGTCGCCACCACGCCCAAAACAGCTACACCCTTCACCGGTACATCTGGAACCAGCTCGCAACCAGCAAAAAATCCACCCCGGACCCAGAGGACTTTTACCCCGCTGTATGTGCCTTTGTCCAAGGCCTTGGGGGTTCTAATCAAAAAGGGGCATCTGAAGCCTCTGGAACCACGCCCATTACCAAATAACCTCCCGCCAACACATAACCCGGCCAAATACTGCGTCTTTCATCAGTAGCACGGTCACGATACCGACCTCTGCTTCAGACTGCGTCATGAGATCCAGGATCTCATTGACAGCAAGGTGATTGCACCTCCCGACAAGCCAAATGTCACTTCCAACCCACTCCCACCACATAACCAAGCTCCACCACCCAAGCAAATCAACCTAATCCAAACTATGGCCGTTCTATACAACCCTAGCATCTACATCACTCCTTCCCACTTGCCTAAGCCCGAGGTGTTCATCCTAGATAGAACAGATTTGTGCATGATAAGCACTTCTCTAACCCAGCCCAAGCCAGTGGTGGTGACTGTCGAAGACAAAGCCAGGGTGACCTTGGAGCAAAATGGGAATGTTGGTTCAGAACATGAGGGATCTGGGAGCTTTACTAGGGAAGCATACAACCCGTATGGTTATATTGTGTCAACAGATTAGGTTAAGCCAAGGGTAGAATTGCCAACTAGGGCAGAGATACATGTGGTCCGGGAGGATAGGCCGAGTCAGGGGCTAAATGATCTTGCCGAGCTGGAGGAGGACATTGCTAATCTGCAGTTCTTTAGCGAGCAGGATCCGGGGGATGTGAGCATCAATTGGTTCAACCTGAGTGCATCGACAGATAATGCAGGGTGGCTTAGTGACAAGCCAAACGTTGTTAAGGTGCCTCAAATAGAATAGGGTCCGTCAGAAGCAGGAACATCTAAAGTGGCTGGAACGGCTGAGAATCAAGAAGAAATGCCAGAGAGCACCGGTGCTGAGAATTTTGCTCGGGACTTGGGCAGTTTGTGCACAGCAGACACCGAACAAGAAGCTGCATTGAAGAGGTTTGAGCAAGAGAGGATCGAGAATGACAACAGGGCTAGAAAAGCCAAGGCACCTGAGGGCGCAGAATGTATTGTGAGCACAGAAGCAGCTACAGCAGAATCGGACAGCTGTCTATCGGTTGCCGATGGGATGTGGTGGGAAGACGATGACTTATGTCTTGCCCACACTGACGAGGACTGGGGCAGAATCAACCGGATGACACCTGGTACACTGAGGAGGTCGACCATATGACCCGAAGTGGGCGGTACTTCAAGCCCCCACATTTGGACTAGCCAGAGGCGTCTGGAAAAGATAAAGAAGCAAAAAAGCAGAAAGACAAACTGCTAGAGGAGGAAGCTGTGCTGAAACAGCTAAAGAAAATTCAAGCACACATCTCCATCTAGGGACTGCTTATGGCCTCGAGGGTGCATAGACAGGCCGTCCTTTCAGCCATGGACAGGGCCAAGCTTTCGATTGATACAACGCCCGAGCAGTTGGTAGGGTTGGTTTTTCTGGGTGGAGCTTCCCCGACTCTAACCTTCACAGACAAAGAATTACAGCCTGAGGGCGCTAAACATAACAGGCCGCTCTATATCTCTATGGAGTGTAAGGAGAAATGGATACCGATTGTCTTGGTTGACACGAGATCTACAATCAATGTATGTCAGCTGAGAACGGCGTATGCTATCGGGTTGAAGCCCGCAGATGTTGCACCGACAGCCCAGGTAATTCGGGCCTATGATAACACGAGTCGGGAGGTGATGGTGACAGTACGGATCAAAACTGAGGTCGGCCTGGGGCAACAGGACATCAAGTTCCATGTCTTGGATGTTCCTGCCACCTTCAATCTACTCCTTGGACGACTGTGGGTACACCAGGTGAGAGTTGTCTCTTCCACCTTACACCAGATGCTGAAGTACCCCCACAGGAAGGGGGTAGCAATTGTTTTCGGGAACTCTTCGATGCATCCACCGCCAGAGGTTTCTACACCAGTTTTGGAAATTGAACATGGTGTGGAGGATGTCTTTCTGTCAGGATTCACCCTGGCTGAGGCTCGGGTAGTATAGGACTTGCTGGCTGTTGATGAGGGACTGTATGTCAGTGCGCAATCTGTTTACCTCATGAACAAGCTTCAACACATGCCCGGAATGGGATTAGGACAGAGTGGCCGGAAGGGCGTTGCTGCATTGGCCGAAGTGCCACACAACCCTTATACTTTTGGTTTAGGTTACTTGCCTACCAAGGAGGATTGGGCAAAGAAAGGAAGGGAAATGGCCGGAAGAGCCAAGGCTAAACAAGCCGGGAAGCACTACGAGTTGGTGCACAGACCTATCCAGGGAACCCTAAACGAACGCTTTGCCCGGAAGGGGAAAGACTTCCCGTTTTGCAGCTTTCCGAAGCCATGGTTAAATTCAGAGAAGCGGCGTTTGCCCGACTTCGAGATCTTTTTTGACCTTCAATTATCTGGGGATGAAGTTGCGGAAGAGCAGACTAATCCACCAGCTAAGGCTGAACAGTGCAAGGAGAATGAGTCTGAGAGCACATAAATTGAGATGGGGGTAGCACTGGCTTGCCTCCTCTCAGATCCTCAGATCATACCGGAGTGCTTGGGGGATAATTTCTCAAATTCCATGATTAGGGATAACGCGGCTGTGGGCCCATCTTCTAGCATTCTCGATGTATCCATCGCACCCTCCCTCGTCTGGCAGTACGAGGAGGGCTTTTTATCGAGCAGTTCTGGGTCAGGTAGTGAACCAGAATATGATTCCACAGAGTCTATGGAGTCGAAATCAGATTCCGGTTCTTCTAAGTCAGAGTCTGGTATTCCTGGGGTTGATAACCCGGATGCCACTGTCCTGTCCAGGTCATCTTTTTCATTTTCCTTTGACTCGGTTGTGACCGAAGAATCAGACGAACTGGATGTTGTTAATGAGAATGGTACAACTGTGGCGTCTGAGTACTTTTCTGTGCCTTTGGTTTATTGCATCAATCAGGACTTTCAAAATTTTGACAAAAACGACGAGGAAGAAATTCCTTCGGTTTTGAAACATTTGATTAATCAAGAGCAGGAGAGGTTTGTAAAACCTTTGGTTGATGAAATCACCTCAATTAATGTTGGTACTGAGAAGGACCCGCAGCTGGTCCAGATCGAGTCCACGTTGTCTTCTGAGGAACGCGAGCGCTTAGTCGCTTTATTAAAAGATTTCAAAGATGTTTTCGCATGGTCCTACGAAGACATGCTTGGAATCGATCCTGAGATTGTATAGCACCAGATCCCTCTTGACCCGGAGGCCCGACCTGTTAAGCAGAAGCTCTGAAGGATCCGCCCGAACGGAGCTCTGAAAATCAAAGAAGAGGTCACCAAGCAGATTGATGCATGGTTCCTGTTATTATCTGAGTATCCAACTTGGTTGGCCAATATAGTTCCGGTGCCGAAAAAGGATGGCAAAATTCGGGTATGTGTGGACTTCAGAGATTTGAACAAAGCCAGTCTGAAGGATGACTTTCTCTACCGCATATCAACAAATTAGTGGACTTCACTGCTGGGCATGCGCTGCTCTCATTTATGGATGAGTTTTCAGGCTACAATCAGATTTTGATGGCACCTGAAGATAGGGAGAAAACTGCTTTCACTACCCCGTGGGAAACTTACTGTTATAGGGTGATGCCGTCCAGTTTGAAGAATACTGGGCCTACATATTAACGGGCTGCAACCACGATTTTGCACAATATGATCCATAAAGAGGTTGAGGTGTACGTGGATGACATGATTGTCAAGTCCAAGGAAAGAGAGGGCCACTACACTGCCTTGAAGAAATTTTTCCAACAGATCAAAGAGTATCGGTTGCGACTGAATCCTCAGAAATGCACTTTTGGTGTTACAGCAGGGAAAATACTAGGGTTCTTGATCACACAGAGGGGCATCGAGGTCGATCCTTTCAAAATCAAGGCCATCTTAGAAATGCCACCACCAAGGACTGAAAAGGAGGTGCGAGGCTTTCTGGGTAAAGTGCAATTCATAAGACGGTTTATTGCAGAATTAACCTTGACTTGTGAACCACTGTTTGGTCACCTGAAGTAAGGAAAGAAGTTCCAATGGGATGACCCATGCCAAGTCACTTTCGAGCAGATCAAGCAATATCTGAACCCAACTGTGTTGTCGCCGCCAGAGCCGGGGAAACCGTTGATTCTGTATCTATCAGTGACCGACATGACAATGGGCTTCCTGCTTGCGTAGGAATCTGAGGATAAGGTGGAGAAGGCTATCTACTAACTGAGCAAAAAAATGATGGATTATGAAGCCCGCTACACTCCTCTGGAGAAGGCTTGTCTGGCCTTGGTATGGACTACCAGGAAGTTGAGGCACTACCTATTAGCTCACTCTATAATACTGGTTTCGAGATTAGATCCCATCAAATATCTCTTTGAGAAACCAACACTTACATGTAGGCTAGCCCGTTGGTTGCTTCTTCTCTCCGAATTTGATTTGAAGTACATGACGCGCAAGTCTGTGAAAGGGAGAGCAGTAGTGGAGTTCCTAGCCGATCACCCGGTGGAAGGGGATGAAGTAGTAGAGTATCTGTTCCAGGACGAGGCCATTCTATAGCTCGAAGAAAAGGTCTGGATTATGTACTTCGACGGAGCGTCAAATCAATACGGGTACGGGATAAGGGTGTTGCTGATAGCACCTGACAATTCCCACATACCCCGAGCTTTCAAATTCTGGTTCAAAGTATCGAACAATGAGGCAGAGTATGAGGCATGTATCGTTGGCTTAGAAGCCGCCCTGGAACTAGGGGCAAAAAAGTTGGACGTCATCAGGGACTCGAACCTAGTTGTGTCTCAAGCTAAAGGAGACTGGAAGGTGAAGAAAGACAGGATGAAAATCTATCACCAAACTCTAGATGTGCTAATTCCCAGGTTTGAGAAGTTAACCTTCACCCATCTGTTGAGAGAGAGCGACAGGTTCGCGGACACTTTATCAACTCTATCTTCCGTGATAGACATCTCTTTGGGAGTTCGGATGCGTCCGATCATCATTGAACAGCGGTATGTGCCGGCCTACGAGCTGATTGCTGCCATAGATGAAGTACAAAATCAAAACCCCTAGTATTATGACATCTGGAACTTCTCGGAAAAGGAGACTTATCCACCAAGGGAAAATGCCAAAGACAAGAGGGCAATTCGAAGAATAGCTGCTCAGTTCATCATCTGTGGGGGTAAACTGTACAAGCGGGGTCATCTTGAGATGCACAAACTGTGTGTTGATGCTGAAGAATCTAAGCGCCTAATGGAGGCCATCTACGGAGGAGAGTGCGGAGCGCACATGAGCAGGCTAATGCTAGCCCAGAAGATCCTTAGGCAGGGTTATTATTGGTCAACCATGGAGGAGGATTGTATTGGGTTTGTCCGGCGATGCCACAAATGCCAAATCCATGCAAATCGCATGAACATTCCACCGTCGAAGCTATACAACATGACTTCACCGTGGTCATTTTCAGTCTGGGGGATTAATGTGATTGGGGCAGTTACTCTGAAGGGGTCGAACGGGAATGAGTATATTCTATTAGCGATAGACTACGTTACAAAGTGGGTCGAGGCCCAATCTTACGCCGTGCTGAAGGCATCGCATGTTGCTAAGTTCATCAGGAACAACATTATCTGTCGCTATGGGGTCTCGAATGAGATTATTTCAGATAATGGTTCCCACTTCAAAAAGGAGGTGATCGACTTGTTGGAGAATTACGACGTGGTTTTTCATAAGTTATCCACATACCGGTCACAAACCAACGGAGCTGTTGAGGCCGCAAACAAGAACATCAAGCATATTCTGCAGAAGATGGTGGAAACCTACAGGGACTGGCCAGATAAACTGGCATTTGCTCTTTGGGGCTACCAGACTTCAATTTGAACTTTTACTGGGGCAACTCCGTACTCCTTAGTGTATAGGATGGAGGCTGTTCTTCCTATCGAAGTTGAGGTTCCATCACTGTCAGTCATGGCTGAGTGCTAGATAGTTGAGGTAGATTGGCAGCAAAGCAGGTTCGAAGAACTCATGCTGTTTGACGAGAGAAGGCTTAAAGCACTGTATCACATCCAAGCTTATCAACGAAGAATTGCCAGGGCTTTCAACAAGAAGGTTAAGTCCAGGAATTTAAAAGAAGGGGATTTGGTGCTTAAAGACAACCGAGCTCCCATCTATAACCCAAGGGGCAAGTTTAGACCTAATTGGACTGGTCCTTACATCATCAAGTCTATCTGGTTGGATGGAGCTGTCGTTCTTATGGACCTAGATGGCCTCGAGTTCTCCCAGTCGATCAACATGGACAAGTTGAAAAAATACTATCCCTGAGTGGCTCGCTAGGCCGAAAACCCAAAAAGGCGTCCTAGGCAAAAATTAGAGTACAGAAAATTTGAAATAATAAAAACCGAGCTCGCAAGGTTGAAAACCTAGAAAGGGCGGCCTTGGCAAAAGTTAGAGTGCAAAAGGAGAGTGTTAATACACGAGTGAACCTGAACCGAACTATGTAAGGTTTGATTCCATATTCGGGATACGTAGGCAACTTCATTCTGAAGTCCAGCCATAAACACCTCCAAGATCAACTTTGTCCATGTGATCGTTTTGGTCATCTTCGTCTATTCTGCATTCAAGAGCTCGGTTGTGATCTCTAGTACAGTGCTATTCAGACTAGGGGCAACTTTCCAGTTGCTGGATCCAGGGATGTGCATCTTGAGGATAGATCTCGGGCATGTCCAGTTGTGATCCATATCGAAAATGGTTTTGAAAAGTTTTAATAAAAGTTGATTTTTCTCAAATTAATCTTTTTACGACTGAGACCAGTTTTGGACCAAACAAAAAATTTTAAGTACCCACAACCTTCAATTTTATTGATTTCAATACAAAGTTCTCTGGCTCTTGATACAAACTGAAGTTGCTTTTTATTACATTCATAAAGAAAACTTGAAAGTACAGATTAAAGCAATAAATTTGAGGCATAGTCAGGTGTTCTTGCGTCCCCTCCTAGAGCTAGTGGAAGCTTCTGATGCCAAAGTAGGCCCTATTTGCGCCTCATCATCAAGCCAAGCTAAGCACTCATCAGAAAGGGCGCAACGAAAATTGGGAGCAGGGGCCAGAAGCTCTCTTGTCCTCCATGCAGTAGAGTACCGAGTTAGATGTGAGCCTTTGATCGGAAATGAAGCTGGGTATTCCACTCCCTCTTCTGGCAAGTCTGCTCGTGTCTGAACTGACGCTGGAATCGAAATGGGAAGTAGAAGACACAATGTGTCAGGCCAATTAGCTGAATCCCAGGCTGCCGGGACATGCTGTAGCTCATCGCCGGCAGATTGAGCCAGGGGCAGCGCCAAGCAATGTTGATAGCAGATAGGCTACACATTCATTCGCACCACCATCCCTCATCTGGGGCATCAACTAGTCGTTATCGAAAGAAATAACCGCGTACTGAATATGCTGGGCATGAGTCCACCACTTTCAACTTGTCTATCAGCCATATCTGGGGAGGGATGAAAAAAATAAAAGAGATTAAAGAATAGAGAGGTGTACGTGGAGAGAAAAATGAGAAAGGGTTTTGAGGGGAAAACAGAGCCTGAGGGTCAAGTGATGTGAGAAGGGTGGGAAACGTTACCTGTAAGAGTAGTGGACTCCCTGGGAATTTGGTTGTCTCCCGGCGATGGAAAGCATCCAAACCCATCAGAGTCTCAGCTAGTGTCATGCCAATGCAGCTCTTGCCCTCTTTCAAGCCTTGGGCAACCTCAATCAAACAGACACTGGACCCTCCGAAGCCTGGGGCAAGCAAAAAATGACACAACATGCATAAGCAGAGGGCGTGTCACCGAAAACCCTGCCAAAGATGGTCGTCGCGATCACCGGCGTCAGAAAACCGATGAATCAAGCTCGGAATATCCAGTTCCCCGTCGCGAATCAATGACCGAGCGACATGCAAAGTAAGCCCACACATCCGTCCAAAAGCTTGGATGTGGCCAAAACGAAATTGGGGCAAGATCTTTTCATCATGGCGAGATTCCATCAAAGCTTGAAAATCTTCAAAAGTGGGACATATTGCTTGTCCGCCAAAGCTAAAAACGTTAGTTACCGGATTCCAACACCTAGCCGCGGCATGGAGGAATGGAAAACACAGCGAGGTGCGGCTCAGCATTGCAGACACCCCATTTTTGACCGACCTTAAGACTCAGACGTCATCGTCTATGCACTCGGTGATTCTGCATGTTTGTGCTCGTTTTGAGTTTCCGGAGCCTTCGGCTGGGCGCCTTGTCTCGGGACCTCTTAACTTTCTCCTCTTGGCCTGTGTAGACACCCCATTTTTGACCGTCCTCAAGACTTGGATGTCATCGTTTGAACACTTGACGATCATCCATGCTTGTGTTCGTTTTGAGTTTCTGAAGGTCTCGGCTGCGCGCCTTGCCTTGAAGCCTCTCAACATATCTATTTTGTGCTTGGTTGTGGACCAAGAGCTTGTGGCTTTGTTTCTAAGGAAAGAGGGTGGCTTGTTGGCCAACCCTATAACCCATCGGCCAGGCCTCATGCCTATCGGCTATTCTTTCTTTCCATCGGCCATCAGTGGTGGCCGGTCGGCATCACTGATGGCCGGTCGACACTTTTATTGGCCGGTCGGCCATACTTTTTGGCCGAGGCCTTTTTATTTGCTTTTATAGATATTTTGTTGCCAGCTGTGACAGTTGGTGAGCATAGAACTCATCCTCCATAGGTGTATGGAGGGATTGAACCAAGCCTCTAGCTTGTTCAACAAGCTTGAGACTTGGATTTCTATAAGAGGGGAGATCCCTCTCCCTTTCCAGAGGTTCTGAAATTTGCATTAGAGACAAGATATCTCTCTGTCTATATATTTCTCTCTCTCTCTCTCTACATATATATATTTGCACTTCTTTGTGCCTTAAAGTGGTTTTTCTTTACACTTTTGCACTAAAGCACCAAGTGAAACACCTTCACGCTTGAGCTGAGGTTCTAGGAGGTTTGTTTGAAGCTCCTAAGATTGGTTTTGCCTCAGAAGTTGCTGCTTTGAAGTTGTTCTTCAAGGGTGGGTCTTCACCCTCTTTATAGCTTTGTTTTTGATTAAGCCTTTGGCCCTATTTGCATGATGTTTTAGGCTTAACTTTAAACTGCAAAAAGCTTCATTTTCAAGTTCTTAAAATGTTTGTTTGAGGCCTTGTGGGAGTTAGGGGTGTTTCACCCCCTTGTATGCCTTATTTGCTAGGCTTTTGAGCCATCTCTTCAAGCTTTGGTTTTAGCCTTCTCTTGCCCTTTTAGCCATTAAAATCCAGTGGATTTTTAGTGGTAGAAAGTGTGTTTTGAGGCCCCAATTGGGTGGGGGTTGGCCCCACTCCTCTTCTCTTGTGTGCTTGTGTTGATGACTCATCAAAGTAGCATGCTTGTTAAGCTTGTTTTGGCTCCATCTCAGCCTATTTTTGGCCTTATTTAAGTATGGCATACCTCTGTTTTGGCCTAGTTTAGGCCACCCTTGCATGCTTTATACACTTGTAGTGTAATCCTTGCAAACTAGCCTTGTATGCTTAAGGTTTTAGCTCACCTTTCTAGCATGTATTGGTTCCATTTCAGCATGTTTTTGGCCATTATTTAACATGCCTTAACATTGATTTTGGTTGGTAGAGTCATCTCTTGCTTGGTTTTCACACTTGTAGTGTAATCCCTTTTGTTGGCCTAGTATGCTTTATGCTTCATGCCTCTGATTCTAGCATGTGTTGGCTATGTTCAAGCATGTTTTTGGCCTTGTTTTGACCTGCCTTGGGACTGTGTTGAGTCACCTTGGCCCTTTGGGGGTTGCTTGATATGGCTATGGTGCAAGTACCGTTGCTAGCCTTAAGCTTTGAGCCTCCTAGCATGCCTCATTTGTCATATGTGCATATTTTGACATCATTTGGAATGATATTTCAGAGCATATAGGGTTGTCGCACTTCCATATTCTTCACTCTTTAAGTGCTCTTAAGAGTTGCACCTTTATGCCTTATTCATGGGCCAATGCATGAGCATGCATTTTATTACTTTCAATGCTAGCATTTCAAAGCATTTTGGCCATTATTTTGGCATGCATGAGGACTGTTTAGGGTTGGTTTAGTCCATTGAGCATTGCATTGTATAGCCTTAGTGATGTGTACTTCATTAGCTTTAATGCTTAAGGGCCCTAGCATGCCATGCTTGTGTTGCTTGCATGATATGTCGTCATTTCTCACATGATTTCAGTGCTTGTACCTATGCCATGCTCTCATATTCGTCACTTCTTCATTGTGTTTGAAAGTTGACCCTTATGCCTAGTTGATGAGCCATCACATGAGCATGTGTTCTTGCCCCTTTTATGCCTAAGTTTTGGTGTGTTGGCCACTGTTTTGGAGCCTCTTTGGTCGGTCCATATGTTGTATAAGTCCATGGAGCATTGTATTGCATGCCTCTTGTATGATGCTCTTTACTAGCTTTGATGTTCTTGGCCTCCGAACATGTCTCGCATGCATTGTTTGCATGGTAGAATCTTATGCATGTCATTCTAGCATTGGTAGAATAGCATGTTGTTTGCATGTTCTCGCATTGTATGTTGTCTTTGCATTGTGTTTGGATTGGATGTTAATCCAAACACGAGAAACGAGGGGTGTTTCATACTTGAAGTGATGAAACGCGCCTCATTTCTTTGTCGCTGACCCTCTTGATCAAAGCGTGATAGAGGTATAGGCTCATCGAGTCCTATGTTGTACTTGTGCATTCATCGAAATTGTGCAAGCTCGACTCTTTGGCCATCATGCATTGAGATGCGTAATTGGTGGCTCGAGAGCCGAGCACTACACTCCTTTGAGCTTGAGACATGATAAGGAGTGTGGTTGCACACACATTTCCTTGCAAATACACTGCCATGCCTCTGTTTGTACTCTGTTGCAGCAAAAAGAGAAATTGCAGGAAGTAGTGGCCGACCAGCCATCAGAGCTGCTGACTGGCCACCAAGTCTACCGATCGGCTATCAAAATTGCCTGATAGCCATGAACTCTGGCCGATGGCCATTCCTCTTGGCCAACCACCACTCAGCATGTTCCTAAGGTGGATCAGAAGCATCTTGGAAGTTGGCACAATTTTCAGAAGTCCAAAAGAGTGCAAACAGAGGCATTACGAGGCACGGTAGTGGATTTCTGAGCAAAGCCGACCGAGCATGCATACACCCCTTGCCCCGAGGCTCCTTTTAACTTCTTTGCTTAGCTAGTTCACTATTTGGTTCTGTACTTAAGTAGTTAATGCACTTAGCTATTCATTTGCGTTTGTAATTAGTTAACTTGTTAGTTAATTAGTTTCGGTTTGTAATTAATTAGCTTAGCGTAGCTAGTTAGTTGATTTATTCGGACCCTCCGTCGAGAGAGCAAATGTTGTAATAAGTGTGCGTGCGTGTGACACATGTCTTCCAACCCCACTTCTTTCTCCCTTTTACTTATCAGCTTTCGATGGTTAGTTCAGGGCATATCTCAATTAGCATACCTTATGCTATGCATGAGTACATCATTCATTCGTCTTGCATGCACCGGGCTCGGCGCATCATTCAAACTGCATTGTATTTCAATACACTTTCTTGAATATGTGTTTAACAGCATGTTATCAAGTGTTGCGTTCATATGCCATTCTAGGCAGCCAAGCCTATTTTAATTGCATTTTTGCATGTGTTGCATTAGGCATCTTAACATAGCTAGAATCATGCATGATTTCTAACTAGCTTCTGTTTTGGCTCGGAGTACACTGTGAGTATTTACGCTTTAGCATACTGCATGCGTGTAAGTGTTGTCATGATAGCATGCTTGCCATGAGGCTATGTGCTTATATGTTTAAATGCATGAATGCCTGTGGATGAAGGTTTGATTGCCTGAATTGGAACAACTCGATGATTGTGAGTTTAAAGCCCACTTGAAGTGGCAAAATCATGTTTTTCTAAGCCCACTTGAGGGTGTCAAATCCGCGCTTTAGCCTACTTGCGAGTAGCACTTTCAAACCACTTTAAAAAACAAACATGAGTTCTTTTGTTCCAATCTGTGTGATTGAGTCTATACTTGTATGTTGTGCGCATCACATAGTAATTCTAGATTAATAACCGGAATAAGAACACATGTGCTTTCAAAAACAACATATCATGTTAGTAGAGGCCGATCCTTTGATCGGGTGAGCGAGCGTGCTCATTTCAGGACCTTCCCCTCTCGTACCCAAGTTCCCGAGCCGAGGCAACTTTGGTGATGACGGACACGTGGCCTTAGGCACGAGTCAGGGTTTCCTAAATTTCCCCAAAACAAAATATTTAGGTGGCGACTCTGAAATCTGGCAAAACAGTCCATGTTTGGCGCTTTTTGATTAAAATCGATTTTCCAAAACGATTTGTCGGATTTGGACTCTTTGGTGATTTATTAGTCTTACATTGCACTTTGTGAGATTAGATTCAGAACCGTGACAGGGGTCCGAACTGTAGTAGCTAGAACTACAATTCGCGCCCTCGTGCGTGGAGCGGAGTTCGGGCGGTCTACAGTTTCTGGCGACTCTGCTGGGGATTTAGAGAACTTGACTCGAACATCATGATATGTTGTTTTGTTAACACTTATGTGATTCTTTACATTGCATTTGCATAGGTGCGCCTAAGTCACAGTGTTTGCCATCTGTTATTCCTGAACGGTTTGCCGGAGGCTTGTTTGGAAAAGCGTGTCATAAGGCTGACCGGTTACAGGCTCTGCCAAGATGGGAGCACAAACCTCAATTGTCACCGAGGCACCCTTTTTGACCATTCGACCTAGTCATATCGGAAACTACAGTGACCATTCCAAACTAGGACATGTTGCTTACCCGAATGTAGGTTGTTTGAAACTGCTGCGTGCGTAGTGAAACCATAGCTCCTGACAAAATAGGACAGGGAAACCCTACCCCTCCATAGGGGTGTTTTGGCTCTTACTTGCTTGATATGTGCTGCCAAAGTGTGTCTCTACAGGTTGTATGTATCAGTTTGCAAGTCTGGGTATCAGGCCTGTGGGTATCAGTATTTGGAGGGATCAGTTTTACCTTAGGGTATGAGATTTGGGGCAGTGATTTGGGAACAGTGATCAGTATTTGAGAACAGTGTGTTCAGCTTACAAATGTCAACTGTGTGCTGTCTTTATTTAAGCCAAAGTGTTGTCCATTTTTCTGCTTATTGTTTCCTTATTATGCTTTATTTATCTTTCTGCAAGGTAGTTTAGCATCATTGCTTCCGACTAGGCAGATATTCCCCAAGCACTTTGGAACAAAGGTGGAAGACTTCATCGATCCGAGGATCTGATAGACGGACAAGCAGTGTTCTTTTCATTACCCCCGGTTACTAGACGGAGGTCAGTTAGGCGCAGTTCATCAGTACAACGGGTACTAGATCAACGATCTTTATCCACCCCACCAATGTGTAGTCGGGTTGAGGTTTCCGTTTCTACCGCAGAGAGATATACCTGTTGTTCAGTTAGATCAGCACAGTTAGATTAGCACCCTATGGCAAGTATGGAGGACATGATGCGTCAGCTCCAAGAGACTATGCAAGCCATGCAGCATGATACTGCTCGCCAGGCAGAGTTTGCCGCGCGTCAGGCCGAGGTTGTGGCTCAACAGACAGAGCTAATTGCCAGACTTCAGCAACAGCAACAACCACAGCAAGCCAGAGCATCTGCTTCGCATTCACCCCCACCCCCACCTAGAGTTCCAACACTTGGGGAGACTACAAACATCCAGGAAAATACGGATGTCCCAATGGGGCCAGTTCCACCCCCAATCCTACCTCAGCTGTCCAAAGAACCGACTAATCTAGTGGATACACTGTTTGAATTTGAGGTAGATCCAACAGCGCTGAAAGTGAGCAAGTTAGAAAAGCTGTTCAGAAAAGCTCAAGGCGTTAATTCCATTCCGGATATAGAGGATAGATACACCGATTCGCCAGTGACTTTGCCAGACTAGTTCAAGATGCTATATATAGACCGTTTTGACAGTTCTGGGGACCCCATGGTACACCTGCGGTTGTTCTCAGATATCCTAAGGCCAATGGGCCTCTTCAGATTGCAAAAGCTTTCCCTCTTCGGCCGGACCCTGTCGGGTGTTGCGGCTATTTGGTACACAAAGCTGGAGGACTCTGTCAAGAGGAGCTGAAAGGAGATGGCTGAGGCCTTTATAGCTCAATACTCCTACAACAAGCAGATCGAGATCACAACTCGTGATCCTGAGACAACCAGACAGGAGCCGAAAGAGGGCTTCTTCGACTTTGTAACCCGTTTGAGGGCCAAAGCTTCTATGATGACCATCAGGCCGATTGACAAGGATCAGATACGGATGGTTGTGCGCAACCTCCAACCCAAGCTGATGCAAAAAATGATCTTCTTACCCCTACCCACCTTTGCAAATTTACACGAGATTGGGGTACAGATTGAGGACACTATGAAGCAGGGTCTGATTGACCACGACAGAGAGCAGCCCAAGAGGGCATTTACCCGCAGTTCGAATGCAAGCACGAGTAATGCTGCAGCTGGCAAAACTTCTGATGTGGGCAAAGTCACCACTACCACTCCAAAAACACTTACAGCTACACCCTTCACCGGTGCGTAAGGAACCAGCTCACAAACAACCAGATATCCACCCCGAGGCCAGAGAACCTTTACTCCACTATACATGTCTCTGTCCAAAGCTCTGGGGGTTTTGATCAAGAAAGGGCACTTGAAGCCCCTGGAGCTGTGGCCATTACCAAACAAACTTCCTTCCTCCCATAACCCGGCCAAATACTGTGCCTTTCACCAACAACACGGTCATGACACTGACCAATGCTATAGATTGCGTCATGAGATCCACGATCTTATTGATAACAGGGTGATCGTGCCTCCAGAGAAGTCGAATGTCACCACCAACCCACTCCCACCACATAACCAAGCTCCACCACCCAAACGCATCAACCTGATCCAAAGCACGACCATTCCATATGACCCAAGCATATACATCACTCCCTCCCACCTACCCAAGCCTGAGGTGTTCATCCCAAACAGCACAGACTTGTGCATGTTGAGCACCTCCCTAAACTAACCTGAACCGGTGGTGGTAACTGTTGAAGAGAGAACTGGGATGACTTTGGAGGCAGATGGGAATGTTAATTTAGAGCCTGAGGGGTCTGGGAGCTTTGTGTACAACTCAAGTGGTTATATCACATCAATACATCAGGCTAAGCCGAGGGTAGAGTTGCCAGTTGGGGCAGAGATCAGTGTGGTCCGGGAGGACGGGCCTAGTCAGAGGGTAGATGACCTAGCAGAGCTGGAAGAAAGCAGAGCTGGAAGAAGGCATCGCAAATCTGCAGTTCTTTGAAGAGCAGGACTCAGGGGATGTGAACATCAACCAGTTCGACTTAGATGGATCAACAGAAAATATGGGGTGGCTCAGTAACCAGCCAGATGTTGTTGAAGAACCTCAGTCAGAACAGGAAGCAAATCAGGACCTGGGATATCAACAGTGGCCGGAATGGCCAAGAATCAGGAGAAATCACCGGGAGAGCACCGGTGTAAAGAATTTTGCTCGGGATCCGGGCAGTTTGAGTATACCAGATACTGAATAGCAGACTACGCTGAAGCAGTTTGAGCAGGAAAGGATCAAGGATCTTGAGAGGGCTAGGAAGGGCCAAAGCCCCTGCGGGGACAGAGTGTGTTGTGAGCACAATAACAGTTACAACGGAACTGGACAGCTGTCTGTCGGTTGCCGACGGGATGTGGTGGGAAGACGACGACTTACGTCTTGCCCACACTGACGAAGATTGGGGGCAAAACCAACCAAATGACACTTCGTATGCTGAGGAGGTTGACCATATGACCAGAAATGGGCGGTATTTCAAGCCCCCACACTTGGATCAACTGGAGGCGTCCGGAAAGGACAAAGAAGCAGAGAGGCAGAAAGAAAAACTACTCGAGGAGGAGGCTGTGTTGAAGCAGCTTAAGAAAATCCAAGCAGACATCTCCATCTGGAGACTGCTTATGGCCTTAAGAGTTCACAGACAAGCTGTCCTTTCTGCAATGGACAGGGCTAAACTTTCAATCGATACAACTCCTGAGCAGTTGGTAGGGCTGGTTTTCCCGGGAGGAGCTTCCCCGACATTGTCCTTCACCGACAAGGAACTGCCGCCTGAGGGCTCAAATCATAACAAACCCCTCTATATCTCTGTCGAGTGTAGAGAGAAATGGATACCAGTGGTCCTTGTTAACACAAGATCTGCTATCAATGTGTGTCCATCGAGGACGGCATATGCTATCGGGTTGAAGCCCACGGATTTTGTGCCTACGGCCCAAGTGATACGAGCCTATGATAAAACCAGCCGTGAGGTGGTGAGAACTGTACAGATTCGAACTCAGGTTGGTCCGGGGCAACAGGATATTGACTTTCATGTCTTAGATGTCCTGGCCACCTTCAATCTACTCCTAGGGCGGCCATGGCTGCACCAAGTAAAGGCTGTCTCTTCCACCCTGCACCAAATGCTGAAGTACCCCCACGGGAAGGGGGTGGCAATCATTTTTGGAAATTCTTCAATACATCCGCCGCCAGAGGTTTCTACACCAGTTCTGGAGATTGAGCATGGCACGGAGGATGTATTCTTGTCAAGATTTACCCTAGCTGAGGCCCGTGCTGTACAGAATATGCTAGTTGTTGATGAGGGGCTAAACGTCAGCACACTGTCTGTCTACCTTATGAACAAGCTTCAATACATCCCCGGGGTGAGATTAGGGTGAAGTGGCTAGAAAGGCATTGCAGCATTGGCCAAAGTGCCGCACAACCCACATACCTTTGGTTTAGGTTATCTGCCTACCAAGGAAGATTGGGCGAGGAAAGGAAAAGAGATGGCCGGAAGAGCCAGGGCAAAGTACGCCGGGAAGCATTATGAGATGATGCACCGGCCTATCCAGGGGACCCTGAACGGACGCTTTGTCCGAGAGGGGGAAGACTTCCCGTTCTGTGGTTTCCCAGAGCCATGGCTAAATACAGAAAGGCGGCGCTTGCCGCGGTTTGAGATTTTCTTTGACTTGCAATTGTCTGGGGATGATGTTGTCGAAGAGCAGACAGACCCACCAGCTGAGGCTGAGCAGTGCAAGGAGGAGGATTCCGAGAGCACAGAAATTGAGATGGGGGTAGCACTGGCTTGTCTACTCTCAGATCCTCAGATCGTACTGGAGTGCTTGGGGGATAACTTCTCAGTTTCCATGACCGGGAATGAAGTGGTCGTGGGCCCATCTTCAGGCATTCTTGATACATCCACCGCACCCTCCCTCATCTAGCAATGCGAGGTGGGCTTTTTATCAAGCAGTTCCAGGTCAGGTAGTGAGCCGGAATCTGATTCCACTGAGTCTATGGAGTCAGAATCAGATTCTAGCTCTTCTGAGTCTGAGTCCAGTATTCTCGGGGGTGATAACCTGGATGCCACTGTCCTGTCCATGTCGTCTTTTCCTTTTTCCTTTGAGTCTGTTGTAACAGAGCAATCAAGCGGACTGGATGTTATTAATGAGAATGGTACGGCTGTGGCTTCCGAGTACTTTTCTGTGCCTTTAATTTATTGCATTAATCAGGATTTTCAAAATTTTGATGAAAACGACGAGGAAGAAATTCCTCTGGTTTTACAACGTTTGATTGATCAAGAGCAAGAGAGGTTTGTAAAACCCTTGGTTGATGAAATCACCACAATTAATGTTGGAACTGAGAAGGACCCGCGAGTGGTCCAGATCGGGTCTACGTTGTCTTCGGAGAAGCACGAGCGCTTAGTCGCTTTATTAAAAGATTTCAAAGATGTTTTCACGTGGTCCTACGAAGACATGCCGGGAATTGATCCTGAGATTGTACAGCACTGGATCCCTCTTGACCCAGAGGCCCGACTTGTTAAGTAGAACTCTGAAGGATCCACCGGGACTGGGCTCTGAAGATCAGAGAAGAGGTCACCAAGCAGATTGACGCAGGGTTCCTGTTGGTATCTGAATACCCTACTTGGTTGGCCCATATAGTTCCGGTGCCGAAGAAGGACGGCAGAATTCGGGTATGCGTGGACTTCAGGGATTTGAACAAAGCCAGTCCGAAAGACGACTTTCCTCTGCCGCATATCGACGAATTAGTGGATTTCACTACTAGGCATGCACTGCTCTTGTTCATGGATGGGTTTTCAGGCTACAATCAAATTTTGATGGCACCCGAAGACAAGGAGAAGACTGCTTTCACTACCCCATGGGGAACCTATTGTTATAGGGTGATGCCGTTTGGGCCGAAGAACACTAGGGCTACATATCAACGGGCTGCGACCATGATTTTGCACGATATGATCCATAAAGAGGTTGAGGTGTACGTGGATGACATGATTGTCAAGTCCAAGGAAAGAGAGGGCCACTACACCGCCTTGTAGAAATTCTTCCAATGGATCAGAGAGTATCGGTTGTGGCTGAATCCTCAAAAATGTACTTTCGGTGTTACAGTAGGGAAAATGCTGGGGTTCTTGATCACACAAAGGGGTATCGAGGTCGATCCTTCTAAAATCAAGGCCATCTTAGAAATGTCACCACCGAGGACTAAAAAGGAGGTGCAAGGCTTTCTAGGCAAAGTGCAATTCATAAGACGGTTTATTGCAAAATTAACATTGACTTGTGAACCACTGTTTGGTCTCCTGAAGAAAGGAAAGAAGGTCCATTGGGACGACCGATGCCAAGTTGCTTTCGAGCAGATCATGCAATATTTACAGAACCCACCTGTGCTGTCACCGCCTAAGCCGAGGAAATCGTTGATTCTGTACCTATCAGTGACCGAAACGACAATGGGTTGCATGCTTGCATAAGAGTCTGAGGACATAGTGGAGAAGGCTATCTACTACCTGAGCAAGAAAATGCTGGTTTACGAGACCCGCTACACTCCGCTGGAGAAGGCTTGTCTGGCCTTGGTATGGGCTACCAGGAAGCTGAGGCACTACCTGTTAGCTCACTCTATAATACTGGTTTTGAGATTAGATCCCATCAAATATCTGTTCGAGAAACCAGCACTTACGGGTAGACTAGCCCGCTGGTTGCTTCTGCTTTCCGAATTTGATCTGAAGTACATGACGCGTAAGTCAGTGAAAGGGAGAGCGGTAGCGGAGTTCCTAGCCGACCACCCAATTGAAGGGGATGAAGCAGTTGAATATCTATTCCCAGATGAGGCCATTCTGCATGTCGAAGAAGAGACTTGGATGATGTACTTTGACGGAGCGTCAAACCAATACGGGTATGGGATAGGGGTGTTGCTGATAGCACCCGACAATTCTCGTATACCTCTAGCATTCAAACTCCGGTTCAAAGTGTCGAACAATGAGGCAGAATATAAGGCATGTATTGTTGGACTAGAAGCTGCCCTGGAACTAGGGGCCAAATGGTTGGATGTCATCGGGGACTCGAACCTTGTTGTATCTCAAGCTAAAGGAGATTGGAAAGTTAAAGAAGAAAAGATGAGAATCTATCACCCGACCTTGGACGTTCTGATTCCTCGGTTTGAGAAATTGAATTTCGTCCATCTGTTAAAAGAGAACAACAGGTTCGCTGATTCATTAGCAACTCTATCTTCTATGATAGACATCCCTTTCGGAGTCCGGATGCGTCCGATCATCATTGAACAGAAATTCCTGCCAGCCTACGAGCTGATTGCTGCCATAGATGAGGTACAAGATCAAAACCACTGGTATTACGATATCTGGAACTTCCTAGAAAATGAGGCGTATCCACCAGGGGCAAATGCCAAAGATAAGAGGGCAATTCGAAGAATGGCTGCTCAGTTCATCGTCTGCAGGGGTAAACTGTACAAGAGGGGTCATCTCGGGATGCATAAGCTATGCGTTGATGCTAAAGAATCCAAGCACCTGATGGAGGCCATCCATGAAGAAGAGTGTGGTGCACACATGAGCGGGGTGATGCTAGTCGGAAGATCCTTAGACAGTGTTATTACTGGTCAACCATGGAGGAGGATTGTATTGGCTTTGTTCGGCGATGCCACAAATGTTAGATCCATGCAAACCGCATGAACATTCCGCTGTCGAAGCTGTACAACATAACTTCGGCATGGCCGTTTTCAGTTTGGGGATTTGATGCAATTGGGGCTGTCACCCCGAAGGGGTCCAATGGGCATGAGTACATTTTGGTAGCGATAGACTACTTCACGAAGTGGGTTGAGGCCCAATCTTACGCGGCGTTGAAGGCATCGCATGTCGCTAAGTTCATCAGGAACAACATCATCTATCAATACGGGGTCCCGAATGAGATTATTTCAGATAATGGTTCCCACTTCAAGAAGGAGGTGATCGACTTGTTGGACAAATACAACGTGGCTTTTCATAAGTTATCTACATATCGGCCGTAGACCAACGGAGCAGTTGAGGCCGCCAACAAGAACATCAAGCACATTCTACAGAAGATGGTGGAAACCTACATGGACTGGCCAGATAAGCTGCCATTTGCTCTTTGGGGCTATCGGACTTCAATTCGAACTTCTGCTGGGGCAACTCTGTATTCCTTGGTTTATGGAATGGAGGTTGTTCTGCTTATCGAAGTTGAGGTTCCACATTACGGGTGTTGGCTAAGTGTCAGATAGCTGAGGTAGATTGGCAGCAAAGTAGGTTCGAAGAACTCATGCTCTTTGATGAAAGAAGGCTGAAAGCACTGTATCATGTCCAGGGTTATCAACGAAGAATTGCCAGGGCTTTCAACAAGAAGGTTAAGTCCATGAATTTGAAAGAGGGGTATCTAGTGCTCAAAGACAACCGAGCTCCCATCCACAACCCTAGGGGCAAGTTCAGACCCAATTCGACTAGTCCCTACATCATCAAGTCTATCGGGTCGGGTGGAGCTGTCATTCTGATGGACCTAGATGGCCTTGAGTTCTCCTAGTCGATTAACATAGACAACTTCGAGAAATACTATCCTTGAGTGGTTCGCTAGGCTGAAAACCCAAAAGGGCGACCTAGGCAAAAGTTAGAGCACAAAAAATTTGAAATAATAAAAATTGAGCTCACAAGGTTGAAAACCCAAAAAGGGCGGCCTTGGCAAAAGTTAGAGTGCAAAAGGAGAGTGTTAATACACGGGTGAACCTGAACCGAACTACGTAAGCCTTGATTCCCATCTTTGGGATACGTAGGCAAATTCATTCTGAAGTCCAGCCATAAACACTTCTAAATCAACTTTGTCTGTGTGATCTTGTTGGTCATCTTTGTATATTCTGCATTCAAGAGCTCGATTATGATCTCCAGTGCAGTGCTATTCAGACTAGGGGCAACTTTCCAGTTGCTGGATCCGGGGTTGTACATCTCAGTGATAGATCTCGGGCATGTCCAATTGTGATCCATATCGAAAATGGTTTTGAAAAGTTTTAATAAAAGTTGATTTTGTTCAAATTAATCTTTTTACAACTTAGACCATTTTTGGGCCAAACGGAAAATTTTTAGTACCCACAACCTTCAATTACATTGATTTCAGTACAGAGTTCTCCTACTCTTGATTACAAATTGAAGTTGCTTTTTATTACATTCATAAAGAAAACATAAAAGTACTGATTAAAGAAAATAAACTCGGGGCATAGTCAGGTGTTCCTACGTCCCCTCCCAGAGCTTGTGGAAGCCTCTGATGTCAAAGTAGGCCCAACCTATGCCTCTTTATCAAGCCAAGCTACACACTCATCAGAGAGGGTGCAATTGAAAGTGTGAGCGGGGGCCAGAAGTTCTCTCGTCCTCCATGCTATGGCATACCGAGCTAGCTATGCGCCTCGGACCAGAAATGCAGCAGGGTGCTCTATCCCCTATTCCGGGCATGTCTGATCATGTCCGAACTGGCGCCGGAATCAGAATGGGAAGTAAAAGACACAATGTGTCAGGCCGATCAACTGA
The DNA here is from genome assembly GCA_036172215.1 of Camellia granthamiana. Classification (NCBI taxonomy): domain Eukaryota; kingdom Viridiplantae; phylum Streptophyta; class Magnoliopsida; order Ericales; family Theaceae; genus Camellia; species Camellia granthamiana. Next base: position 86,036,720 of record CM069910.1, read on the forward strand.
ATCTCGGGCTAGCGAGATATGTTGTAGCTCATCGCCGGCAGATTAAGCCAGGGGCAACGCCAAGCAATACTGGCAGTAGGCAGACTGCACATCCATTCGTACCACCATCCCTCATCAGGGGCATCGATTAGACGTCGCCAGAAGAAATAGCCGTGAGCTGAATATGCTGGGCATAAGTCCACAACCTTCAATTTATCCATCAACCATATCTAGGGAGGGATAAAAAATGAGAGATTAAAGAATAGAGAGGTGTACGTGGAGAGAAAAGTGAGAAAAGGGTTTTGAGAGAAAAACCGAGCCTGAGGGCCGAGTGATGTGAGAAATATATGTGAGATACGGTGGGAAACATTACCTGTAGTAGTAGTGGACTCCTCGCGAATCTAGTCATCTCTCGACGATGGAAAACATCCAAACCCATCAATGTCTCAGCCAGTGTCATGGCAATGCAGCTCTTGCCCTCTTTTAAACCTTGGGCAACCTCAATCAAACAGACGCTAGATCCTCCAGAGCCTGGGGCAAGCAAGAAATGAGACAACATGCACAAGCAAAGCGCATGTCACCGAAAACCCTGCCAGTGATGATCGCCTGTAGACGTCCCCGAACGCCTCGGGAGGATGAATCACGTTCTGTTCATTTGGGTCTCACTACAGTTCGGACTCAAATTGTCACGGTTCTTAATCTTGAACCAAAGAGTCCAAATCCGGCAAATCGTTTTGAGAAAAAATAGATTTTTTTGAAAAAAGTGCCAAACATGGACTGCTTTGCCAGATACAGAGTCGCCACCTAAATATTTTATAATGGGGAAATTTAGGAAACCCTGACTCGGTGCCAAAGGCCACGTGTCCGTCATCACCAAAGTTGCCTCGGCTCGGGAACTTGGATACGATTGGGGAAGGTCAGCTATGAGCACCCCCTCTCGCCCGATCCGAAGATCGGCCTCTACTAACCGTGATATCTCGTTTTTGAAAACACATGCGTTCTTATTCCGATTAATTAGCCTAGATTTACTATGTGATGCGCACAACAAAACAAGTATAGACTAGATCACCTAATTTGGAACAAAGCATTGCATATCCATTTGTTTGAAAATGGTTTGAGATTTGCTACTCGCAAGTAAGCTAAAATACGGATTTCAATGAATTATTCCAATTCAAGTAATCCAACCTTCATCCACAGGCATTCAGGCAGTTAATCAAATAAGCATATAGCCACATGGTAAGCATGCTGTCATGTTAACATTCACACTCGTGTGAGATGCTAAAGCATAAAATACTTACAGTGTACTCCATGCCAAAACAATGAAGCTAGTTAGCAAAACATGCATGACCCTAGTCCATGTTGAGTGCCTAATGCATCGCATACAAAATGCAATCTAGAATAGGCTCGGCTAATCTAAGATGGCATGTGAAATGTGACAAGTAACACGTATTTCAAGTTAGATTTGGAATACTTATGCAGTTAGTATGATGCGCCGAGCCCGGTGCATGCAATACAAATGGATGAATGCACGCATGCATAGCATGAGGTATGCTAATTGAAGTATGTCTTAAATCTAACCATTATAAGCAGTTAAATAAAAGGGAGAAAGACGTGGGGTTGGAAGACATGCACACACGCACCCACACTTATTACAAATTTTTCCTCACTCGGAGGGACCGAATAAATAATACAGGCCACCTAATTAACTAACTCACAAGCTAATTAATTATTACAGAACCAACCAAATGAATAACTAGCTACAACTAATTATTACACAACTTAATTAATTAACAAATTAATTAACTGATTAATGAACGACAACAAACAAATAGGGAAAGCAGTAAATGATGCCATTCTAACTCTGTTTGAAGAAGAGGTAGATGCACGCTCGCTTTGGCGCCTCGCCTCGAAATGCCTTCCGGTTGCTCTTTAGAGGCTCTGTTTGCAAGGTGTCTTCCAGTGCTTGTTGTCGAACCTTACCAAAACACTGCAGGGGGAGTCACCAGTGGCCTGCCGGCCAGGAGAGGAGTACTGCCGGCCAAGGGTGGCACACTGCCGGCCATCAATGGCAGGCTGCCAGCCACTAGTGTGCTGTGACATCGAACTGCAAGGAAGCACAAAATAGAGAAAGGGAGGATTTCCCAAGGACATGTACGCACCATGGCACTCCAAATCACCTCAAAACATCAAGGGAGAGGCCTAGTCGGATCCACGACCATCAATCACGCATCCCGATGCATGATGGCCAAAGATCCAACTTGTGCAAATCAATATGAAAATGAATGCACAGATAAAGCAAGTAAAGCCTAGAACTCTATCATGAATCATCAAGAGCTTCGGCGACCGAGAATTGAGACGCGTTCCATCACTTGAAGTATGAAATGCCCCTCATTCCTCGTGCTCGGATTAACACTTAATCCAAGCAATGCAACACATAAGCATGGCAAACATGCAACATGACCTAAGTATGCAAACATGCAATCAAACCGAACATGCAACAAGGATATAAGCATGATGTGAGGCAACAACCTATGACAAAATGCAATATGAACATATGAACATGCAAGGCATGTAAAGCTAAACGAGTATTCAACAACATACTACATGTAACGAGCATACGACAACATGGCAAAATGGGCTTACACCAAAGATGGACAACTCTCAACTAGGTCCAAATTAGTAGCCAAAGAGATGAATTAAGCCACACAAAACACTCAAGCATGCAAAATGCGAAAGGTTCATCAAAGGGGCCTAAAAGGGCAACTCTCAAAAGTGCCTAAGAAGTGACAAATGTGCAAGTGTAACAACACTATATGCACTGAAATGAGATGATGAATTATGCCAAATCATTTAAATAGCACAATCAAAGCATGCGAAGGTCCTAAGTCATGAAATCTAGCAAAGAGCAATACAAAGGAGGCATGCAATACATGGCATGAACACATGAACTAAGCATGGACAAAGCTTAATTAGGCCTAAACAAAGACTTAAACATGCTGGAACGAAGGCTCAAATACCTAGGCATGCAAGCACACAAGCTAAGCCTTAAACTGGGCAATGATGCATGACATTCCAAGACACTTGAAGCATGGATGAAGTGGGAATTTAACAATGGTACATGCTCTGAAATGAAGCATTAAATGATGCCAAATCATCTAAATGTCTCAAAGATAGCATGCATGCATCACCGAAACACAAAGCTTGCAAGGTCAATTACACTACAGCTATACAAAGCATGCATTATTTGACTAGGAAGCATAAATACAGAGGCAAGGCAGCCCCAAAACATGAACATTTCTAGTTCAAAGCATGGCCAAAAGATGCTAGCATGATGGACTAACATAACATGCAAGATTGGCTAGTAGGCATGAGTTGTATGACATGTATATGAAGCATATGAAATCTCACCAAACCAGCCAAAATCAGTGAACTAAACATGTGAAAATACCCCCAAATAATCATGGAAATGCAGCCAATGCATGCCAAAATAAGGGGCTTCTTTGGAGGGCCACACAAGGGATTATTAGGCACATGCAAGATGGACATTCAACAAGGCCAAACCAATTCTGGAAATGGCTCAAGAGGGTCCCAAAACCCACTGAAAAGGGCCTAGAACAAGGCCTAGAAGCATGCAAAATGGGGTCTCTTTGGAAGGCCAAAAAGGCCACCAAACAAGACAAGGAGAGAGGGGGTCACCCCCTCTAATTTTGGCCTTCAGGAACACAACAAGGCCACTGAAAATCCACTAGATTTCAGTGGCTAATAGGCCAAAACAAGGCCAATGCAAATACTCACATGTATGGCTCTAAACATGAAGAGATAAAGCATGCATGGGGGAAGATGACCCCAAAAAGCAAAGAGACCTCAATCAATCTTAAATAGGAGGTCGAAAAAAAACATTTTCCAGTTTACATCAAATCTCGAAAATAATCACAAGTAGGGCTAATCTATCATGCAAAAATGGCCCTAAAAGGAGGGATAAATAGACAAGTGGTAGGAGGAGGCCTCAAACAGCAAAGAGTCCTTGATCAAACATGTAGAGGAGCTCAAAATATGATCTTTTTCAGTTCATGAAAAAGTCCAAAAATGCTTGCAAGTAAGGCTTATAGATGAAGCAAGAAAGTGCAAGTTTGAGGGAAATAGGCACTTACCCTAGAAGAGCAGCTTTCCAGCAGGCTTTGGTCCAAGATTCTGAGCTTCCAACCTCTTCAAATGACTTCCAAAGTGCTGGAATGGAGGATGGAGGTGTATATCTAGGTGTTGTAGTGCAAAAGTGCAAAGAAATCCAACTCTAAGGCACAAAATACACACAATATAGAGAGAGATAGATTTTTTCCTCTTCAAAACTCAGAACCCTTGTATAAGGAAGAAGGCTCTTCCATATATAGAACAATGCAAAGCCAAAGCTTCTTGAACAAGCTTTTCAAGGCTTCCATCCCTCCATACACGTGTATGGAGGGGAGCAAATGAAAATCCAGCTGGCTCAAAAGATCTGCCTGAAAACCAGCTAAGATAAGGGGGGTGCCGGCCATCAGTAATGGCCGGCAGTGCCACACTGATGGCCGGCAGGGCTACATCAGTGGCCGGCAGGGGAAAATCCATGGCCGGTAGTGCCATGCCATGGCCGGCAGTGCAATATGAGGGCCACTCTAACAGGACCTAGTCAAGGTCCAAAAATGAGGCAGAAAGGATACAGGGTCCAAGAAACTCGAACCGGTGACATTCCGCCGCGATAGTTGAGTGCTCGACGAGCAATTGAACCAGTTGTTGGGTGTTCCTACAAGCACAACCAAGTCTTGAGGACAGTCAAAAATGGGGTGTCTACATCGCCACGATCACCGGCATCAGAAAAGTGACAAATCATGCTCGGGATGTCCAGTTCTCCATTGCGAATCAATGACCGAGCGTCATGCAAAGTGAGCTCGCACATCCATCCTAAGGCTTGGATGTGGCCAAAACGGAATTGAGGCAAGATCTCTTCCTTGCGTTCGGACTCCATCAAAGCTTGGAAGTCTTCAAAAGTGGGACATATCTCTTGTCCGCCAAAGCTAAAAACGTGTGTTACCAGATTCCAACACCTTGCCGCGACATGAAGGAACGGAAAACTCAGCGGGGTGAAACTCAGCGTGAATAGTGCATTTATTCCAAAGCCCCGGAAATTTAGCTTTTCCGAGCCATCCAAGTTAACAATCCAATTTGTGAGATTTTGGACAAGAAATGCCTCCATTTGGTGCAAAAACTGAGTTGAAATGGAGAAACTACGAAGCTGGGGCTTTTGTAAAAGATAAGGTGTTAAGTGGAAGACAGGTGTCAACAATCTGGGCACTTTATGCATTAATGGCCGATCGGCCAAGTTTGATGGCCGACCGACCATCTTTTTAGCCGATCGGCTAGTTCTTGTGGCCGATAGCCCTTTGTGATGGCCGATGACCTCCCACCTTGGCCAATGTCCTCTTCCTTTGTTCTTTGAGTTGTCCATGTCTTGGGAGTGTTGAGAACTTATGTTTTGTTCCACTTCAAATGCCTTTTTGTGACGATTTTGTGAAGTCGTGCCTGTGTTACTTCAATTTGTTTATCGAGTTATTGCATTTTTGTTTATCGAGAGTTATTTTGCGTTGATTGTCAAGTTCTTGTCTTGCTTATCGAGTTGTATTTACATTTGGTTAGCATGTCAAGTCCTTGTTTTTCTTATCGAGTTGTTTTGTTCTTTTAGTTGTTGGTTGGTTCACTACCTGATTAACGCAATGCAATTCGAGTGTGCAATTTTCAAACAAAGTTCAATCTCATTTACATGATGTGTGATGTAATGCGATGCGATGCTTAGAATACAAATGTAACACTTTTTCAATCAAAAAGCTGTTTTTCATTCCATCATGGTTTCTTTTTGCAAAAGTACAAAGTTTTGAAGAAAATAAACCTGCCTAAGGCAGTACAATGTGCAAAAACTATAGGCAAAAAAGAGAAATAAAAAAAAAGAAGAGCAAAAAAACAAAAACAAAACATCTGAATCGGTGCTAGTCGCATCAAGAGCGGGAAGCCCTCCTCGTCCTCTTCCTCGATGAAGGCCCAGAACTACTGCCGTCAGCTGTGCTATCTAAGTCTAAACCCGAGCCATCTCCAGCCTCATCTCTATCCTGAGAAGACTATGACTATGGACTCACTGCCTCCTCATCAGACTCGTCATCATCTGGGGCAGGCGCCCACGAACTACTCCCGATGTGAGCACGCTCGGCTCTGCTACGGCTGTGCGCTGGAGTCCCTCGTCCCGCTCCCCCTGCTGCTCGGGGAGGCACTGAAGGTCCCGCTGAGGCGCCCGCTGTGGCTGGTATCTGGAATGGGGCCTGAAAAGAACAAATTGACAAATGCATCAGTTATGCTATGCGAAGCTGAGTATGGTATCAAATGCAGTATATGATTACAGTGTGTGAATGTTGTGAGCAGTATATGAACGCCGTGAGCAGTGTATGATTACAGTGTATGAATGCTGTGAGCAGTATATGAACGCGGTGAGCGGTGAATGATTACAGTGTGTGAGGGCCGTGGCCAGTATATTAGATGCAGTGTATCAGTGCCGTGAGTGGTATGTGAATGTGGTGTATCAAATGCAGTATTGACAATGTGATGCATCAGATTAGTATGGAGCAGATAATAGAGGGTTTTGGGATGAAGGTTGAAAGAACTTACCAAAATACCGTAAATGCTGAGCAGGTCCATGCTCCTCTGTAGTATCCCCATCACCGAAGCTGACAGCTCCAGAGCCTGACCAGTGTACTCTATGGAAGCCTGCAAAAGTGTTGGGGTAATTAGTAATCTACGAGATATCAACTGAAATAAAATGAATGTACAGAATGAAAAGTATAGCATATACCGGGGTCGAGCCTCGAACTCTGAGAAGCTCATGATCAGCCAGGAGAGGAGCGATGGGTATCTAATAAGTCTCTCCAGACCATCCTCGGCATGTCATGGTAGTGGGCAGGTCTGGCCACTCCGCTCTTTGTCCGCTCCGAAAACCCCTCCTGCCATGGGCCTGAGTCGCCATTGATCCTCCCGCTCCTCCTGCTGTGGCTACAGGTCTCTCTCTCTCACCCCGGCGAACACTGGCCAGAGGCTGCATCAGATATATCTGTATGAAGACCGTGTAGTCGGCCTCAAGTCAGAAGTAGTCGGCGTCCCAACCAATCGTGAAATCGGTCATCTCCTGAGGGGTGTACGTCGTTGTATGCCTCGTGTGTGAAAGAGGCGGCATCGGAACCACCAGCTCGGGTAAACTAAGGCTCTGTCGCAGGAAGCGCTCACCCAGGTACCATGCTTGACAGACCAGACCCTCAAGCAAAACTCAGAATCAGGAAGTCTCCCCAGCGCCCATATACGGGTCTCTAACTGCGCCAGGCAGCACCGCCCAGGGTTGCCAGGTGATCTGCAAATGACAGATACACAGGCTGCTATCTACTATTGAAAGTGCAATATAAAGCAAAGCTCAAATGAACTGTAAGGTTTGAAATACCTCCGCTGCGGCTACAGTGTCAAAATATCGGCGGAAGAATGAGAAAGACTCTCGCAGCCTCCGCTCGCATCTCCCATCGCACCGATGTGAATATGGAACCATGGGGGGCATCTTTACCTCCGGCTCTAGAGCAAGCCTGGGGAAGTAGGCATATACCCATAACTACAGAATGTGAAAGGGCAATAATGAGTATGTTTATCAGTAAAGCAGTATACAGGTAAAGTAGAAATCAGAGAGTCATGTGACGTGTCTTGTGCAGTGTGTGCAGTGTACAACCAGTGTAAAGTAGATTGCGTGTTATGCAGTGTGTGGGGTATACAGATAGTGTAAAGCAGAACTGTAAAGCAAAAGGGAAAGATGTACCTCCTAGGCTCTCTAGTAGCCTCCTAGCAGGTGTCCGCTCCAGCGAGATGAGGAACTCACATATCCATACAGAGTGGCCAGGCTTGCACCGCCCTAGTCATAGCACCAGATACGAGTCACGTCTACCAGTGCGCTCAAGAGGTAGAGGCCAACGGTGTTTGCCCGGTCGGCGAAGAGAGTAGTGCCCAACAAGAACATAAGGAACCCCCGGGCGTAGTGCTCGACCTCCTCGCGGGTTGTCGGCGTCTGTCCCCTGAACTGGTCAGCGAACCATGAATATCTCACGAACCCTGGTCGAGAGAGAGGTGGGCGAATCCTTAGCAGAAAGATCTGAGCAGCATCCCACACGCCCATATCAGTGTCGAAAGGGATCGGATCACCTCCTACTCCGATGCCGGTGAGCATGGAGAAGTCGAAGGGAGTCATCGTCATCTCCCCTGCTGTAGAAAGGTGGAAGGAATCGGTGGTGTCCCACCACCTCTCCACTAAGGTGCCTAGAAGAGGCCGACTCGCAGTGAGGCACGAGAGTCCCATGAAGAATACACCAAAATCGGCCCCATCGACGATGTGGCGAACATCATCGGGTAGCTCCATGTACCAATCTTGTGCAATGGTGTTCCCATAACCCCGGAAGGCATGAGAATTCAGAATTGATAAAAATGCAGTGTATACATATGTTCGAGTTGACAGAAGTATCATGAATGTGCTCAGAATGAACTAGGCACGTGATATACAAGTGTGTTTGTGTTAATCAGATGAAGAGTGATATTGGCTATCCAAGACATATGACCTACATTGCAAAAAGTAAAGAGCAAGAGTATACCTCAGCGGCGCCATAGGATAAGTGTGACTCCGGCTCATGTAGCAGGAGGTCCTCCGGAGCACCTTGCGCAAAGCTCCTGAATTGGCAAATACTGTCGGGACGCAACACGTGTATGTCAGGGTGATAAGACGTTGGATCGAAGGGTCGAATGCCCAGCGGCAAAGGCTCGAACTCGGGATCCATCTCCATCCCTGGAGGAGCCCCACCCTGTGGAATATCATCCGCCATCTCGAGAAGAGTGAGAAAATGGTCGAAGGTATGGAAAATGGGCAAGAATGCCAAAAGTCAACTGAAAGTCAACTCCGAGGGGTGAAAAATGGAAGAAAATGTTGAAGTGTGGAAGAGGGCACGAAGATCAAGGATAACTCGGGGAAACAAACCACAAGTGATGGAAATCAAGAAAGAGGCACCAAAGGCACTTTTCAATCGGTTCAAAGTGTGTAAAACAATGAGGGTTTCGCAAATCAAATGTTTTTGGGACGTTGGAAAATGCGTTTGAAGCACGGATCTAAGGGGGAAAGTGATCTAGAGCAAGAAGAGAAAGGTTTTCAGCCTTGGAGAAGTGAAAGAATAGGGTTTGCAACCCTATACTTAAAGACCCGAGGCAAATGGACAAAACTGCCCCGAATCTGCCATTTTTGGCTGATCAGCCAAATTGTTGGCCGATGGAGTTTTCTGGTGGCCGATGGTTCCCTCTTGCGGCCGATGGACCTCCAATGCCCTTGTTTGGGATTTTTCTGTTGATTTGTACCCTCATCTCTCAAGAAAGTGCAAGAAAATGCACTTTTGAAGCTTAAGCAACCTTCATGGTGATCTCGAACCATGTTTTCCGTGTGCGGCACTCAATACACACAAAATGTATCATTTTTTGTATCCTTTTGCGTATTACTAGATTCGAAGTGCACTTCTCACCTTGGCATGAAATGCGCGTCTTAATGTTGCATGGAGCATACATTTCAGTTGCATTGTTATGCACATTTCAGTTGCATTGTTATGCACACTTTACTTGCGTTGTCACGCACGTTACTTGCATTGTTATGCACACTTTATTGCCCTTGTCACGCACATTTTACTTGCATTGTTATGCACACTCCACTTGCGTTGTCATGCACGTTTTACTTGCATTGTTATGCACACTTTACTTGCGTTGTCACGCAGGTTTTACTTGCATTGTTATGCACACTTTACTTGCATTATCACGCACGTTTCACTTGCATTGTTATGCACTTTTCACTTGCATTGCTATGCACTTTTCACTTACGTTGTCACGCATGTTCCAGTTGCATTGTTATGCACTTTTCACTTGCATTGCTATGCACCTTTCCATCGGCATCATATGTGCACGCGTTTATCTTGTATTAAAATTGTATCTTGATATAGCGTTGATCATGTGTTTCTACTATATTGCACTTGTTGAGTTTCTTTCTTGTGCAGGCATGATATTGTATGTATGGTTCATTTGAAGTTGGTGAAACCAGACGATATTGTATGTACGGTTCATTCAAGAGAAGTTCCGGTTCAGTTTGACTGCTATCCTTCTCCACTCGCGTTTGATATGCGTTTGGACATATCCTTCTCCACTCACGTTTGACATGCATTTGGACGTATCTTTCTCCTCTCTCGTTTGACACGCTTTTGGATGACTGCGCTTTCTTGCACAATCCTTCTCCTTTTGCGTTTGATACGCTGGGAGGTGTTTCGTTTGAGACTTTGGGTGTTCCCGACAGTCGCTTTTAGCCTTCTCCGCGTGAGGCGTAGTGAGAATTGTATAATTTTCTTACATTCTTTCTGCATGAGATGTAGTTTGGTTCGTGTTTACTTGCCTATGTATGACTTTGTTGTTGCATTTCTTTGCATAACATCTGCTTAAACTGTTGTATTTATTTTGCATAAATGCTTCATTACAGCCCTCTTTGCATAATCATAAGTTATGTTCTGCATTGTGTATATCATTTGCATCTTGCCCCTGCCTGCGGGCGTATCTCATTGTCATTTTGTATGTTTGTCTAAGTCTTCGGCCTTGTCAAAAATGGGTCGTCTCTAGGCTTTAACATTCACTCCCGTCATCTCGTGACTTTCGAGTTCTGTCAAAGAGGGGCAACTGTAGACACCCCATTTTTGACCATCCTCAAGACTTAGACGTCATCATTTAAACACTCGATGATCATCCATACTCGTGTTCGTTTTGAGTTTCTGAAGGTCTCGGCTGCGTGCCTTGCCTTGAAGCCTCTCAACTTATCTGTTTTGTGCTTGGTTGTGGACCAAGAGCTTGTGGCTTTGTTTCTGAGGGAAGAGGGTGGCTTGTTGGCCAACCCTACAACCCATCGGCCAGGCCTCATGCCTATCAGCCATTCCTTCTTTCCATCGGCCATCAGTGGTGGCCAGTCAGCATCACTGATGGTCAGTCAGCACCTTTATTGGCCAGTCGGCCATACTTTTTGGCCGAGGCCTTTTTATTTGCTTTTGCATATATTTTGTTGCCAACTGTGACAGCTGGTGAGCATAGAACTCATCCTCCATACACGTGAATGGAGGGATTGAACCAAGCCTCTAGCTTGTTCAACAAGCTTGAGACTTGGATTTCTATAAGAGGGGGGGTCCCTCTCCCTTTCCAGAGGTTCTGAAATTTGCATTAAAGACAAGATATCTCTCTCTATATTTGCACTTGCTTGTGCCTTAAAATGGTTTTTCTTCACACTTTTGCACTAAAGCACCTAGTGAAACACCTTCACTCTTGAGCTGAGGTTCTTGGAGGTTTGTTTGAAGCTCCTAAGCTTGGTTTTGCCTCAGAAGTGGCTACTTTCAAGTTGTTCTTCAAGGGTGAGTCTTCACCCTCTTTATAGCTTTGTTTTTGATTAAGCCTTTGGCCCTATTTGCATGATGTTTTAGGCTTAACTTTAAACTATAAAAAGCTTCATTTTCAAGTGCTTAAAATGTTTGTTTGAGGCCTTGTGGGAGCTAGGGGTGTTTCACCCCCTTCTATGCCTTATTTGCTAGGCTTTTGAGCCATCCCTTGAAGCTTTTGTTTTAGCCTTCTCTTGCCCTTTTAGCCACTAAAATCCAGTGGATTTTCAGTGGTAGAAAGTGTGTTTTGAGGCCCCAATTGGGTGGGGGTTGTCCCCCCTCCTCTTCTCTTGTGTGCTTGTGTTGATGACTCATCAAAGTAGCATGCTTGTTAAGCTTGTTTTGGCACCATCTCAGCCTATTTTTGGCCTTATTTCAGTATGGCATACCTCTATTTTGGCTTAGTTTAGGCCACCCTTGCATGCTTTATACACTTGTAGTGTAATTCTTGCAAACTAGCCTTGTATGCTTAAGGTTTTAGCTCACCTTTCTAGCATGTATTGGTTCCATTTCAGCATGTTTTTGGCCATCATTTAACATGCCTTAACTCTAATTTTCGTTGGTAGAGTCATCTCTTACTTGGTTTTCACACTTGTAGTGTAATCCTCTTTATTGGCTTAGTATGCTCCATGCTTCATGCCTCTAATTCTAGCATGTGTTGGCTATGTTCAAGCATGTTTTTGGCCTTGTTTTGACCTGCCTTGGGACTGTGTTGAGTCACCTTGGCCCTTTGGGGCTTGCTTGATATGGCTATGGTGCAAGTACAGTTGCTAGCCTTAAGCTTTGAGCCGCCTAGCATGCCTCATTTGTCATATGTGCATATTTTGACATCATTTGGAATGATATTTCAGAGCATATAGGGTTGTCACACTTCCATATTCTTCACTCTTTAAGTGCTCTTAAGAGTTGCACCTTTATGCCCTATTCATGGGCCAATGCGTGATTGATGGCTCGAGAGCCGAGCACTACATTCCTTTGAGCTTGAGACATGATAAGGAGTGTGGTTGCACACACATTTCCTTGCAAATACACTAACATGCCTCTGTTTGTGCCCTGTTGCAGCAAAAGGAGAAATTGCAGGAAGTAGTGGCCAACCGGCCATCAGAGCTGCTGACCAGCCACCAAGTCTGCCGATCGGCTATCAAAATTGGCCGATAGCCATGAACTCTGGCCGATGGACATTCCTCTTGGCCGACCACCCCTCAGTATGTTCCTAAGGTGGATCAGAAGCATCTTTGGAAGTTGGCACAATTTTCAGAAGTCCAAAAGAGTACAAACAGAGGCATCACGAGGCACAGTAGTGGATTTCCGAGCGAAGCCGACCGAGCATCCATACACCCCTCGCCCCGAGGCTCCTTTTAACTGCTTTTCTTAGCTAGTTAACTATTTGGTTCTGTACTTAAGTAGTTAATGCACTTAGCTATTCATTTGCGTTTGTAATTAGTTAACTTGTTAGTTAACTAGTTTCGGTTTGTAATTAATTAGCTTAGCGTAGCTAGTTAGTTGATTTATTCGGACCCTCCGTCGAGAGGGCAAATGTTGTAATAAGTGTGCGTGTGTGTGACGCATGTCTTCCAACCCCACTTCTTTCTCCCTTTTACTTATCAGCTTTCGATGGTTAGTTTAGGGCATATCTCAATTAGCATACCTTCTGCTATGCATGAGTGCATCATTCATTCGTCTTGCATGCACCGGGCTCGGCACATCATTCAAACTGCATTGTATTTCAATACACTTTCTTGAATACGTGTTTAATAGTATGTTATCAAGTGTTGCGTTCATATGCCATTCTACGTAGCCGAGCCTATTGTAGTTGCATTTTTGCATGTGTTGCATTTGGCATCTTAACATAGCTAGGATCATGCATGATTTCTAACTGGCTTCTGTTTTGGCTCGAAGTACACTGTGAGTGTTTAAGCTTTAGTATACTGCATGCGTGTAAGTGTTGCCATGATAGCATGCTTGCCATGAGGCTATGTGCTTATATGTTTAAATGCATGAATGCCTGTGGATGAAGGTTTGATTGCCTGAATTGGAACAACTCGATGATTGTGAGTTTTAAGCCCACTTGAAGTGGCAAAATCATGTTTTTCTAAGCCCACTTGAGGGTGGCAAATCCGCGCTTTAGCCTACTTACGAGTAGCACTTTCAAACCACTTTCAAAAACAAACATGAGTTGTTTTGTTCCAATCCGCGTGATTGAGTCTATACTTGTATGATGTGCACATCACATAATAATTCTAGATTAATAACTAGAATAAGAACACGTGTGTTTTCAAAAATAACATATCATGTTAGTAGAGGCCGATCCTTTGATCGAGCGAGCAGGGTGCTCATTTCAGGACCTTCCCGTCTCGTACCCAAGTTCCTGAGCCGAGGCAACTTTGATGATGACGGACACATGGCCTTAGGCACGAGTCAGGGTTTCCTAAATTTCCCCAAAACAAAATATTTAGGTAGCGACTCTGAAATCTGGCAAAGCAGACCATGTTTGGTGTTTTTTGATTAAAATCGATTTTCCAAAATGATTTGCCGGATTTGGACTCTTTGGTGATTTATCAGTCTTACATTGCACTTTGTGAGATTAGATTCAGAACCATGACAGGAGTCCGAACTGTAGTAGCTAGAGCTGCAATTCACTCCCTCACGTGCGGAGCAGAGTTCGGGCGGTCTACAGTTTCTGGCGACTCTGCTAGGGATTTAGAGAACTTGACTCGAACATCATGATATGTTGTTTTGTTTACACTTATGTGATTCTTTGCATTGCATTTACATAGGTGCGCCTAAGTCACGCTGTTTGCCATCTGCTATTCCTGAACGGTTTGCCGGAGGCTTGCTCGGAAAAGCATGCCATAAGGCTGATCGGTTACGGACTCTGCCACGATGGGAGCAGAAACCTCGGTTGTTACCAAGGCACCCTTTTTGACCATTCGACCTAGTGCATATCGGAAACTATAGTGACCATTCCAAACTAGGATAGGTTGCTTACCCGAATGTAGGTTGTTTGAAACCACTGCGTGCGTAGTGAAACCCTAGCTCCTAACAAGATAGGACAGGGAAACCCTACCCCTTCATAGGGGTGTTTTGGCTCTTACTTGCTTGATATGTGTTGTCAGTTAGGCGCAGTTCATCAGTACAACGCGTACCAGATCAACGGTCTTTATCCAACCCACCAGTGTGTAGTCGGGTTGAGGTTTCCATTTCTACTGCAGAGAGATATACCTATTGTTCAGTTAGATCAGCACCCTATGGCAAGTATGGAGGACATGATGCGTCAGCTCCAAGAGACTATGCAAGCCATGCAGTGGGATGCTGCCCGCCAGGCGGAGTTTGCCGCACGTCAAGTCGAGGTTGTGGCTCAACAGACAGAGCTGATTGCCAAACTTCAGCAACAGCAACAACCATAGCAAGCCAGAGCATCTGCTTCGCATCCACCCCCACCCTCACCTAGAGTTCCAACACTCGGGGAGACTGCAAACATCCAGGAAAATACGGACGTCCCAATGGGGCCAGTTCCACCCCCAATCCTACCTCAGTTGTCCAAAGCACCGACTAATCTAGTGGATACATCGTTTGAATTTGAGGTGGATCCAACAGCGCTGAAAGTGAGCAAGTTAGAAAAGCTATTCAAAAAAGCTCAAGGCGTTAATTCCATTCCGGATATAGAGGATGGATACACCAATTCGGTGGTGACTTTGCCAGACCGGTTCAAGATGCCGCATATAGACCGTTTTGACGGTTCCTGGGACACCATGGTACACTTGCGGTTGTTCTCAGATATCCTAAGGCCATTGGGCCTCTCCAGAATGCAAAAGCTTTCCCTCTTCGGCCGGACCCTGTCAGGTGTTGTGGCTATTTGGTACGCAAAGCTGGAGGACTCTGTCAAGAGGAGCTGGGAGGAGATGGTTGAGGCCTTTATAGCTCAATACTCCTACAATACGCAGATCAAGATCACAACTCGTGATGTCGAGACAACCAGACAGGAGCTGAAAGAGGGCTTCTCCGACTTTGTAACCCGTTGGAGGGCCAAAGCTTCTACGATGACCATCAGGCCGGTCGACAAGGATCTGATACAGATGATTGTGCACAATCTCCAACCCAAGCTAATGCAAAAAATGATCATCTTACGCCTTCCCACCTTTGCGGATTTACACAAGATTGGGGTACAGATTGAGGACACTATGAAGCAGGGTCTGATTGACCACGACAGAGTGCAGCCCAAGAGGGCATTTACCAGCAGTTCGAATGCAGGCACGAGTAATGCTGTAGCTGCCAGAACTTCTGATGTGGGTATGGTCACCACCACCACTCCAAAAACACTTACAACTACACCCTTCACCGGTGCGTCCGGAACCAGCTCACAAATAGCCAGATATCCACCCCGAGGCCAGAGAACCTTTACTCCACTATACATGTCTCTGTCCAAAGCTCTGGGGGTTTTGATCAAGACAGAGCACTTGAAGCCCCTGGAGCCGCGGCCATTACCAAACAAACTTCATTCCTCCCATAACCCGGCCAAATACTGTGCCTTTCACCAACAACACGATCATGACACCGACCAGTGCTATAGATTGCGTCATAAGATCCAGGATCTTATTGACAACAGGGTGATCGTGCCTCCGGAGAAGCCGAATGTCACCACTAACCCACTCCCACCACATAACCAAGCTCCACCACCCAAACGCATCAACCTGATCCAAACCGCGGCCATTCCATATGACCCAAGCATATACATCACTCCCTCCCATCTACCCAAGCCTGAGGTGTTCATCCCAGACAACACAGACTTGTGCATGTTGAGCACCTCCCTAAACCAACCTGAACCGGTGGTGGTAACTGTCAAAGACAGAACTGGGATGACTTGGGAGGCAGATGAGAATGTTGATTCAGAGCCTGAGGGGTCTGGGAGCTTTGCGTACAACTCGAGTGGTTATATCACATCAACAGATCAGGCTAAGCCGAGGGTATAGTTTCCAGTTAGGGCAGAGATCAGCGTGGTCCGGGAGGACGGGCCTAGTCAGAGGGTAGATGACCTAGCAGAGCTGGAAGAGGGCATCGCAAATCTGCAGTTCTTTGAAGAGCAGGACTCAAGGGATGTGAACATCAACTAGTTCGACTTGGATGAATCAGCAGAAAATACGGGGTGGCTCAGTAACCAGCCAGATGTTGTTAAAGAACCTCAGTCAGAATAGGGGCAATCAGAAGCTGGGATATCAGCAGTGGCCGAAATGGCCAGGAATTAGGAGAAATCGCCGGAGAGCACCGGTGTAAATAATTTTGCTCGGGATCCGGGCAGTTTGTGTACATCAGATACTGAACAGCAGACTGCACTGAAACAGTTTGAGCAGGAAAATATCGAGGATCTTGAGAGGGCTAGAAAGGCCACAGCCCCTGTGGGGACAGAGTGTGCTGTCAGCACAAGAACAGTTACAACGGAACCGGACAGCTGTCTGTCGATTGCCGACGGGATGTGGTGGGAAGACAACGACTTATGTCTTGCCCACACTGATGAAGATTAAGGGCAGAACCAACCAAATGACACCTGGTATGTTGAGGAGGTTGACCATATGACCAGAAGTAGGCGGTATTTCAAGCCCCCACACTTGGATCAACCGGAGGCATCCGGAAAGGACAAAGAAGTAGAGAGGCAGAAAGAAAAACTGCTCGAGCAGGAGGTTGTGTTGAAGCAGCTTAAGAAAATCCAAGCAGACATCTCCATCTGGGGACTGCTTATGGCCTCAAGAGTTCACAGACAAGCTGTCCTTTCTGCAATGGAAATGGCTAAACTTTCAATCGATACAACTCCTGAGTAGTTGGTAGGGCTGGTTTTCTCGGGAGGAGCTTCCTCGACATTGACCTTCACCGACAAGGAACTGCCGCCTGAGGGCTCAGATCATAACAAACCCCTCTATATCTCTGTCGAGTGTAGAGAGAAATGGATACCGGTGGTCCTTGTTGACACAGGATCTGCTATCAACGTGTGTCCGTCGAGGACGACATATGTTATCGGGTTGAAGCCCGCGGATTTTGTGCCTACGGCCCAAGTGATATGGGCCTATGATAACACCAACCGAAAGGTGATGGGGGCTATACAGATTCAGACTCAGGTTGGTCCGGGGCAACAGGATATTGACTTTCATGTCTTGTATGTCCCGGCCACCTTCAATCTGCTCCTAGGGCAGCCGTGGCTGCACCAGGTAAAGGCTGTCTCTTCCACCTTGTACCAAATACTGAAGTACCCCCATGGGAAGGGGGTGGCAATCGTTTTTGGAAATTCTTCAATACATCCGCCGCCAGAGGTTTCTACACCAATTCTGGAGATTGAGCATGGCACAGAGGATGTATTCTTGTTAGGATTTACCCTAGCTGAGGCCCAAGTTGTACAGAATATGCTAGCTGTTGATGAGGGGCTATATGTCAGCGCACAGTCTGTCTACCTTATGAACAAGCTTCAATACATCCCCGGGATGGGATTAGGGTGAAGTGGCCAGAAAAGCGTTTCAGCATTGGCCGAAGTGCCACACAACCCACATACCTTTGGTTTAGGTTCTTTTCCTACCAAGGAAGATTGGGCGAGGAAAGGAAAAGAGATGGCCGGAAGAGCCAGGGCAAAGCAAGTCGGGAAGCATTATGAATTGATGCACCGGCCTATCTAGGGGACCCTGAACGGATGCTTTGTCCAGGAGGGGGAAGACTTCCCGTTCTGCAGCTTCCCAGAGCCATGGCTAAATGTAGAAAGGCGGCGCTTGCCAGGGTTTGAGATTTTTTTTGACTTGCAATTGTCCGGGGATGATGTTGCCGAAGAGCAAACAGACCCACCAGCCGAGGCTGAGCAGTGCAAGGAGGAGGATTCTGAGAGCACAGAAATTAAGATGGGGGTAGCACTGGCTTGTCTACTGTCAGATCCTCAGATCGTACTGTAGTGCTTGGGGGATAACTTCTCAGTTTCCATGATCGGGAATAAAGTGGTTGCGGGCCCATCTTCAGGCATTCTTGATGCATCCATTGCACCCTCCCTCGTCTGCCAATACGAGGAGGGCTTCTTATCGAGCAGTTCCGGGTCAGATAGTGAGCCAGAATCTGATTCCACTGAGTTTGTGGAGTCAGAATCAGATTCCAGCTCTTCTGAGTCTGAGTCCGGTATTCCTGAGGGTGATAACCCGGATGCCACTATCCTGTCTAGGTCGTCTTTTTCTTTTTCCTTTGAGTTTGTTGTAACAGCGGAATCAGGCGGACTGGATGTTATTAATGAGAATGGTATGGCTGTGGCTTCCGAGTACTTTTCTGTGCCTTTAATTTATTATATTAATCAGGATTTTCAAAATTTTGATGAAAACGACGAGGAAGAAATTCCTCCGGTTTTACAACGTTTGATTGATCAAGAGCAAGAGAGGTTTGTAAAACCCTTGGTTGATGAAATCACCACAATTAATGTCGGTACTAAGAAGGACCCGCGGCTGGTCCAGATCGGGTCCATGTTGTCTTCGGAGGAGCGCAAGCGCTTAGTCACTTTATTAAAAGATTTCAAAGATGTTTTCGCGTGGTCCTACAAAGACATGCCTGGAATTGATCCTGAAATTGTACAGCACCGAATCCCTCTTGACCCAGAGGCTCGACCTGTTAAGCAGAAGCTCCGAAGGATCCACCCGGACTGGGCTCCGAAGATTAAAGAAGAGGTCACCAATTGACGCAGGGTTCCTGTTGGTATGCAAATACCCTACTTGGTTGGCCAATATAGTTCTGGTGCCGAAGAAGGATGGCAGAATTTGGGTATGCGTGGACTTCAGGGATTTGAACAAAGCCAGTCCGAAGGACGACTTTCCTCTGCCGCATATCAACGAATTAGTGGATTTCACTTCTAGGCATGCGCTGCTCTCGTTCATGGATGGGTTTTCAAGCTACAATCAGATTTTGATGGCACCCGAAGACAGGGAGAAGACTGCTTTCACTACCCCATGGGGAACCTATTGTTATAGGGTGATGCCGTTTGGGCTGAAGAACGCTGGGGCTACGTATCAATGGGCTGCGACCACGATTGTGCACGATATGATCCATAAAGAGGTTGGGGTGTGCGTGGATGAAATGATTGTCAAGTCCAAGGAAAGAGAGGGCCACTACACCGCCTTGCAGAAATTCTTCCAACGGATCAAAGAGTATCGGTTGCGGCTGAAACCTCATAAATGTACTTTCAGTGTTACAACAGGGAAAATGCTGGGATTCTTGATCACACAATGGGGTATCGAGGTCGATCCTTTTAAAATCAAGGCCATCTTAGAAATGCCACCACCGAGGACTGAAAAGGAAGTACGAGGCTTTCTGGGCAAATTGCAATTCATAAGACGGTTTATTGCAAAATTAACCTTGACTTGTGAACCACTGTTTGGTCTCCTGAAGAAAGGAAAAAAGTTCCAATGGAGCGACCGATGCCAAGTTACTTTCGAGCAAATCAAGCAATATTTACAGAACCCACATGTGTTGTCACCGCCTGAGCCGGGGAAACCGTTGATTCTGTACCTATCAGTGATCGAAACGACAATGGGCTGCATGTTTGCACAAGAGTCTGAGCACAAAGTAAAGAAGGCTATCTACTACCTGAGCAAGAAAATGCTGGATTACGAGACCTGCTACACTCCGCTGGAGAACACTTGTCTGGCCTTGGTATGGGCTACCAGGAAGCTGAGGCACTAACTGTTAGCTCACACTGTAATACTGGTTTCGAGATTAGATCCCATCAAATATCTCTTCGAGAAACCAGCACTTACGGGTAGGCTAGCCCGCTAGTTGCTTCTGCTTTCTGAATTTGATCTGAAGTACATGACGCCAAGTCAGCGAAAGGGAGAGTGGTAGCGGAGTTTCTAGCTGACCACCCAGTTGAAGGGGATGAAGCAGTTGAATATCTGTTCCCAAACGAGGCCACTCTGCCTATCAAAGAAGAGACTTGGACGATGTACTTTGACGAAGTGTCAAACCAATACGGGTATGGGATAGGGGTGTTGCTGATAGCACCTGACAATTCCCGTATACCTCTAGCATTCAAACTCTGGTTCAAAGTGTTGAACAATGAGGCAGAATATGAGGCATGTATTGCTGGTCTAGAAGCCGCCCTGGAACTAGGGGCAAAACGGTTGGATGTCATCGGGGACTCGAACCTTGTTGTATCTCAAGCTAAAGGAGATTGGAAAGTTAAAGAAGAAAAGATGAGAATCTATCACCAGACCTTGGACGTTCTGATTCCTCAGTTTGAGAAATTGAATTTCACCCATCTGTTAAGAGAGAACAACAGGTTCGCTGATTCATTAGCAACTCTATCTTCTATGATAGACATCCCTTTCAGAGTCCGGATGCGTCCGATCATCATTGAATAGAAATTCCTGCCGGCCTACGAGCTGATTGCTGCTATAGATGAGGTACAAGATCTAAACCCCTGGTATTACGACATCTGGAACTTCCTGGAAAAGGAGGCGTATCCACCAGGGGCAAATGCCAAAGATAAGAGGGCAATTCGAAGAATGGCTGCTCAGTTCATCTTCTGCGGGGGTAAACTATACAAGCGAGGTCATCTCGGGATGCATAAGTTATGCGTTGATGCTGAAGAATCCAAGCGCCTGATGGAGGCCATCCATGGAGGAGAGTGCGGAGCACACATGAGCGGGGTGATACTAGCCCGAAAGATCGTTAGACATGGTTATTACTGGTAAACCATGGAGTAGGATTTTATTGGCTTTGTTCGGCGATGCCACAAATGTCAGATTCAAAGGTGAGTCTATAGCTTCTTTAAGGCTTTGTTTTCATTGCTTATTTGGCCCTATTTGCATGACGTTTTAGGCTTAACTTTAAACTGCAAAAAGCTTCATTTTCAAGTGCTTAAGGTGTTTGTTTGAGGCCTCTTTGGTGTTAGGGGTGGTCTACCCTCTTTTGTGCCTTATTTTTCCTTTTTTTGAGCTATCCTTTTAGGCCTTTGAGATCACCTTTGTTTGGCCTATCCACCACTGAAATTCAGTGGTAGAAAGTGTGTTTTGGGACCCAAAATAGGTGGGGGTGGTCCCCCCATTTTGTAACTTGTTTGCATGTGTTATTGGCTTTCCAAGTTAGCATGTTTTTCTACCTTCTTGGGCCCCTATCTTAGCATGTTTCAGGCCTTGTTTTGTCATGATATAGCTCTGTTTGGGGTTGGTTTGGTTACCTCTTGCATGTTCCTTGGACTTGTAGTGCAATTCCACTCACTAGCCTAGCATGCTTACTACTTTGGCCTATGGTTCTAGCTTTTTTTGGCTCTATTTCAGCATGCTTTTTGCCATAATTTCACATGCTCTAGGTCTGATTTGGGTGGTCTTGATCATGTATGCTTTGCTTTGTATAGCCATAGTGTAAAGCCCCTCCACTAGCTTTGTGTTTTGAGTCCACTAACATGCATTGCTTGGGCTATTTGCATAATTAAGCATCATTTGATATATGATTTCAAAGCATGTTTCACTGTCATACACTCACATGTTTCACTCTTTCAATGTTTTTGGAGGGTTATGCTTTATGCCTCAATCATGAGCCAATTGGCATGCATGCTTACCTAAGCTTGTTGGGCTACCATCTCAATGTGTTTTTGGTCTTGTTTTGCCATGATACAACTCTATTTTTGGTTGGTTAGAGCATCCCTCATTTGCTTCTTACACTTGTAGTGTAATCATGTTCATTGGCCTCGCATGCATCATGCTTTATGCCTCTCATTCTAACATGTGTTAGCTCTACTCCATGTATGTTTTGGCATCGTTTTGACCTACCTTGGGACTGTTTTGAGTCATCTTGGCCCTTTGGGGCTTGCTTGATATGGCTATGGTACAAGTGCCTTTGCTAGCCTTAAGCTTTGAGCCTCTTAGCATGCCTCATTTGTGATGTGTGCATGATATGGAATCATTTGGAATGTAATTTCAAAGTTTATGTCTTTGCTATACTCCCATGTTTATCATTCTTTCATTGCTCTTGAGAGTTATGCCTTGTTTGTGACCCAATGAATGAGCATGCTTTGCTTGACTTTCGAGCCTATGTTTTAGCATGTTTTTGGCCTTGATTTGGCATGCCTCAACTTTGTTTTGAGTAGTTTGGGTCATGTGGGATTTGTTATGCATGGTTGTAGTGCAATAGCTTTGACTAGCCTAATGATTCAAGGTCCTTAGGATGCTATGCTTGTGTTGTTTGGATGAGTTGGCATCATTTCACACATGATTTCAGAGCATATTTCATTGCCACACTCTCACATTTTCCACTCCTTCAATGTGTTTGAGAGTTGTGTCTTCATGCCTTGTTTGTGAGTCAATGTGTATGCATGCTTGTATAAGCTTTTGGCCTCCTTTTTCTACACGTTTTGGACTTTGTTTTGGCATGGTTGAGCTCTGTCCAGAGCTAGTTTAGTTGTTTAAACTTGGTATTGCATGCCTCTTGTGAGATGCTCTTTACTTGCTTTGATGTTCTTGGCCTCTGAACATGCCATGCATGCATTGCTTGCATGATGAAACCTTGTGCATGCCACATTAGCATTGATAGATAGGCATGTTGTATGTGTTGCATTGTGTTTGGATCGAACGTTGATCCAAACATAAGGAATGTGGCACGTTTCGTACTCAAAGTGACGAAACGTGTTGCATTCTCAAAGTGACAAAATGTGTTGCATTTCTTGGTCGCCGACCCTCTTGACCAAGTATGATAGAGGTGGAGGCCCCTATGTGTTATTTGTGCATTCATTAACATTAAATTGTGCAAACTTGTCTTCTCAGCCATCGTGCATTGCGATGCTTGGTTGGTGGCCCGAGAGTCGAGTACCGCACTCTCTTAAGCATAAGAAATGATAGAGAGGGTGGTTATGTACACATATCTTGCAAATATACTGCTATGCCCCTTCTTGTTCTCTGTTGCAACAAAACTAGAGTTTGGCAGATTTTCTGGTCGGCAGACCAGTAAAGGTGGTCAACCGACCACTTTTTCTGGTCTACAACTAGTTTTTCTAGCCTACAGGTGGTCTACAACCCCCTTTTCTGGTCGGTAGCCCACCAGGAGGTCCCCATGTTGGAGCAGAAGCAATTTGGAAGTCAGTGCACTTCTCAAAGATCAAATCAAATGCAAACAGAGGCAATTCTGGGCATGGCAATGGATTTCCGAGTGAGGCGAATGAGCATGCATGCATTCCTCGCCCCGAGGACCTCTTTTAACTGCTTTCCTTAGCTTCTTTACTTAGTTAGCTAGTTCATTGATTTTGTACTAAATTAGTTAACGTGCTTAACTAATCGATTTGTGTTGTAATAACTAGTTAGTTAACTAGAGTAGCAAATTGGTTTCGGTTTGTAATAATTAGTCTAATTAGTTTAATTAGATTAGTTAGCTCAGCTTAGCCTAGAATAGCTTAGCTTATTCATTCGAACTCTCCGTCGAGAGGGCACAATGTTGTAATAAGTGTGTGTGTGTGTGTGTGTGTGTGTGATGCATGTCTTCCAACCCCATTTCTTTCTCCCTTTTACTTATTAGCTGTCGATGGTTAGTTTAGGGCATGTTTCAATTAGCATACTTATGCTTTGCATGCGTGCATCATTCATTCGTATTGCATGCACCAGGCTCGGCGCATCATTCAAACTGCATTGAATTTCAATACTTACTTGAATACGTGTTTCAAAGCATGTTATCAAGTGTTGCATTCATATGCCATCTTAGAATAGCCGAGCCTACTTAGTTGCATTTTGCATGTGTTGCATTAGGCATTGTTGACATAGCTAGGATCATGCATTGATTACTAACTAGCTTTTGTTTTGGCTTGGAATACACTGTAAGTGTTTATGTTTTAACATCTTGCATGTATGTAAGTGTTGCCATGATAACATGCATGCCATGAGGCTATTTGCTTAACTGCTATAACTGCATGAATGCCTGTGGGTGAAAGCTTGATTGCCTGGATTGGAACAACTCGATGATTGTGAGCTTTAAGCCCACTTGAGGTGGCAAAATCATCTTTTAAGCCCACTTGAGGGTGGCAAATCCGCGCTTTAGCCTACTTACGAGTAGCACTTTCAAACCATTTTCGAAAACAAACATGACTTGAATTGTTTCAATTCACGTGATTGAGTCTATACTTGTGTGTTGTGCACATCACGTAGTAATGATAGATTAATAATCGGAATAAGAACGCATGTGTTTTCAAAAACAACATATCATGTTTAGTAGAGGTCGATGTTTGATCGGGCGAGCGGGGGTTCTCATTTCAGGACCTTCCCCTCTCGTACCCAAGTTTCCGAGCCGAGGCAACTTTGGTGATGACAGACACGTGGCTTTAGGCACGAGTCAGGGTTTCCTAAATTTCCCCAAAACAAAATATTTAGGTGGCGACTCTGAAATCTGGCAAAGCAGTCCATGTTTGGCGCTTTTTGATTAAAATCGATTTTCCAAAACGATTTGCCAGATTTGGACTCTTTGGTGATTTATCAGTCTTACATTGCACTTTGTGAGATTAGATTCAGAACCGTGATAGGAGTCCGAACTATAGTAGCTAGAACTACAATTCGCACCCTCGTGGGCGGAGCGGAGTTCGGGGTGGTCTACAAGCGTGAATAGTGCATTTATTCCGAAACCCCAGAAATTCAACTTTTCCGAGCCATCCAAGTTTGCAATCCAATTTGTGAGGTTTTGGGCAAGAAATGCTTCCATTTGGGGCAAAAACAAAGTTGAAATGAAGGAACCACGAAGCTGGAACCTTCATAGAAGATAAGGCATTGAGTAGAGGACAGATGGCAGCAATCTAGAGCTTCTCAAAATAACTGGCCGACCGGCCAGTTTAAGTAGCCGACCGGCTACCTTTACTGGCCGACCGGCCCCTTAAGTGGCCGGCAGTGAGAATAAGTGGCTGGCAATCATCCTAAGTGGCCGACAATCACCCCTTGTCTGCAGCAGAGAACCTTTAGCCTTCTTGTGTGCTGAAGATGCTGAAAACCTGAGTTTGATTGTACTTCGGATGCGTCCTGCTGTTTTGTTTAACAATTGTATTTGTTTATCGAGTTGTTGCAATTTGCTTATCAATTTTATTGTAATTTGCTTATCAGGTTGGTTGCTCTTTGCTTATCGAGTTTGTTGTAATTCGTTTATCGAGTTGTCATTGTTTTGCTTATCGAGTTGTTCATTAAGTTGTTTTGTTTTGTTTGTTATGTCAGTTCACAACCTCACCTTGCAACGTACAAATGTTCAATGTTCATCAATCTCATTTTTGTGTAAAATAGTGTGATGCAATGCTTAAAATATAAAATGCAACACTTTTTGAACAAAAAAGCTGTTTTCATTCCATCATGGTTTCTCTTTACAAAGCATACAAGTTTTAAGAAAATAAAACTGCCTAAGGCTGTACAATATACTAATACTAAAGCAAAAAGAGAAATAAAGCAAAAAGCATCTGAATCGGTGCCATCCAGCTCAGGATCGAGAGGCCCTCTTCATCCTCTTCCTAGGCTGAGCAAACTCTACACCATCACCGTTGGCACCACTATCTGAACCAAAGCTACCTCCGCTCCCATCCTCGAAGCCCTCCTCGACATCGTCCTCACCCTCAGAACCTGAACAGGTGCCGTCGCCTCCGCTCTTGGATGGCTCTGACTGAGAACTCGCCGGCTCCTCCTCTCCGCTAGACTCGCCATTGTCATCGCGCGTGGCAGGCTCCCGACGTCTCCTTCGGCTATGCACCAAAATCTCTCTCTTTGCCCCTCGAGAAGGCTCAGAGGGTCTACAAGGGTGTTACCTAAAAGGGCAGTTTGAATTTATCAACAAGTATCAACTACAAGTGCGGTATGCAGAGTATATGCAGAAATCAGATACAGTGTGTGCATGCAGTGTGTCGTGTCAGATGTGATCTACGCATGCAGTGCATCAGTACAATGAAATGTTCAGTTTTAGCATATCAGCAGCAATATGATAAATGCAAGAAAACTAAAGAGTACCGGAATGCCACGGGAAGTTAGCATCGTCTCTCTCCGCAAGATCATGCTCTCGAATGAGGCCATCACCTGGAGTAACCCCTCGACATACTCTACAGAGGGCTGCAAATGCAAGTTGAAATCATGAGTACATGAATGGATAAGAATCTGAGTGAAACTGAAATGAAATGCATAAAAACTGTAAAGTATACCAGTGGTGAGCTAGGTATCCTGATGTATCGGTGATCAGGCAACGGGGGCTCCAGTGAAATCTAATAAGGTATCCTATACTGCCAACCTGTCAGCTCAGTCGGGGGATCAGGCCATCCGACGCACTACCTAGTAGAAGGCATCCCTCTAGTCTCACTACTCGGTGCCCGAGCCCTGCTCGTCGAAGGGGTATCTACTACCCGGGCCCTACTTGTCGAGGAAGTGCTTGCCGCTTGAGCCCTGCTCGACGAAGCAACATCAGCTGTCCTCCACGTAGAAGCACGAGCGCCTGCCAATGGAGGCATGAGGTATGCCTGGATGTAGGTCGTGAAGCCCCCCTCCCCAATGAATCAATCTGCGTCTGAGCCTCGCAAGACATCAATAAGCTCCTGAGGGGAGAAGCTCTCTGTGTCTCACATAGACGGTGGGGGTGGCAAAGGAACTGACTGTAATGGCAAGCCCAATGTCTGGTGCATGAAGCGCTCACCTAAGAACCAAGCTCGGCCCACGGGCCCCTCGAGCACAAGCCGATAGCGGGAGAAGCCTCGAGCTCCGGTAAAGTGAAATTAGGCAAACTCTGGCATCGCCTCCCAGGGCTGCCATGTGATCTGCAGACAGCAAATGCATTAGTTGCCAGTAGATATACAAAATGAAGTGAAGCTAAAAACAGGAAAAACTGTGGATTTTTTATTACCTCGGTCATCCACATGGTGTCAAAATACTGGCGCAAGTACGGGAGGGTCTCTCGGGCCCGAGGCTAGCACCGACCATCGTACCGACGCAAGGAGGGTACCTCGGCCGACATCTCAACCTCTAGCTCAAGAGCAAGCGTTGGGAAATAGGCGTATATCCATAGTTGTGAAAAGCAAGAGGGTGGCAGTGAGAATACAAAATACAGATAATGCAGAAAGCAGAGTATGGTACAGTGTGCAGAAAGTACAAGTGCAGAACAAAAATGAGACTGTGTGCAGTATGCAGTATGTGCAGAAAGTGCAAAACAGAAAGCACGGCAGAAAATGTAAAGCTGAAAAGTAAAGCATACCTCCCAGGCTCTCCAGTAGCTGCCTACTTTGTTCCCGCTCCTGCGGGAGGTCAAGCTCATGTAACAATAAAAGGTACCGAGGCCTGCGCCACCCCAGTTATAGTGCCGCACCTGAGACAGGTCCACTAAGCCACTCAGCAAATATAGCCCCACTGTGTTCCCCCTGTTGGCAAACAGGGTAGTGCCGAAGAGGAACATGAGGAAGCCTCGAGCGTACTACTCTGTCTCCTCGATCGTCATAGGCTCTCTCCCTCTGAAGTGATTGGCAAACCAAGTGTACCGAACCAAGCCCGATGAGCGAAAAATAGGCGGGTGAGCTCCCAACAGATAGGTCCAAGCAGCCTCCCACTCGCCCATGTTGGATTCATATGGAATCGGCTGGCCTCCCACCTCCAGGCCTGTCAGCATAGCGAAGTCATATGGAGTCATCGTCATGTCCCCGGTGGTAGAGAAATGAAAGGAGTTGGTGGTGTCCCACCATCTCTGTACCAATGCACCTAAGACAGTCCTACTCGCAAAGAGACGCGAGAGCCCCATGCAGAATAAACCAAGCCCCGCCTCGTCAATAATCTGCTGGACGCCGTCAGGGAGCTCCAAGTACCACTCCCTCGCCGTGGTCGACCCGTACCCGCGGGTGAAATAGGAGTCAACCTGTGTGAATGAGCAGAAGTACAGTGTGCATTTGTTCGGAATGAGCAGATGAAATACAGAGCAAAAGTGCGAGCCTACGCAAAAAATGTAAAGTACGTCACAGAAAATATAAAAGAACAGTGTATACCTCAGCGGCATCGTGGGATAAATAGAACTCGGGCTCCCATAGCAGCAGATCTATGGGCGCGTGCCGTGCAAATCCAGTGAAATGGCGCACTGTGCTAGGTGGTAGCACATGTACCTCAGGATGGTACGTCACGGGGGCGAATGGTCGGATCCTCGGCAGCAACGGGATGTGCTCCGGCTCCTCCTCCATCCTAGGAGAACCCCTGCCGTGTGGGACGTCATCTGCCATCTAAAAAGAGGGTGAAAGAAAGATAAAAATGAGCAAAATGGGCAAAAAGTGCCAAAAGTCAACTCTCGGAAAAAGAAAAAAAGTCAAAAAAGTAAAAGCCTGGGAAAAGGCACCAAACTCGAGACAAACTTGGGGAAAACATACCTTAAATGGTGAAAATTGAGGAAAAGGCTCTGAAAATAACTTTTGTTCGGTTCAAAACGAAGAGAATCAAAAGGTCTTAGCGAATCAACTTTGCGAGGGGCATTGGAAAACGCGTGTGGGGCACAGATCTGAGGAGAAAAAGTGTCTAGGAGCAAAGATGAAGGATTTTCAGCCTTGTGGGTGTGACAAAAAGTATTTGGGAGTTGAGTTTTTAAAGTTCCCCATGTAAATGGACAAAACTGCCCCGAATTTGTTGTAAGTGGCCGGTAGAAATGGCAAGTGGCCGATAGTTCATTCTGGTGGCCGGCAGGTTCCCACTGTTCCCTCTAAGTGTTTTCAAACTGTTTTGAGTCATTAGGTTCCAAGAAATGCAAGTTCTGCTCAAAGTTTGGTTCAAAATGCCTTTGAGGAAGCTCAAAATTGTGTTTACAGTACACGAGGGTCATCCCCCATCAACACAAACAAGGTGTATCTTTTTAATATATTGTAACTCTCCGAGAGGTAAACCGGAAGTTACCTTTGAGTTGTCTCTATCATATGTGTCTTTGTTGCTGCATAAAATATTGTTGCATGGAGCACGCATTTTGAATTGTTGCATTGAACATGCGTTACCATGTTTGCGTAAAGTACGCATCATGCATCGAATATACATCATTGATCATCTTTCATAGAATATGTGTCGGTTTCATTTCTTACATGTTGTGCATTGAGCATGCCTCAACATCATGTTATGATCATCCGTCTCGCTTGAGACATGCGTTGTATTGCATTGTACCTATCGAGTTTCTCCCTCATACGTGTACAGTATTGTACGTATGGTTCATTCAGAGGAAGTCTGGGTAAAACCATTCATGTCCCTCATTCCGTCGGTTAGAAACACCCAGGTACGCCCGATGTTTACACTGACACCCTATTGAAAGAGTTTGGGTTGTGTGCTCGTTGTTTCCTTCCCTCTCTCACGTGTGATACGCTGAGAGGTGTTTCCTTCCCTCTCCCGCGTGTGATACGCTGCGAGGTGTTTTCCTTCCCTCTCCCACATGTGATATGCTGAGAGGTGTTGCCTTTCCCTCTCTCGCGTGTGATACGCTGAGAGGTGTTGCATTTCCCTCTCTCGCGCGTGATACGCTGAGAGGTGTTGCATTTCCCTCTCTCACGCGTGATACGCTGAGAGGTGTTGCATTTCCCTCTCTCGCATGTGATACGCTGAGAGATGTTTCCCTTCCCTCTTGCATGTGATACACTAAGAGGTGTTTCGTTTGAGACTCCGGGTATTCCCGGTAATCGCTTTTGGCCTTTCTTGCGTGACGCATAATTAAGCTTGCATAATTTTCTTACATCCTTTCTGTCGAAATGTGTGAGACTTCTGTGACTTGTCGGTATGTTTAAAATTTTGTATTTATTTTGTATAAATGTTTCATTATAGCCCTCTTTGCATAATCATAAGTTATGCTCTTCCATTGTGCATGTCATTTGCATTTTGCCCCTACCTACAGGCACATCTGTATTGTTATCTTGCTTGTTTGTCTAAGTCTTCGGCCTTGTCAAAAATGGGTCGTCTCTGGGCTTTGACATTCACTCCCGCCATTTCATGACTTATGAGTTCTGTCAAAGAGGGGCAACTGTAGACACCCCATTTTTGACTGACCTCAAGACTTTGACGTCATCGGTTGTGCACTCGATGATTGCACATGTTTGTGCTTGTTTTGGGTGCCCAAGGGTCTCGGCTGAGTGCCTTGTCTTTGAGCCTCTTAACACTTTGTGTTTTGGCCTTGGTTTTTGGGCCAAACCTTGATCCCTCTTGCCTGAGGGAGGGCAAGGGCTTGCCGACCACTTTTCTCTCTTGTAGGCAACTTGGAGTGGTCGGCCGGCTAGGGGAGGTGGCCGACCGGCCACCTTAACTGGCCGGCGACCAATTTTTCTCCTTTTTAGATATTTTCAAATCTTTTGAGCCAGCTGTTGCTCATTGAAACTCATCCTCCATACACTATGGAGGGATGGAGCAAGCTTTTTGCTTGCTTGCTCTATATAAGGGGAGGTCCCTTCCCCTTTAGAAGGGTTCACAAATTTCAAAGCTAAAATCTCTCTCT
The DNA here is from genome assembly GCA_036172215.1 of Camellia granthamiana. Classification (NCBI taxonomy): domain Eukaryota; kingdom Viridiplantae; phylum Streptophyta; class Magnoliopsida; order Ericales; family Theaceae; genus Camellia; species Camellia granthamiana. The sequence continues at coordinate 86,067,655 of CM069910.1, forward strand.
CTCTCTAGAATTCTCACTCTCTCTGTCTCTCTATATTGTGCTATATTGAGCTTAAAAGTGTGTTTTCTTCACATATTTGCACTAAGACACCTAGTCAAACACCTTCACTTTGGAGCTAAGGTCCATTGAAGCTTGATTTGAGGTCTTAGACTTTGTTTGTGCTCAGAATTGTTGCTGTCTTGCTGTTGTTCTTCAAGGGTAAGCCTCTTTCCCTTTTAAGCTTGTTTTTGTACACTAGTTTGGGTCACCTTTGCATACTGTTTTGGCCTAGTTGCCAACTACAAAAAAAACTCTATTTTTAAGTGTTAAAAATGTTGGTTTGAGTCCTTGTTGGAGTTAGGGGTGGTCTACCCTCTTTCATTGCTTATTTGCTAAGCTTTTGGGCCATCCTTTAAAGCTTTTGAAACCATCTCCTTTTGGCCCTTTAACCACTGAATTCCAGAGGAATTTCAGTGGTGGAAATGTGGTTTTGAGGTCCAAAATGGGAGGGGGTGGTCCCCTCTCCTCTTGTCTTGCTTGCATATGTTGATGGCCTACCAAGTGAGCATGTGTTTCTCCCTTTTTGAAGCTTAGTTCAAGCATGTTTTTGTGACTTTTTGGACCTGCTCTAACTCTGTTTTTGGCTGGTTTGGCCACTTGTTGCTTATATCTTACACTTGTAGTGTAATCTTGCTTAATAGCCTTGAATGCCTAATGAGTTAGTCCATCATTCTAGCATGTGTTAGCTTAACTCCAGCACATTTTTGCTAATTTTTTAGCATGCTTTAACTCTATTTTAAGTGGTCTTGGCCATGTGAGACTTGTTGTGCATGGTTGTAGTGTAAAGGCCCTTGACTAGCTTTGAGTTTCAAAGTCTCTAGCATGCTTTGCTTGAGTTGTTTGCATGCCTTAGCCTCATTGCTCACATGATTTTAGTGTATATAGTGTAGTCACACTCTCACATATTTCACTCTTTCATAGCTTTTGAGAGTTGTGCTTTATGCCTTGTTTATGAGCCAATACATGAGCATGATTTTCTTGCTTTTCATGCTATCATCTCGGCACATTTTAGCCTCTGTTTTGACATATTTGAGGTATTTCCAGAGTTGGTTTGGTCCTTTGAGTTTTATATTGCATGCTTCTAGAGTGATGCTCTTCACTAGCTTAATGTATTTGGCTTTTTGAGTATGCATTACATGAGTTGTTTGCATTTTTTTTTTTTAAGCCACTTAACGTGCTATCTCAGTGCTGAAATATGTGTCATTGCACTCCATTGTTTTTAAATTTCATTCACCTTGAAAGTGGCCTTAAGCCCCTTGTTGGCTTGAGCATGAACTTGAGGCATTCACACCTAATGGTTTTAATCCTCCCTCGAGGATTTCTACTAACCAATAGCATGATACTTTCTTCATGCTCAAGACACTCGAAGCTTAGGTCGTCTTTCAAATTAGAGGACTTTGCACATTGAGCTTAATCGGTTAATAGACTAATTGGTAAGCTAAAATGAGTAAACAAGAATTGAGCAAAGTAAAACATGCCAAGATAACATATGTGTATTGCATTGCATGTGTTTGGATCGGATGTTAATCTAAACACAAGAAATGTGACACGTTTCATACTCAAAGTGATGAAACGTGTCGCATTTCTTGGTCGTTGTCACCCTTGATCGTGCATGGTAGGGTGACGACACTTTGAGTCGTATGTGTGCATTCACTAAGCTTGTACAAGCTTGGTTCTTGGGCCATCATGCATTGAGATGCTTGACTGGTGGCTTGAGAGCCAAGTACCACACTCCTTTGAGCTTAAGACATGATGAGGAGGGTGGTAGTACACATAGGTCTTGCCAAATACATTGTCTTGGCTCTGTTGCTCTTTGTTGTAGCAAAGGCAAAATTCTGGAAAGAGAAGTGGCAGGCCGGCCACTTGCACTAGCCTACCGACCACTTGTACTAGCCGGCCGGCCAGTTGAGGTAGCCTACCGACCAGTTGAGGTGGCCGGCCGGCCACCTGCAAGAGAAATTGTCCAAAATGTTCCTGTGTTGGGGCAGATGCAACCTGGAAGTTCATATGATGTTCTGAGATCACCACGAGTGCAAACAGAGGCAACTCATGGCAAGACAATGCATTTTCGAGCAAAGCAAACCGAGCATGCATGTCTCCCTCCCCTCGACGCCAAATGTCATCGGGGGAGAAAAAGAGACTTGATTGTTTTAGTATCTCTGATTATTTTGATATCTCTATGCTTTTGGTATCTTAATTCTTACAACATGACCTTTGAGCTGATTAGTTGTCGATAATGTAAGAGAAAGATCGTTTTCTTCAAGGAAGAGTGACTTGAACTGCTTTACTTAGCTAGTTAATTTGTCGTTTTCTGTAATTAATTAGTTAATGTGCTTAGTCAATTAATTCATTTTGTAATATTTAGCTAACTTAGAATAGTTAGTTAATTTCAAGTATTGTGTTGTAATAAGTAATTAGCTAAGTTAGTTAATTAGTTGGTTTGTAATAGTTAGCTATGGGGGCCGAATACATGGAAAAATCAGAAGGTGCGTACCATTGGAAGACTAATATTAATCGGCTGTATCCTACGAGAGTGGGGAGCCGAATATAATATATGTGCCGAATAAGTGTAAGTCCTTAGGGCCAAATAAAAGAAAGGACAATGATTAAAAAGTAGGCCCTGGCCCCAAGGATAAAAAAGAACAGGTATAAATACAGGAACAACATGTATAGAAAGGCATGTAAGAATCACTTCACTGAACTTAGTAAACAAGCTATCCTGAGTGTCTGAACTAACTTGTCCGTCGGAGTGCTAATTCCGGCACCCCCGACCGGAGTGTTTGTATCTTTTCAGGTGACTAGCTGAGGATCACTAGCGTCTCCTAGGATCAGAAGAGTATTTCCAAACCACTTCTCCACAATTGGCGCCGTCTGTGGGAATACTCAAATACATCCATGGCAGGCCTGACTAAAGATCCTCCGATAGCCATTGACGAAACCACACAGGGAGATGACCTCACTCCAGCAAATATGCTCGGAAAAGAAACCATCGCTGCAAGACGCGCCTTGAACTTCGACTCACCAACGACTTCAGCGCAAGAGACAATGCAGGCGATCATGGAACAAGCAAAGAATAATGAACAAAGGCTGGAGAACATGATCGCTGAAAATGAACGTCTCCGTCCTCGAAGTCACAAAATCGAGAGAAGCCATGCGCCGAGGTCCCGAACGACCTCCGAGGGCCGGTGGACAACGACCTCGAGCCCGACCAAAGGATACCGATAGCGACTCCAACTCATTACCCATGGAGCTCAACAAGAAGGGACGATCCGAAACTTCCAGCTCCTCCGAAAAGAGTCTACATACAAGGAACAAGCGCAGGAGGAGCATTTCAGACGAAGAGGACCAGCACGATCCTTTTGTCCGACGGATTGCAAGGGTGGCCCTGCCCAAGAAGTTCAAAGCTCCGTCATTCACTCTTTACGATGGAAAATCAGACCCCACTGATCATATTCGTCACTACAAGCAGGCCATGACATTACATGCAGACAACGAAACCCTCATGTGCCGAATATTCCCCAGCAGCCTGGGGCCATTAGCTGTCAGGTGGTATTACAAGCTGGAACCGACCTCGATCAAAAGCTTCCATTAATTACAGAAATCCTTCAGGGCCAGGTTCATCACCAATGAGGTACAGCCGAAACAGGTCGACTCTCTCTGGGCTATGCAGATTCAGTCAGGAGAAACGCTCAGAGCGTATTCGGCGCGCTATTGGGAGTGCTTCAACCTCGTCAACGACGCTTGCAACGACTCCATGGCCATCACCGCCTTCAAAATGGGACTACATCCTAACAGTCCTCTTCGCAGTTCCCTGACCAGAAGACCCTCCAAAACAGTCTGGGCGTTGATGAAGAAAGTTGAAGAGTATTGCAAAGTGGAAGATGATGCCTTGAGAATAAAAGCCGACCAAATGTCCAACAAAACGGCCCCCCCTAAAATTGCTCAACCAATAAGTTCTGTGCCACCTCCTAGCCCAGAGCCTCGGCAACGCGCTAAACGAGACAAAAGGCGGGATACTTGCCGATCAAGCGATGAATGCTCCCACCGGACGAATGAACAACTGTAAGTCGACAGCAGGCGTTCGAGGCGTGCCGACAAGAAGTACACAGAGTTGTCAAAACCAATCACTGCAATAATGACCAAATGGCCGTCAAAGATGGTGGGGCCGCCCGACACGCGAAGAAGGGATAGGCGGTTCGAATATCACAAAGATCACGGCCACGAAACGGAGAGTTGTTACGCATTAAAAGATCACCTGGAAGAACTGGTGCAAGACGGCCGACTGCAACAGTATGTGAGAAAGGGAAAGCCAACCAAGGCACTAGCCTTGAGGCATGACTCACCTCCACTTGGCGTGATCCATATGATCTACAGCCTGCCTGCACCCCCAATCGTGCACACAATTCAATCACATCCAATCCCCCAAAAGCAACGTATACCGACTGAATGGCCTAAAGAAGCTCCGACAATTACTTTCAATGACTCCGATCTTAGCGGCACAACAGCTTCCCACATCGATCCGTTGGTCATTAAATTACGCATAAATTGGTTCACCATTGAACGCATTCTTATAGACCCGGGGAGTACTTCAGAGGTTATGTATTACCAAACTTTCATCAAACTCGGCCTCAACGAGTCAGATCTGTCTCTGGCGCTTCACCCATTGTTCGGCTTTAATATGAATACTGAATACCCGTTAGGGAAGATCATACTACCTGTTCGAGCGGGCTCCAGAACGGTCGAAGTAGAATTCCTGGTCGTAAAGCTCCCTTCGCCGTATAACGTCATCATGGGGCGAACCTAGATACATATTATGAAGGCCGTTCCAAGCACTTATCATCAGCTTGTGCGCTTCCCGACAGCCCATGGCATTGAAAAGATCCGTGGCTCCCCCCAATCGGCACAAACAGAAATTTTATGAAAACCCTATCACCGACCCGATATGTGGGCCTTGATACTTGTATATATATCACTTCTGCAATGCAAACCATTTTTCTTCGTCGCTCAATTCATTTCACAAACCCCATTGTAACGCTCGTCAAGACGACGATTCGGATCCCCCCTTTGGTGCATGTCACCTTAGGCCCGATTAAGTCTCCGGATTCGGAGCCCCCTTTGGTGCATGTCACCTTAGGGCCGATTAAGCCTTCAGATTCGGAGCGCCCTTCGTGGATATCACGATTGGCCACATTAAGTCTCCGGATTCGGAGCCCCCTTTGGTGCATGTCACCTTAGGGCCGATTAAGTCTCCGGATTTGGAGCCCCCTTTGGTGCATGTCACCTTAGGGCCGATTAAGTCTTCGAATTCGGAGTGCCCTTCGTGGATATCACGATTGGCCACATTAAGTCTCCGGATTCAGAGCCCCCTTTGGTGCATGTCACCTTAGGGCCGATTAAGCCTCTGGGTTCGAAGCGCCCTTCGTGGATATCACGATTGGCCACATTAAGTCTCCGGACTCGGAGCCCCCTTTGGTGCATGTCACCTTAGGGCCGATTAAGTCTCCGGATTCGGAGCCCCCTTTGGTGCATGTCAGCTTAGGGCCGATTAAGTCTACGGATTCGGAGCGCCCTTCGTGGATATTACGATTGGCCACATTAAGTCTCCAGATTCGGAGCCCCCTTTGGTGCATGTCACCTTAGGGCCGATGAAGCCTCCGGATTCGGAGCACCCTTCGTCGATATCACGATTGGCCCGATTAAGTCTCCGGATTCGGAGCCGCCTTTGGTACATGTCACCTTAGGGCCGATTAAGTCTCCAGATTCGGAGCCCCCTTTGGTGCATGTCACCTTAGGGCCGATTAAGCCTCCGGATTCGGAGCGCCCTTCGTGCATATCACGATTGGCCAGATTATGTCTCCGGATTCGGAGCCCCCTTTGGTGGGCCGATTAAGTCTCTGGATTCGGAGCCCCCTTTGGTGCATGTCACCTTAGGGCCGATTAAGTCTCCGGATTCGGAGCGCCCTTCGTGGATATCATGATTGGCCACATTAAGTCTCCGGATTCGGAGCCCCCTTTGGTGCATGTCACCTTAGGGCCGATTAAGCCTCCGAATTCGGAGCTCCCTTCGTGGATATCATGATTGGCCACATTAAGTCTCCGGATTCGAAGCCCCCTTTGGTGCATGTCACCTTAGGGCCGATTAAGTCTCCGGATTCGGAGCGCCCTTCGTGGATATCACGATTGGCCACATTAAGTCTCCGGATTCTGAGCCCGCTTTGGTGCATGTCACCTTAGGGCCAATTAAGTCTCCGGTTTCGGAGCGCCCTTCGTGGATATCACGATTGGCCACATTAAGTCTCCGGATTCGGAGCCGCCTTTGGTGCATGTCACCTTAGGGCCGATTAAGTCTCCGGATTTGGAGCCCCCTTTGGTGCATGTCACCTTAGGGCCGATTAAGCCTCTGGATTCGGAGCACCCTTTGTGGATATCACGATTGGCCACATTAAGTCTCCGGATTCGAAGCCCCCTTTAGTGCATGTCACCTTAGGGCCGATTAAGCCTCCGGATTCGGAGCGCCCTTCGTGGATATCATGATTGGCCACATTAAGTCTTCGGATTCGGAGCCCCCTTTGGTGCATGTCACCTTAGGACCGATTAAGTCTCCGGGTTTGGAGCCTCCTTTGGTGCATGTTACCTTAGGGCCGATTAAGCCTCCGGATTCGGAGCGCCCTTCATGGATATCATGATTGGCCACATTAAGTCTCCGGATTCGGAGCCCCCTTTGGTGCATGTCACCTTAGGACCGATTAAGTCTCCGGATTCGGAACCCCCTTTGGTGCATGTCACCTTAGGGCCGATTAAGTCTCCGGATTCGGAGCCCCCTTTGGTGCATGACACCTTAGTGCCGATTAAGTCTCCGGATTCGAAGCCCCCTTTGGTGCATGTCACCTTAGGGCCGATTTAGCCTCCAGATTCGGAGTACCCTTTGGCACAAACAAAACAAAACTCGCCAACATCCGAAATGAGGTGCTTAATTGAGCATATAAAAAATTCAGAATAAGTCGCAAATAAGGTGCATAACTAAGCATATAAAAAATTCAAAATAAGACTCAAATGTTTGAAATAAAGCTTTTTATTCGATCAAACAGTTGTTACATAAACGCAACCCGCGTTTGAGCATTACAATTTTTATTTAATCAGACAGTTGTTACATAAACGCAACTTGCATTTGAGCATTACAATACCCATTTCCAATCTCAAAAGCTAAAAAGAGGAGAAGACACATTGGTAAAGCGGCAGCGCCGAATCAACTCCCGTTACTCGGAAGTCCTCCGCAATTTGCAATGCCTTGAGGCAACTCTGCCCAAGTCCTCCCCTGATACCATTGACAATGTCAAGGAAAAGATCCAGGACAAGGAAGGATAAACCCAACGGTCGTCGCCTTTCCTTTCGGGGTGATCTGTTTCGACGACTTGAAGATTCATGCCAACTTTTGGACGCCCTACTTCCCATACGAATGGGTCCTCTGCCGCGCTCCATGGCAACATCAAGTTCGGCTGAACTCCTGTCTCTCTAACTAACATCCCCACTTATCCCACCTCACATAAGTGATTGTTTATCTGCGCGAAGCGCCCACTCCTTTTATTTTCAATACTAGCAGCGATCTCGAGGCCCCCGGAGGCGATTTCACTAACGCTAAACTCCATGAGAAAAACGTCGGTTGACATTCGCCACAGTGTAGCTATCCAAACGAATTTTTGAAGCACGTGCACTGGCCAAAAATCTAGGCCCCGAGCCAAGTTGAATTTGCCGCAGCCACTCTACCCACTGTCTTTCAGCTTCCTCAGGTTACAATAGCCTCATTCAGGAATAAACGGCTATCACGTATGGGTCGACCCTGCCGATCAACGTTTATACATCATTCAAACATATACAATAAAACGAAACACATACATACCAAATACGAACTGCAACAAAATATTTATCATAGAACGTTTTTTATTCAATAAAACAAGCAATATATTACATAGTTTTGAACGCGATCTGCGTTTCAACCTTACAATAAGTATACTTATACGACGTCACCCTCATCCTCACTCTTCTCGACTTCAAAAGCAGAAAACAGAAAATGTTTACTGTGGTAGAGTGGCGATGCCGAATCAATGCCCGACGCTCGAAGAGCTTCTGCGGCTTGAGATGCCTTGATCCAACCATGCCTAAAATCCACGATTTTCACATCGGCAAACTTCTTCGGCAAGCTTTTCCTGGGTCTTTTCGATTCCAACTTTTCGGCCTTCATGGAAACCTTTCTCATAGGCCCTCCCCTTCGCGTTCTCCATTGCGAACATACTCGTCGTCTCACGATCGGCAAGCGCGGAACTGATAAGCCGACTGGTAACCCTTTCTTCCACGATTAGGTTTCCGTGCCCGGCGGGTTTGTGCCTGGGCCGCCTTGGTCTTCCTTAACTCGCGCTCAGCCGCCTCCGCGCGAGCCTCCAAACTTCGAATACGTTCCTCTTTCTTCTCCATTTCTCGGCGGGCAGCGCGCAACCGCATGCCTATTTTATAGGCAGTGTAAAGCCCCTTCACCGCCCCGTGAATGCCTTCGCGAAATACTTTGTAGTCTTGACGACCTACCATCGATTGCTGAACCTCAGAGGAAAAATTGGTCGAGCAAACTCGACCGCTACATTTGGGTCTCGAATGATCGATTCCACCTCTGTCATGGGTCTATTCCCCACAAATACCGCAAAGCTTAATGGGCACAGATTCGAGTCAGATCCCCTCTCGACTCGAGGTTGAGAAGATCTGCCCTGCGACTGTTTGTCCCGCCGGGGCGACCTGCTTCGACGTCGAGGAAACTGACGCCTCTCTCAATCCCTGGAACTCCTACCCCCTAAGTGCGCGAAGGGTCACCACCTCGATGCATGTCTTCCACCCAGCTCAGCTAGCGTCCTCGCTTCCCCTCTGCTGTTAAAGAAGAGTCTGTTCGACATTCACACGATACCTTCAAAAGCAGGAGTCAGTTGTTTACTGTATTCATAAAAGTTGTACCCTTAATCATTTATCCTTTACAGAGGCAGCACTCTCGAGGCAATTTCATTAATTGTGAAAACCTCAATCACCCGGCGCCAACTGGATAGACCCGCTGGCGCCCGAAATGATCATGCACCGCCTGGGGCAAGGGCAGATTAATCAATCTATTCGGCTTAAGTGCCCCAGCCGGCTCATGAATCAACAACAAAACTCCTAAGTTCGGCTCTTCCGGCGCCCAAATGATCATGCACCGCCTGGGGCAAGGGCAGATTAATCAATCTATTCGGCTTAAGTGCCCCAGCCAGCTCATGAATCGACTTCAGAATGATCATGCACCGCCTGGGGCAAGTGCGTGATAGATTTATCAATATATTCGGCTTAAGTGCCCCGGCTGGCTCATGAATCGACAACAAAACTAAGTTTGTCTCTTCCGGCGCCCGAATGATCATGCACCGCCTGGGGCAAGGGCAGATTAATCAATTTATTCGGCTTAAGTGCCCCAGCCGGCTCATGAATCAACTTCAGAATGATCATGCACCGCCTGGGGCAAGGGCGTGATAGATTTATCAATATATTCTGCTTAAGTGCCCCAGCCGGCTCATGAATCGACAACAAAACTAAGTTCGTCTCTTCCGGCGCCCGAATGATCATGCACCGCCTGTGGCAAGGGCAGGATTAATCAATCTATTCGACTTAAGTGCCCCAGCCGGGTCATGAATCGACTTCAGAATGATCATGCACCGCCTGGGGCAAAGGGCAGATTAATCAATCTATTTGGCTTAAGTGCCCCAGCCGGCTCATGAATCAACTTCAGAATGATCATGCACCGCCTAGGGCAAGGGCGTGATAGATTTATCAATATATTCGGCTTAAGTGCCCCAGCCGGCCCATGAATCGACAACAAAACTCCTAAGTTCGCCTCCTCCGGCGCCCGAATGATCATGCACCGACTAGGGCAAGGGCAGATTAATCAATCTATTCGGATTAAGTGCCCTAGCCGGCCTATGAATCGTTTCAGCATAGTACCAACGAACTATTCGGCATACGAATGATAAGATTGCCATGATATTCAAACATAGAAAGCGCAACAGAGTAATCATTATATCTAAAGTAGTGAAAGGCAAAAATGCTACACCAACATAACATCACAAACTGCGCATTAGTAGTGAAACAAGAAGATAATTTTCATTAATAAATTGAGCGCAGACAGTAGCCAATTTATACATGAAAACTACTTAGAACCAACAAAAGTCCTAAAAACAAAACATACATTAAAAGGGAAAGCATTTTGTAAAATTCGAATGACTCCCAGATCAATCCTCGGGGTCAGACTCAAGTGGCTCAACGTCCACCTGCTTATAAGGAATTGGCAAGGCCAATGTAACCCCAGCGGCATCAAGGGCCTTGAGCCACCCGGTGTTTGAACCCCGATTCTCAAACTTGGGGACTTCATCTATGTATTCTTTGAAGGCGGCGCCTTTTCCTGCTTCGAATGCGACAGAAGCCTCAGATTCTGCCTTTTCCTTGGCCGCCTTCAACTCTGCTAACTCAGTCTCCATCTTGTTAAGCGCCTTCTCGGCTAGCCTAAGCGATTCTTTGCTCGCGTTCGCCCTATCTTCGGCATCAGAACAGAGCTGATCGGCAGCCCGAGCCCTTTCCACTTCAGCTTCGGCTAGCGCAATCTCCATAGCGGCTCTCATCATCTCAAACTCGGCCCTGCTCTTTTGATCGACCACTTCTGGCTGCAAACGGTCAATCCTCTCAAGGGCATCGTATAGGCGGCGGCCCAAGTCGGCGATCCTGCCGACCGTCTGCAAAACGAGTTGGGATCGTTAGATGCCATAGGCAACCAAAATCAAAACAAGTCAAAGTTCACCTACCAAAAGGGCCGACTGCGCAGATAGGGCTATGACCACTAAATCCGGCACGGCATGAAAGGATGCCTTATTAGCTGGTAGGGAGACTGACGCCGCCAGGCTCAAGGCTACTGCTGGGTCAGTAATGATGGATGCGTCAGAGGGAATCGGCGTGTCTCTAATCTTTCGCTGAACAATAAAAGGAACAACCACGTCCGATTCTTCTAAGCGAGGCCTTTTGTCGGCAAGACTATCTTCTGAACCGGTCTCTCCCTCGGCGCTACGCTTCTTGCCCCGCTCTTCCGGAATCAACCGTTCATCAATGACCGGTTGTTCAACCTCTTTCGCCGTTTCAGCCGCAACAATCTTAGCCGGCTCTTCAACAACGGGTTCGAAAGACTCAACCAAGGCAGGTCCAGAACGGGCGGCCTCAGCCTTTTTCCGGGCAGCCATACGCTCGGCATTTTTCTTTCGAGCCATCTGCGTGAGGCTTTCCCCAGCCATACCTTCAAAAAAAGCGCCGAGTAGGTCTCCCAAACCTCCAAAATATCTCCAGAAGAAAACTCCGCCCGACCCGAAGTGGACGGCGAGGTAGGCTGACTACGTCTGGCTGCCTCAAACGCCGAGTTTAGGGCCTCATCAACCTCTTCGGCCTCCTCAGCGAACTCTCTGTCTGTTTTAGCGACTACCTCTACCACCAGCTCGACGTCTTGCCCCGAGTCAGAAGCTTCGAGACCAACTTGCCTGAGACTCTTGAAGCTAGGGAAGATAAGAGCCGCAAGCTGTTGATCGCCGGATGGAATTAGAATATTGTCAGCGGCCGAAAAAGTAGTGTAAGTAGGCTCGTATCGAAGAAGTATGTGGGCCGCTCTCCCTTGCTTCTGTAAGTTTGGACGGCCGAAGTATCCGAGTGCAGTCACAACCTGCGCAAGGACCGCGTCGTCAGTAGAAACCAGAATCTTCTTCAAATTACTGCCTGCAAAGACAAAGGGTTAGACACAGAGGGAAGGCCGAGTAAAAGAAAAATTCAGTAAACACAAGGAGACACACGGCAACCTGGTTCACTCCTCCGTCTGGGAATAGGGTCTAGGCGACCCTCGCCTTCGCCAAATTCCCAGTTCCCTCAAATATTGACCATTACGTCATCCACACGCTTGCCAGAACTGGTGAGCATGGTTACCAAATGATGGTCAGTATCCTTGGCCCTAAGAAAGTACCCGCCCAAGCCGACCGGAAGATTTGGCTAAAGCATAGCAGTACCGAATGGCCGGAATCCCAAGATCGATCCTGAGGCACCGGTTCAACTCTACGATCCCCATTACGATTTGAAAAAAATTCACGTTGGGCTGAGAAGGAATCAGACCCCAATAGCGGAGGACGACCCTAAGGAATGGATGTAGGGGAAAACGGACACTGCCCTCTGCAATGGATAGGAGAGGAAAGACGATTGAATTTTGATCCTCCCTCTCCATATCCAGAGTGTTGTCCATCACTAGAGATAGATGAACATCGTCGGGGATTGAAAAGTGTCACCGAAATTCGGAGACACGACCCTCAGAAAGGAGGTCTTTCAAGTGTTTGGCCATTTTCACGGGGAATAAAGGGTTCACCAAAATGAAAATAATAAACAAAAAGTAGGATTGCAAAGAAAAGATAAGAAGACTTACGAGGAGCAAGGGAGACGAGGGTAGACGGAGAAGAGTTGCAGAAAATGCGAGTCAGAGAAAGGATATCCGCTGGCAGTCCAAGAGTCTCAAATACTCGACGAACTGTGCATTTGAAAGGACTGAAATTTCAAATCATAATAAATGCGAGACGCACGATTGAGGCAGGTAAGCGTAATGACGAACGAAAAGGTGTGCGCATCCTAACATCTATATTGGGGTACACGAAGCCGCCTGACCTATTTTAACTTTTCCAATTCAAGACCAAACACGCCGATTAACTTCCGTCAATGGGGAGTTCGGGGGGCAATTGTGGGGGCCGAATACATGGAAAAATCAGAAGGTGCGTACCATTAGAAGACTGATATTAATCGGCTGTATCCTACGAGAGTGGGGAGCCGAATATAATATATGTGCCGAATAAGTGTAAGTCCTTAGGGCCGAATAAAAGAAAGGACAATGATTAAAAAGTAGGCCTTGGCCTCGAGGATCAAAAAGAACAGGTATAAATACAGGAACAACAGGTATAGAAAGGTATGTAAGAATCACTTCACTGAACTTAGTAAACAAGCTATCCTAAGTGTCTGAACTAACTTGTCCGTCGGAGTGAAAATTCTGGCACCCCCGACCAGAGTGTTTGTATCTTTTCAGGTGACTAGCTGAGGATCACTAGCGTCTCCCAGGATCAAAAGAGTATTTCCAAACCACTTCTCCACATTAGCTTAGCTTAGTGTAGCTTAGCTCATTTATTCGGACCCTTCATCGAGAGGGCGTATTGTTGTAATAAGGATGCGTGTGTGTGTGCATGTCTTCCAACCCCACTTCTTTCTCCCTTTTACTTAACCACTTTCGCTGATTAGATTAGGAATCATTTTTCAATTAGCATACCTTATACTTGCATGCGTGCATCATTCATTTGTCTTGCATGCACCGGGTTCGGTGCATCATTCAAACTGCATTGTATTTCAATACTTACTTGAATACGTGTTTCAAGGCATGTTATCAAGTTGCATTCGTATGCCATTTTAGATAGTCGAGCATATTTAAATCGCATTATTGCATGTGTTGCATTAGGCATTTCGCATAGCTAGGATCATGCATTGATTTCTAACTAGCTTTTGTTTTGACTCGGAGTACACTGTAAGTATTTATGCTTTACCATCTTTGCATGAGTGTGGGTGTTGCCATGATAGCATGCTTGCCATGAGGGTATTTGCTTAAGTACTTAATTGCTTGAATGCCTGTGGATGAAGGCTTGATTGCTTGAATTGGGACAATTCATCAAATGTGCGTTTCAAGTCCACTTTGCGAAGTGACAAAATCATGTTTTAAGCCCACTTGAGGGTGGCAAATCCGCGCTTTAACCTACTTGCGAGTAGCACTCTCAAACCATTTTCAAAAGCAAACATGAGTTGTTTTGTTCCAATTCTCATGATTGAGTCTATACTTGTATGATGTGCGCATCACATAGTAAGTTGGCTAATAATCGGAACAAGAACACATGTGTTTTTAAAACAACATATCATGTCTAGTAGAGGCCGATCCTTTGATCGGGCGAGCGGGGGTGCTCATGTTATGACCTTCCCCTCTCGTACCCAAGTTCTCGAGCCGAGGCAACTTTGGTGATGATGGACACGTGGCCTTTGGCACGAGTCAGGGTTTCCTAAATTTCCCAAAAATAAAATATTTAGGTGGCGACTCTGTAATCTGGCAAAGCAGTCCATGTTTGGCGCTTTTTGATTTAAAATTGATTTTTCAAAACCAATTGCCAGATTTGGACTCTTTGGTGATTTATCAATCTCACATTGCACTTCGTGAGATTAGATTCAGAACCGTAACATGAGTTCAAACTATAGTAGCAAGACGACCAATTTGCGCCCTCTCTAAAAGGGGGGGCACGCAGAGAGAGTTCGGGCAGTCTACAGACATGCCATACAAATTAGCAGAACAAAAGTAGATTATTAGAAGTATCCTCATTAGCTTTGCACAACACACAATGCAAAATCCCATTACCTCTCAAAGCTCCAATTCTACTGAGGAATGCAGATGTTTTCAACCTACCTCTCCAAGCAAGCCAAGCAATGAATTTAGCCTTTGGAGGAGCAAAATTATTCTAGACCAAATCTAGATAGCTGAGGACAGGCCCATAACTTTGCTTACACCAGTTATACACAAAGCCAACTATAAAAGTCTTTGACTGCTTAGCCTTCCATCTGGTTGAATCCCTTTGATTAACAACAAGACATAGTCCTCCGCCCAACAGATTTTGCAGCCTTAGCACCTCATCTTTTTCTCATCCAAAGAGAGGCCTTCTAAAATTAAAACACCATTTGTTGCTACTGTCTCTACAAGAAATCTGCATCTTCAAGGTGATCTCCTTATCTAAACTCAGCTGATACAACCTTGGAAAATGAGATTTGAGGCTTGATGTTCCCAGCCAAATATCATCCTAGAATTTCACCCTATTCCCATCACCAATCCTAAGCTCTACATTTTCCAGAAAGAAGTTGTACAGCCTAGGATTTAAATATGACACAGCAAGGACCTCTCTCTAGATAGAAGAAACAAAAGCCAAATCATGCACTGGAGGAAACCATTAACCCCCAAATACACCATATTTGGAACATATCACAGATTTCCACAGAGCCTCATTTTTCAAGGCATATCTCCACCACCACTTAAGAAGCAAACATTCATTCGTCAATCTGATATCTCTGATTCCAAGACCTCATTGCTTCTTATTCAGCTGCACCTCTTTCCATTTTACCAAATGGATTTTCATTTTGGATTTATCCCCTCTCCACGGAAACCTTACTTGAATCTTATCAAGTTCTTTAGCAACACACTCAGGTATCTTAAACAAATACATATAATAAACAGGTAAGGAAGACAAAATAGATTTGATAAGAGTGACCTTACCAACATAGGATTGCATCCTTCTCTTCCACCTAGATAATTTCTTTTTAAACCTGTCCACCACTGGCTGCCATGTTTGTTTCCTACTTGGGTTGGCTCCAAGTGGCAGCCCAAGATACTTTAAAGGTAACTTATGAGTCAGACAGTTAAGTGTGGTTGTGTAACGCCAAAAAAAAATACAATAAATATAATCCAAAGCACACATAATAATTGTATAAATCAGAGTACAAGGTCTTTCCATTTCATAACATTAATAGTACAAAAGAGTTTAACAGAAATAAATGTCCCATTCGAGCTTACATCTTTCCAAGCCTTGACTTGGTTACAACAAAAGTGAGCTTCGCTCAATACATATTAAGCCCTTGGCTTTACAAAAAGAAATAATCAAAAAGTAAAGAAGCTCTTGCTTCCAAAATTTTTCCCCCAGCTATTGCCTTGATGGAGGCAAGTCACCAACACCTGAAAATGTTATTCCCAAAATAGGGTGAGCCATAACCCAGTAGGAATCATCTAACACAGTATATGAAATCTAGCAAAGGTATAAGTACAATATGCATAAACAATGCCCATGATGAAACGTCCGCATTTTATATAGTCACAAGATACCAAATTCAATTCTTAATCCATTACCTTCCGATTCATTTCATTACATGAGCCAATGTCATCATTTCTCAATAACTCAAACTATAACTCTTTAGTTCTATAATTACATCATCAACATATAAACACTTCAAACTGTCCTTTCACGGATATTTCGTCTGCAGAAAACCATCGAACGGGACCCCGTCAAATGAGACCCATGTAAACATAGGCTATATAAGCACCACAATTGCCATTTTACGGAAATTTCGTCCGTGGGATTGGCACCCATGTATAGTTTCAGGACTTTTACCCAAGACACTCTAGCCAACTTAATTATAATGGAGTCTATCCCCTTTCTCCTCCCAAACAAACATTCATACATATGTAATGTATTTTAACACATAATCATATGTGGAGCACATCGCCTTTCCACTTCCAATTAATCATACATATACAATGTATATAAATACATAATCATATTCAATGATAACCAACCATGGACTAGTTTCAATTCACCTAATCCACCTACAATGTCTACAACAATCATGGGTATCCTCTACCGATAACCCAATATAGTAATGTCTAAATAGATATACAATCTCGTGACAGATAATTTATTCAAAATTTCCAAATGGTGAGACATATCATCTATTCAATTTCACCATCTATTTCAATACTTGTCCAATTCCATGTTTATAACATAAATTTCATTTATTTACACAAAGTGAATATAATACTTATTCTAGGGCAAACTCCTTCTTTTCCCCAAATCTTAATCAAGTGCCAAAATCAACAATCTTGACATCACACAACATCATTATTAAACCCCACAAACATTTTCTTTTCATTCATCAAAAACCCCTCCTTCCATTTTATACCCAAACCCTAGGTTTTACTTAAAACATCCTCAAATCACACCATTGTTACACAAATGACAAATATATAAGCTAAATATCATATGAAGTGTAGAAGCATTCCTACCTCAAAGAGAGAAGACGAATCAAGCAAGAGTGAAACTCCGAAAACGCCGAAACCCACTTCTAATCGGATCAAAATGAAGGTCTTGATGCACTCTACCTTTTTTTCTCAAAGGCACTAGGGTGAAAGGATCAATGGATCTAGATGGAATCTAAGAGAGAAGATGAGTCTTAGAGAGAGAAAGTGTATATCTAGGTTTTTGGAAAGTTTTAGAGAGAGAGAGAAGTGAAAAAGTGATACAAAACATCATCTTCATGGACTATTATATACGCAGTCCGCTCGAGCGTAGAAAGTGACGCTTGAGCGTCAGACAGAAAGGTTCGCTCGAGCGCAAGAAGTGACGCTCAAGCGTGGAATACACAATTCCAGAAGTTTTGTAGATGAGAGACCCCGCTCGAGCGTGAGACTGGACGCTCGAACATCCAATGCACTCTTCCAGCATTTGCAGACCTGCAAAAACACTAATAGTTGACAAATCCCACTTGAGCACAAGAATGGATGCTCGAGCGAAGGAGCAAAATTTGTTAAGCCCACTCGAGCGCAAGAACGCCCGCTCAAGCGCAAGAGCCAAAATCTGGGCATCACAGGTTTGGAAAAACAAGCAACTAACCTATTCCAAATGCACAATTACAACCTGATAACCAAAATAGAGGGGAGACAAGGGAAGCAAGACATGAATAACCATTATAAACCATACCAACCCGAGTCCGGAATACAACAAGTAATGGGTCAAAACCGGAATTGCTATAAGCTGCAAACTCCTTAACCAACCCACCATCAACTCCCACCCCACAGATCATACTTTTATGAAAGTTTATCTTCAACCCCGAGACCACTTCAAAATATCTTAAAATTCGTTTGATACCTACAATCTCTACCCACTCAGCCTCACAGAATATAATAGTGTCATCAACGAACTGAAGATGGGATACGTTGACCTCTCTATTACCCACTGCCACTCTTTTTATAATCCTCAATTCCTTAGCTCTTGACAACAATATATTCAAACCTTTAGCAACAACATTAAACAAGAAAAGGGAAAGAGGATCACCCTATCTTAACCTTTTTTGTGGGCAGAATTCAGCAGACAGTGAGCCATTTACTAAGATGGAGATTCTAGCAAATTCTATACATTCCTTTATCCATCTAATCCATCTTGA
Source organism: Camellia granthamiana (assembly GCA_036172215.1). Taxonomy (NCBI): domain Eukaryota; kingdom Viridiplantae; phylum Streptophyta; class Magnoliopsida; order Ericales; family Theaceae; genus Camellia; species Camellia granthamiana. The sequence goes on from CM069910.1 coordinate 86,085,826, forward strand.
ACCAAAACCAAAGCTAGATAACATTTGCAACAAGCAATTCCAATTAACAATGTTGTATGCTTTTTCAAAGTCCAATTTGAGAATGAGGCCCTTTTTCTTTGATTTTTTCCATCAATCAACCACCTCATTAGCTATAAGCACACCATCCATAATGTTTCTTCCCCTTACAAAAGCAGACTAAGCTTTATCAATCACACTACGTAGGATTTGCTTAATTTTATTAGCCAAAACTTTGGACAGCACCTTATATGGAGAATTTATCAAGCTAATAGGTCTGTATTCAAGAAGAGAGCTTGGATTCTCCTTTTTGGGGATAACAGAAACAAAAGAGCAATTTACCCCAAAACCCAATTTACTATTGCTATAGAACTCCTTCATAAACTTCATAATGTCACCTTTCAAGAACTTCCACCCTTTTTGAAAGAACATCATATTAAACCCATCCGGGCCTGGGGCTTTGTTTCCATCACACTCTTTTATAGCAGCCCATACTTTTTCCTCTATGAATTCTCTCTCCAGAATAGCAACTGCTTGGTTAGCATCAATCTTCTTAAAATCTCCTCCAATTCTTGGCCTAAGCCTCCAGTGTTTGGTAAATAAATTTTGGAGGTGATAACAAGCTGCTTGTTTGACCTCACTTGGTTCATCCACCTCAACCCCATTAACCATAATAGAAGCAATCAAGTTTCTGTTGTGTTTCTTGGTGGCCATAATATGGAAAAATCTAGTATTTCTATCTCCTTTCAAAGCCTAGTCTATCCTAGATTTTTGCACCCACATCCACTCTTTTCTTTTTCTAAGCTTCCAGATCAAACCCTTAACCTCCTTTCTTCTACTCTCTTCCACCTCAGTCAACCCCCTCAATTCAGATTGTAAATCCATAGAATGTAGTACACTCTCAACTTCTTTCAATTTTGATTATACATCACCAAACACTTCCACATTCCATTTTTTCAGAGCTACTTTTAAAGCTCTCAGCTTTTCCATAATTATATAACTAGCCCAACCGTGTACACTTGTTGATTCTGAAGCTCTTTTAGCTTCATCAAGGAACTTAGAGTGTAAAACCAAGCATTGATGAACTTGAAAGGTTTCGGGTCCCAATTCCTATCATCTTCCATCAGCAAAATGGGGCTATGATCAGAAAAAGGTCTAGGTAACCCCCATACCTTATATCTAAACCATTCCAACCACCCAGGGTTAACTAGAAAATGGTTAATCCTGCTCCAGCTTTGAGAATTGCCCCAAGTGTATTGCCTACCTAACATTAGGATATCCACCAATTCGAGGTTGCTAATAAAGTTTCCAAACTCACCCATGCCTCTGTCTCTCCTTATATACCCTTTTCTTTCACTAATATTCTTGACCTCATTAAAACCTCCCCATAGGCACCAAGGATTACGGAAAATAGACTTCAAATTGGATAGAATACCCCATAACCTCCTTCTATTCAAATCTTCATTTGGAGCATATATGTTACCCAATTACACAAGTAATAGAATAGTGCATAATACCCACCAAAATGATGAAATTTCTAGAACAACAACACTCCTTTAATGAGAAAATCATAGGATTCCAAATGCAAAGAAGCCCTCCAGCCCACATCCATGTATTCCACCGAATCAATAGGCCACAGAGACCTAACCACACTTCCATCAATACTTGATCGTTTTGTTTCTTGTAACAGAACCATATCCACATTTTTTAGCCTAAAAAATTCCTTAACCCTTAGCCTTCTATCTGCCCTACCCAGCCCTCTCACATTCCAAGATAGAATCTTCACGAGGATACAAGTACTCGCTAAAGCCGCCTACCAAGTGCCATAATTAAACACCTGGCACCACCCCTTTTGCCGTCACTCTATCGATGTCTTCAATTTCCATGTGAATTACTCGCTCCACAACTTCAACATCATTCCCATTATTGCCAAACCCAGAGTCATACCCAACTGTACTGTGGCCTCTACTTCTTTTTTGATTTTTTGATTTTTTATTTTGTTTACATAAAGTTTTATTTATAGATAGTGATGATGAGGCTGCCATTGTTGCAACTCGAACAAGGGCACCTCTTTGGAAACCATTTCTAAATGGTATCCCCTTATTCCCCTTTCTTCTCCAGAATTTGTCCTGCACTCTACTTGCATTTAGTTGGGCCTCTGCTCTATTAGCCCAAACATAAGCACCAGGTTAATACAATTCCCCTTCTTCTTCACTTGGGCTGGACTCATCATCAATACTGTCATTGTCCTCAGCTACTTCATTTGGGTTAACCTCCTCAAAAAGAGTGGCATTATCATTATCAAGCCCCAAACTGCTCCTATCAAATTGGGCTTTATCTAGAACCACTTCCAAAGATATGTTAGGCCTATTTAAATCTCCTACACTTAAACTTCTTATGAGCCCATTGGATGACTCAGCACCTCACCTCCTCGTTTTCCACTCCCTTCAACCTCCCTTACTAATGGTGCCTGCAAGCTTACATTAGGTACTGGGTGGACCATATCATGATTGTGAATTCCCATCTCTACACCTGTCTCATTAACCATCGATATAGAGTCTGAATTACACGTCTGATTGCATCTTGCCCCCACCAACACATCATTAGTCTTCTTACTATTTGCCATGTCATGACTACTCTCCACATCAGCCACAATATTTCCCACGTCATCACCTTCATTCTTGCTTTCATGGTAAGTTGCAGAACATTGGTCACCACCTCCCATGGATTTTGTGATAGATCCACAATTTCAACTACACGAATAGGGTAGGATCTACGATCTCTTTCCAGAATAACCAATTTATCAATACGTTCCAGTTGAAATGTGTAGATTCTGATTTTCCCACACTTCAAAGACTCCATGCTTAAGACATTATGATCAAGCTCAACTACTTCACCACAAGCATCACCAATTTTTTGAAAGTTATTAACATTCCAGAGATTTGGACGCATTCCAAAACAACCTGACCAAACTGATCTTTCATTATCTAACCTCATACCTTTATTCCACTCAATGATTGAATCACACCACTCCAATAACCAATCTCCAAAACTGTTCAGTGATTGCTTCATGTCGTCTTTTGATTTAAAAGTTCCACCTTCTCTAAGTTGTATGTACTTTAATCCTCTATTTCGACATTCACTCTACTTCAATCATCGAATTTGCAATGAGGTTTAAATTTGATTACTGCACTCAGTAGTAACCAACCAATGGCATATTCATCCGCTTTAATTCTAATGTTGTTGCCACTGGTAGTCTTCCCTCCTTTCAAAACCTTAGCGTAGGAACTTCTCCCTCCAATACCAGCACTAATTAATCTTGTTACCCCATCTGGTCTTTGTGCTCCTAGTCTTGGATTTGTCAGATCCTTGTCTTTTCCAAAATTAGCCTTTTTTACCTTCAAAGATTTATCACCACACCATACTCCATTAGCTTTCTGAATTGCAATCCCCGCTACAATATGACAGTCATATCTTATAAATCCAAATATTGTTTTCATCGCTTTTCTCCTTTTCTCTGAGATGTAAACATCTTTGACAACACCAAAGTTTGAGAACATGGAGAACAATCCTTTAGGATTCATCGAATTCGGAATCTCATCGACAAAGATCATGTGGAGATGTGGTACCGCTCCATGTCTACCTTGTCTTCGTCGGAATACCAGATTCCACCCATCTTGTTGACGCTCCATTCTTAAAAAATTCTTGATTTCACTCGTAACTTTTTACATACCTAACTTGTTTAGTTGGTAGGTATACTATTGAAATTGTTCTCGATAAGGGAAGAAAAAAAAAACAAAAAACAAAGAAATAACCAATGGGCTGCTAAACTTGCATGACTTAATGCATTCTTCTTGAAAAAACAAGGGCAAATTATGCAAATGGTCCCTATAGTTTACACGTTGTGTCATTTTGGTCCCTCTAATTTCAATTTGCTCAATTTTAACCTTGAATTTTGAATTCTATATCATTTTGGTCCAATTGAAAACGGAAGTTAAAAAATTGGACAGAAAATTTGCACTTGAATGACATGTGATTGGTTTCCAAAGGCAAAACATACATTTATCCTTTCCTTTCTTCCTTGCTTGTGATTGAACAGAACCACCGACCACCATCGTCTGTCATTCCAAAGCCTTCTGTTGCCGCCACCACCACAGCTAAACAATAATTATAACATCAATAGATCATCATAACTATCAAAAATTACAACACATAATCCAATTTTCAACCCTAGATCAAAAATCACAACACAAAATCAATCTGCAAACCTTAGCCACGTCCCAAATTTGAAACCCCATATGTACAAATCTCCATAACGAATAAAGAAAAAGGAACAAAAATAGAGAAAGAGATAGAGAATAGGAGGGAGAAAAAAAAATGGGTCACCATCGTCGATTGCTCCGTCGCCGTCATCCTTGGTTGCGTTGTTGATTGGACATTTTCTAATCATCAACAACAATGGTGTTGTCCACAACAAAATCATTCAATGTTACATTCAATTTGCCATCAACATGTGAATTCAAAGCTAAAGCGAATCTATAGAGTCCAATTCAAGGACAGACAATGGGGATGTGTGAGACAACAAGCTTCAAAGTCCTCTGTCACCAAAGAAGAGTGGTTTTGATTGTGATTGTAACTCTTCCTCGAAAAAGCAGTCATGGATTCGAATTCAAGCTTCTTCACCCTATATCTTCCACAATTGCATGTCTGTTTTGCAAAATGTTGGGATTTTGATGTTTGTTTTGCAAAACAGACATCACCCTAGCTCAAAGGAAAAGCCACCCTACCTGAATTTTGAACTCTTTATCATTTTCTTTCCATCGCATCACCCTACCTCTCCCACAATCGCGACGCCATCACCCCACTCCTTTCATTTCAAACTCGCGACAACAACTGCCTTGCCATCACCCAACGCTGCCTTGCCATTTCTCATGGGCCCTCGATGCCACCTCCCTCTCCCTCCCCAAACTCTTCGACGACACCTCATCCTCATCCCTCTCTCTCTCTCTCTCTCTCTCTCTCTCTCTCCCTCTCTGTCTCTCACTCTTGTGTACATATATATATATATCATTGAGTTAAATGGGAGTGAGTGAACTCAGTCTGAGTTAGATTGATAAATGTCTGTTTTGCCCTTGGAAACCAATCACATGTCATTCACATGCAAATTTTCCATCCAATTTCTTAACTTCCGTTTTCAATTGGACCAAACTGATACATAATTCAAAATTTATGGTCAAAATCAAGCAAATTAAAATTAAAGAGGGACCAAAATGACATTACGTGTAAACGACGGGGACCATTTACATAATTTACCCAAAAAACAATCTATAACTGTTTAGGGTTCTCTAGGGTTAGCAACTGTGTTTATAGTTATCTTTCATGCTTTATTTCTTTCTTGGACAATATTGTCAAAATAACATGTTACTATTATTGTTTACGTCAATTTCAACGGTAATAATATATATATATATATATTTTTAAGGAATTTCATAATCAATATGGATCTTATTTGATAAATCTTAATGAGAGAATTCTAAAAATATTAATTTTATTAAAAAATGACATTTACATTAAAAGTTATATTGTTTTAAATTTTAATATTTTAATAATAGTAATATTTGTTAGACTTTTCAAGAAAAACTTTTTATACTTGTCCTTAATGCATTAAAATTTTATTATGGGTGAGTTTTGACCAAATCCCCTTGCAACTACTCTTTTGTCTCATTGTGCTTGTATCAAATGATTGTGGAATTCAAAGGATCCGTTTCGCGGAACTTTCAAAATATAGTTATACACTGACTTGTGAGTGTGGTGTTTGTTTAGCGTTTTCAAAAATTAATTTCACACTCACTTTTGAAAACTGTTTTCAAGGCGAAAAAAATTGGAGTAACCGGTTGTCCAGCCGGTTGATCGAAACGGTGTTCGGGTTTTTTTTTTTTTTGTACCTGTTATTTTTATATTACAAAAAAAAAATATTTGTGAAATTTTTTAAAAAAAATTTATGAGCTTTGAATAAGATTTTGGATTGTATGTTTGGTTATGAATTGTACGTTTTTGTATCAAATATCATATGTCACTTCACTCAATTCAAATTCAATTTAAAATTCTGTTCAAAACTCATAAGCAAATAAATTTTCTACACTCAAATCATAATACCAAAACTCACAAACTCAAAATATAACTCTATTTTTAAATCATAATTCTAAAACTCTACCCAACACTACCAAAGTTTCCGTAATTGACTCCCAAGTACACTGAAAGGTAGTAAGTATTGGGTAGTTACCATATATAGAAAAGTCTGACTGACGACTTATGTGCTGTGTTCTTGAATCTGCATTTATAAGTTGAATAAATAATGGGAAAAACAGATAAAATTCATGAAATTAGCAAACTTTAGACCATCAATGGATGGCCTCAAAATACGCTTCTTGTTTTCCTCTTTATTTTCCATTTTAATAATCTCCAACGCAGTAGACACCATAACCAAAACTCAATTCGTAACAGGGAACAATACCATTGTTTCATCTGGTGGGAGCTTTGAGATGGGTTTTTTCAGACCTGGCAATTCCCGGAATCAATACCTGGGAATATGGTACAAGAAAATATCTGTCAAGACTGTTGTATGGGTTGCCAACAGAGAAATCCCACTCATTGATTCCTCAGGCGTCTTAACGATAATCGACCCTGGAATTCTTGCCCTTGTTGATGGTATCGGCAGGATCATTTGGTCTCCCAATGTGACAAGATCCACACAGGACCCTGTTGCACAACTTATGGAGTCAGGAAATCTTGTTGTGAAAGATGCCAACGATAAGTCTGAGAAATTTCTGTGGCAAAGTTTTGATTATCCGTGTGATACTCTTTTACCAGGCATGAAGCTTGGAAAGAACTTCGAAACGGGCTTCGAGTACCACCTCTCCTCCTGGAAGAGCAGTGATGATCCAGCTCGAGGAGAGTTTACATTCCGGTGTGATCCTCAAGGATACCCACAACTTATTCTGAGCAGTGGTTCTGGTGACGTGTGCCGAAGTGGGCCATGGAATGGTATCGGATTCGGTGTGAGACCAAACCTCAACACTAATCCGGTCTACATACCTGCATTGGTTTACTCTATGGTGGAGGTGTATTATCATTATGAACCCCAGAGCGATGTTATCTCAAGGTTTGTTGCGAGTTATGATGGCAATATGCGGCGCTGGATATGGGTTGATCAAAAGCAGAAATGGGACATTTACAAGTCTCACCCAACAGATAACTGTGATAGTTATAAACTGTGTGGTCCGAATGGTAACTGTAACAATGGAAACTCGCCGGCATGCGGTTGTTTGAGTAAATTTGTGCCCCGGAATCAAACAGAATGGGGAAATGGAGATTATTCTAATGGGTGTGTTCGGAGGACACCATTGGATTGCCATAACGGAGATGGGTTTCTCAAATATTCACGATACAAAATGCCAGACGCACGGAACTCGTGGTTTGACAAGAGCATGACCCTGATGGAATGTGAGACGGTGTGCTTGAAAAACTGCTCTTGTACGGCTTATGCAAATTTAAATATAGGAGGACATGGAAGCGGCTGCTTGCTCTGGTTTCATGAGTTGATTGATATGAGAGAGTTCATTGAAGATGGGCCAGACATTTACATAAGGATGGCTTCCTCTGAGTTAGGTAAGAATTTATACCAAGCTCATAGACTAGTGAACATAGATTAATTAGATTATACTATGCAAGAACCATGTAGTCAACTATACTGAACATTTACATTTCTTCCTTAGAAAATTCCTTACTACAGTTTAGCAAAAAGAGAGTTGTTTTGTTTCATCTTGAACGGTGTGTCTCGAATTTGATCCTAACGATGCTTATTACCCGTCTCCATGCACATACCCGACCCAGTAGGTCTGTTTGTATTTGAGTTTATTTTAGCCCTGTTATTATTTTTTGGATCTTTGTTTATATTGGATTACTATTTAGTTCTAGCGGTTCTGATGATCAAAGTTTTTAAAGGCAAACATGTAATGCGAGACATTTTTTCTATTGTGAAACGAGAGGTAAGCACTTCAAATTTAAAATTTTTATATTTAGTAAATAAATAAAATATTTTAAAGTAACAAAAAATATTAAAATTAAATATGAATGTGTAGATACTTTTTTTCCTCAAGACCTCAAACATTTCATCGTAGACAATAAGGAAACTTACCTTCATCGAAAGTGAAATCGACATCCTTTAACTTTAGTTGTCAAGTTTCTCACTTGAACCTTAATTTTATTTTTTTCTTAATTGGTCATTCACTTAATTTTTTTCAATGAATATAATTGCAAAAGAGGTTATTGTTTTCTTATGTTTAAACCATCTACTAGATTAAGTTTAACAAGTGCCTATGACAAGCTCTTATTATGCGTAATCCTCATATTCTTACGCATAAAAGGTGTACAAGGTGCAATTGAGGCATAGACCTTAGACTATGATTCTCAAGTATTTAGGGAATATCGTCTCAAAATCGAAACCTCAATGCATTGTGCTCATGATTTTAAAAATGAAGTGCAATTGTCATGTAAGGGCAGTCACTGCCACCTGTTACGGCTGCTATGGCAGTGTGATTGAATTTCACAAGTGTAATAGTCATTAGTAACAATGGCGGCAAGGTCAGCCACATTTAAAAGTCAATTTTTTCCTCATTTTCTTCTTTTTCAATTTCTATGTTTATTTATTGACTCAACATTAAAGATTGAGCATAATTTTTATATGTAGTTATATGTTATGTTACTTCTATAACTTGATAATTTTAATTTGTTTAATAAAATAACAATGACACTCAAGTTTATTTGTTGAACATACATAATCTACAAATTTGAAGCACAACATAACATAATATTACAAGTCTATAACTATTAATAATAAAATAAATAACAGTAAAGTACTAGTGGTGCATTATAAATTTATGACGCATGAAATCATTAAATGTTAACCAAGTGAAGTGTCTCCTAAGGTAAGGTATTGGGTTCTAATCTTGGGAGTGGAATGAGAGACATCTTAAAGGGCTTGTAAGGATAGGGTGGGAGTTCAACTCCCCAGGTGTTAATCTAACTATTAACCACTTATTTCGGTTTCAATAAGTTTGTGTCTTCTTTATTGATTGGACATTTCGTACGGGTGGGTAAATTGGACTCTTTACGGGAACAAACAACTCTTCCACTTGAGCTTCCATGCTTGATGCAGTTTGGATGGAAGATTGAGCATCTTTTCCCCGCTTTTAAATGATTTTAATTAAATTCCTTCGGTATTAGGTCAAGCTGGACACAACTGGAAGGCAGGAAAGAGGATTGTAGTCATCTTAGTAATCTTGACAGGAACACTTATACTTGCCTTGGGCATTTCATTGTGCATTTGGAAGAAAAAGTGGCAGCCAAAGAGAGAAGGTAATAAAAATTAGTCATTGATGCTTCAGTATTTTGAACAAGTTGTTTCATTTAAATGTTCTCGACGGCCCCCCTTTCTGCAGGACAAATAAGACATCATCCTAGAGAAGCTTACTACAAAGAAGCCAAGAATGAAGATATAGAATTACCGTTATTTCACTTTTCTATAATCACTAAAGCTACGGATAACTTTGCAATTAACAATAGGCTTGGAGAGGGCGGATTTGGGCCTGTTTACAAGGTAAAAATATAACTACACTTCCATGTTTTTGAAAACTAATCGATGCCCAACCACATGAACTGTTGACAGTAGGTTGCCTAATTCAATGACTGATTCAGTATTTTGTTAGAAACTTCCCATTATGTCACGCAGAATTGATAACTTTGCATTTTAAAATTTTTAATAAGCACATGTATTTAATAGTTTTATTATCTGAACAAACTCCAATGAAGATGTAGAGTGACTTTCAACATAGACTTTATGCTAAGCATGGGGTAGAATCAAACATAAACATTATATAGAAGAAAAAAAAAATGAAGGAAAAATATAGAAAATTTGATGTGGCTTCTTTCAGTGGCACCATATTGTACCTAACAAACAAAGTGATTTTTAATTGTCAGGGTATGCTAGAAGGGGGACAAGAAATTGCTGTGAAGTTGCTTTCAAAGAATTCAAAACAAGGAGTTGATGAGTTCAAGAATGAAGTCATCTGCATTGCCAAGCTGCAACATCGGAATCTTGTAAAGCTTCTAGGCTATTGCATTCAAGGAGAAGAAAGGTTGTTAATATATGAATACATGCCCAACAATAACTTGGACTCCTTTATTTTTGGTATGGCTTTCTTAAAACCATTAGCTAGTTTCATTTTATTTCATATTGGAGCAACATTGTGACCAATGTCTCATTGTAAAAGGTGAATTACGAGGTTCATAGCCAAAAGGGAGGCACTTCTACTTTACAAACCGGTGACATTTTTGTCTTTTACGCCCCCTTCAAGGAGCCTTCCCATTTTATGAATCAAGGATGAAGCTCTTACTAATTGACCTCTTAACTAGTGTCGTAACAGACTTCCTCCAATGCAAAATTATATTTTTATTTATTAGAATCATTTTGCATTTATACTCAAGAAACCATCTAGCAGCTTGGTTTAACTTGGGCAAAAAATTGGACAGATCAATCACAAAAGATGCTACTAGATTGGCCTACGCGCTTCCACATCATCAATGGAATTGCTCGGGGGCTTCTTTATCTTCATCAAGATTCCAGAGTGAGAATTATCCATAGAGATCTAAAAGGTAGCAATATTTTACTAGATCATGAGATGAATCCAAAAATATCAGACTTTGGCTTAGCCAGAATTTTTGGAGGAAATGAGACGGTAGCAAATACGAAAAGAGTGGTTGGAACATAGTAAGAATATTCTAACCAGTTCAAAAGTTTCCCTTTTTCAACTATATAAATTTGATAATTTTTTATTGTTTTCTTTTAGTGGGTACATGTCTCCAGAATATGCAATTGAGGGGCTATTCTCAGTAAAGTCCGATATATTTAGCTTTGGTGTTTTGGTATTAGAAGTAGTGAGTGGTCAGAGAAACAGGGGATTTTGTCACCCAAGTCACGACCTCAACCTTCTTGGGCATGTAAGCATAAAGTTGAATAATTTTTCTTTTGAAAATGAAAATCGTGATCTTACAAAAAAGGGTTATATATAGAAAATTTATATAATGATATAGCAATAATATCTCTAAATCCAATTATGAGCCACTTTGAAGGATATTTTCTTTTAAAACAAAATGCCTCAATTCAACTGCGTGATTTTGTATAAAAATTATGTACAATACTTTTAGTGTTACTTTTTGAATAATTCAAACGACAGCTTGAAAGTGTGTTCTATTATTCAGGCCTGGAGATTATACAAGGAGGGCAAGGCTACAGAATTGATTGATGTACAAATACAGAACTCATGCAATCTAACTGAAGTGTTGCGTTCAATTCACGTGGGTTTATTGTGTGTGCAACAACGGCCTGAGGACAGGCCTAGCATGGAAAGTGTGGTTTGGATGTTCAGCAGAGAAGGTGCTCTGACTCATCAACCTAAACAGCCTGGTTTTTTCAATGAAAGAAATCTTCTTGAAACAGAGTCAAGAAGAAGAGAGATTGAACAATGTTCAGCCAACATGGTCACCATAACACAGTTAGAGGCCCGATAGAAGACAATTCTTGTTGGTGTGTGATTGTTATGATCCAAGCAAGACTTTTGAGTTTGTTTAGCTAATGAACACAATGTCAAAGCTGTCTTTCTTGGCAACCAGCTTCAGAAATCTCGGCTTATGAACACAATGTTAAGCCTTGTTTTCTATGCTACAATCCGACTTACCTATGTCTTTTACTTAGTTTGGTTGTTTTTCCTTGTCTTGTGTTGGCTATTTGTGGACTTTGAATGTTGTTTCACATGTGTATCTAAATATAAACAATGGGTAATCATATCTTTTAATCCCAACAGATATTGTATATAACATAAGGTTCTGAATACCGTAACGACTATGGTTTCATTTTTATTAGGGAAAATTGACCAATAGTCCATCATTTAGAAAGTTTGGTCGCGGAGGTCCAAGGAATGGTCTTTGCTAGTATTAAGAACATACACAAGCTACTTATTGGTTGTTAAATCCAAACATAATGCATCAACAAGGGGATCATGGTGTGAATACATGCCTAACAAAAGCTTCTAACTTCTTTATTTTTGGTTCTTCTCTCTCAAGCTTAACAACTCCACTCTTTATTTTAGTTCTCTCAACATTGAAGTGGTTTTATATTTAGAAACTCATTTCTTGTTATATTCAAAAATTCAACAAGCAAAGCATGGATCACCAAAATGTTGCACAAATCTAACCCGTGACACATTATTGGATTGGACTAAGCACTTTCACATTACCAACGGTATCTCTTGAGGGCTTTTTTATCTTCGTCATTGGATTGGACTAAGCACTTTCACATTACCAACGTTATCTCTTCGGGGCTTTTTTATCTTCATCAAGATTTCAGACTCAAAATAATCGATAAAGATGTTAAAGCTAGCAATTGTTAGATGTTGACAATGGCTTCATTTGGGATGTGGGTTGGCTTTTTAGTTTTTTGGCTATTTTAGTCCGGGGCTAAAAAGTCTCGTTTGGGATAGACTTTTTAGCCTTTTTGACTTTTGTCAGAGAAAAAATGAAATAATTATGATTTGGATAAGACATTTTTTAGTCTAGAGCTAAAAAATTTAAGAAAATTAAAAGATGAAAAAGAACGGACTGATGGTATTACTTGAAATTATTATTATTATTATTATTATTATTATTATTTATATTTTATGATCGAAATGAATAGCTAACGGCAACTATAGAACTAGGACTACCAAACAAGTTGAATAATAAATTATTTTACATTTAATAAAATTTAAAATGTATTAATTGAAAAAGGAAATTATTTGAATTTATTTATTTTTATTGGTGTATCTCACTTGAGGGAGATTACTAGGAATCCAACCCTTCACTACAAAAAAAAGCACTTTTGGCGACTAAATTTTTAGTCGCCAAAAGTCTGTTTTTAGTCGCCGAAAGTCAAAATTTTACTTTCCCCGACAAAATTTTTTAGTCGCCACATTTGTCGCCTATATATGGTCGCCGGAGGTATTGGCGACTAACATTTTTTTAATCGGCAAAAAATAGCTCTTTAGCGACCAACTTTTTAGTCGCCAATAGTGTTTTACACTTTTGAAAATCAGACATTTACCGACTAATAATTTAGTCGCCAAAACCCTCTGAATCGCCGACTAAACGGCTTAGTCGCCAAAATAAAGACTTTTAGTCGCCAAAGGTGTTTCCGGCGAAAAAAAAAAATCACTTTTTTTTGCTTTTCCTGAGTTTCGAACCCCAACCGTCCCACATTCCAAACCTTTTTGCATCACACTCCCTCCACTATGCCACTACAACATCACATGAATATATATGCAATATATATTATTTATATAGTATATTAATCGGTATTAATACAAAACTATATATATAATTATTTTTATTTAATATAATTTATGTAAAAAATAAATTATTTATTAAAAAAAATTTAGGCCACTTTTGGCGACTAAAACCATTATTTAGTCGCCAATTCTATTATTTTGGGCTACTAATTAATTTTTTGTCGCTAAAAAAATAAGTTCCAATTAAAAATCAGCAGTTTTGGCGACAAAACCTATTTTTAGTGGCCAAAAACGTCCCCTTTTGGCTACTAAACTGAATTTTAGTCGGCAATACTCAGTTTTTAGCTACTATTTTTTTTTTTGTAGCCAAAAAGCTTTACTTTCAGCGACCAATCTGTTTTTAGTCGTCAAAACACCTACAATCGGCGACCAATCTGCTTTTTAGTCGCCAAAACCATCACTGTTGGCTACTAAATTATTTTAGTCGCCAAAAACCGTCACTTTTGGCTACTAAGCAACCTTTAGTCGCTAAAACCCCTACATTCGGCGACTAAACTGCCTTTTAGTCGCTAAAACCATTGTATTCGGTGACTAAAGTCTTTTAGTCGGCAAAAGTGTTCAATTTTGGCGACTAATTCCATTTTAGTCGCCATTTCTACTACTTTCAGGGACGAAAAATTTAATTTTGGTTGCCAAAAATGCTTTTTCTTGTAGTGCTTGGACCAGAGGAATTTCTAGAAGGTTATAAGAGAAATATGCCTACCCTTCAATTTGATGTCTAATGCAGGGAAAAGGAAGGGGGTGGTGGGTTGATATAAGTATCAATATTTTATTTATTTATTTATTTATTTTGTTGTTATTAATATTATTATTATTATTATTATTATTATACATTAGAAGTGTAAGGTGTATTAAATTTAAAATTTAAACTAATTATAACAGATATTTAAAACAATTAAGATTGAGAAACATGACAGTTTTACATAGGATAATGTTAAATATATAAAATTCATGGGAAAATTTCTTTTGAATTGTATTTTTATATTAGTATAGATGTGGCATATTAAATGAATAATTGCAAACTAGAAGAATAAAATGGCAATGAAGTTGGCATTAACCGGAATGGGTGACTTCACATGTGTTTGAAACTTGTTGGGGGCATCAGTGAGAACAGCTTTATATATAATGCATCTTGAAAGGGTTGTCTGTTTAACCCAGGCGGTGTGGTGAAGTGGAAGGGACTCCTCCTCTCTTAACCAAATGTCGGGGGTTCGATTCTCACCTTGGGCATGGAGCAGTCTTAAATTCCTAGACCAACTGTCCCACCCTTCGAGGTGTCTACAAACCAGCGAAGGGATTAATCTCCGCAGTCGGCGGGGAATACCCTGAGGAGACCTTAAAAAAAGAAAGAATTGTCTGTTTGGGTAAATTAAAAACACATGAAAATATGGATTGTACTTTTTGACCTTTTGTCTGTTTAAATTTTTAATTATATAATAAATTATTTATTTTATTAATAAATTAACGAATCAATGTAGAATCCTTCTATCTATGATGGGACGGTCAATTTTGAAGACTTCTTGGCTGCAATGGAGTACCAAGTTGTAGAAGAGCAGCAGGTACTTGCTCTAGATGTAGTTCTGAAGGCTACGCCTGCTCGCTGGTGGGAAATTTGAAGTTTTATCCAAAAAAAAAAAATCAAAATGCTACTATAAGTTATCATATTATTCTTTTATTTTTTTACATATTTTTTTTTGTAAAAAAAATAAAAAGTTACTAAAATAGCTCATTGTTAAAATTATATTTAAAATAACAATTTAGATAATTTTATTATTATATAGGAAAATAGTTAGGAATTCATTTTCCTATTAATTTTGTTAAATAAAAAATTGTACCAATGGAGAATTTTTAACTTTCAAAATCACATGAGATAATTTGTATTTTAAATGACTCTCAAGATGTGTATTTGTAAATCCTGTTTATTTCAAGTAATATTTCCCACAATGTAGGTTTGATTCTGTTCACACACCTCACATTGTCTTTTTTTTTTTTTTTTTTTTTTTTTTTTTTTTTTTTTTTTTTTTTTTTTTAATCGGCAAAGAAAAAATTACATTAAAAATATGAAATTTAAAGATACAAGGAAAAAAAACGCATTGAGAGATATTCAAAGAATAAAAACTCACTCTCCTACTACTACTATTTACGTCCTTACAACCAATCCCTTAGCCTCACGATTTTATATCTTAAAAGACAATTAAAACAATAAACCAAACTCTTGAGCCCCCACACCTAAAACACTGTTACACTGGTAAACCCCACGCCTGGCCTTGTCTTATTCCCCATCATTTATATTGTTTAAATAATGTTTAAATATCTACCATATTTGAATATTATACTTTTATTTAGAAGTTGATGTCCAAACAGCACAAACAATATATACAACTGTGATTCGGACCCGCAGTGGGGGTCGCACCCCCAGTGAGGTGGCGAGCCCCCACTGGTTGAAACTCAAAAAAAAAAAAATAATAATAAAACAGTTTTTTTTTGCCCAATCCGGACACGCCACCTCACTGGGGGTCGACCCCCAGTGGGAGTCCGAAGCATTTTTGTAATATATATTATAATAAAATATGGCACGACAAAGTTCAAAGTGTATCCCAAATACTTTTCAAGGCTGTTGTTTTCAAGTAATATTTCCCGCAATGTGTGGCAATGACAAAGTTCAAAGTACATCTTATTATAATTGGATTCATAATAACCAAAATCTGAACACAGAAGCAGACAAACTTTAAGAGAATAACATTTCGAAAAGGGAGCAGCTTGCCTCCAATCCAAAATTGCATTGAACGATATTGTTAGATTTGTAGAGGTTCATCACGGATTTCGTTTTGATAATTTGAACCGTTTCAATGTATAAACTCGTCGAGTACTATATATTCATAAAAAATCACGTTAATCGGATATCAATAGCTATGTGATCAAATCAATTTTTTGTCAACCGTTAATTTGTTCATCGTCCATTTTTTTTAAATACAAAATTGATTTGATCACATAGCTATTGATATTCAATCAACATGAGTTTTTACAAGCATGTAGTATTTAATGAGTTCTACACATTGAACGGTTCAGATTATCAAGACGGAACCCGTGGTTGGCCTCCATTGGGCCCAACAGCACCGTCCAGTCTGATTTCGGACTGGAGGCAAGGTGCTCCCTTTGGAAAAATGTAAAATCACTTTCAAAAAATTCTTGTTTAGTTTACATTGATTTTCTCAAAATTGATTCTTTTTTATTTTGAATAATTTTTTAAAATATTTTAATAATTTTTTATTTTTTAAATGCACCTATTCTAGATACACTTAAAAAATATAATATTCATAAAAAAAACAATTAAAAAATTCACTGAATATAAAAAAAATACAAAAACACATTACATTTTCATATTATTGTGTATTTATTGATTTTCTTAAATATTTTTCAAAAATATACATTTTTTTAGGTACATCTACAAAAGTAAAAAATTTCTTAAAATATTTAAAAAATTACTAAAAATAATAATAATAATTTTTAAAAAATATTCAAAACCAAACAAGTTTGGGTCCTACTGCTTCATAGCTGATGCATTATTTTATTTTATTTTTTGAAAATTTAAGGTGATCATAATTGAACAATATTGCTTTGCTTAAAACAATATTTACCCCCCAATGGTGTCCACTAATAATAACAAATTGCTTCTGGAATACGGTGAAGCTCATATTATGCAAATCTACCAAGAGACAAAAATCTATTTCTGCAGAAAATTATAACGCAAAATAAGCTTTGACAAATGGCTTTGCCAAAAATAAATTAAGGGTTCGTTTGGAAATTAATCTCTTTAGCATTTTTTTTAATTTTTATTAAAAGATGTAAAAAAAATAAAAAAATAAATAAATTGACATTTATAGTGATTTTTTAACTCAAATATTATCTTCCAAAACGAGACCTAAGAAACATGATTGTAAGCATAAAGGAATAATGGTTTAAATAATTGATTTAGCCTTATTGCTTGGTTTTCTTAAAAACAAGCGAGACAAATTTTAAAAACTCCCAAACTAGATTTTTATCGTAGATCTTAAAAATATTCCAACGCGGCCACTCCCACTACATGCTGCTACCTCCGCCCACTTTCAATTGCCCCAACGCGGGTCTCCGCGAACATCCACATCTCTTTTCGTCAATTTCGTCAGCTCATAAAACATATTATTATTATTATTATTATTATTATTATTAGTAGTAGACTGTCAGCAGCACAGAATAATTATATATATTTATATTTATTTTAAATTTTTTTAAATATATAAATTATGTTTTTTAAAAAATTTTATAAAAATAATTTAATGATTTTATCATTAACCATAGTGTATGAGAAAAGTTGAAAAGGATACTGCAGTAACTATACACGAATTGTATCTATAATTATTTATTTGAGAGGATTTAAATGAAGATGAGAGGATTTTGACCAAATCAATAAATGCAGACATGTGAAAAAGACATGCGAGTTGAAAAAAGTTAATAAATGCTAATAAGGAAATTTTGACTAAATCAATAAATGCTGAATTTTTTTTTTTAATAAAAAATTTTAAAAATTCAAATTAGGATTTTAAAACTCCCACAGGTCTTGAGGGTTAAAAAACCCCTTTTACTTAATATATAGTATAGATTATTATTATTATTATTATTATTATTATATGTTTTGAATATATTTGTGCATATCAAACAAGTTTTTTGCATTTATTTTTTTATTTTTAAAAATATTTCTTGTTTTACGTTTACAAAAAATAAAAAAACTAATAATGTTATCAAACACTAATCTAAAAGTGTTGCCATAAAAGTTATAAGGGTGGATCCTCGTAAACACCAAACACTAACAACTAAAGTTATTTTTGATATTTCGCAATTTTGCCATATTACCTTAGGCCCCGTTTGTCAAGTGAGTTGGGGCTAAAATAGTTACAAAAGACAAAACAGGTTATTTTAGTCCAAAAAAAATAAAACATCACATTCAACTCATAATCATTACACTATTCTCTTACAAAAAAACTCAAAAAAGCCAAAAAGTCAAAAAACTCTTTCCAAACCAAACTTTTAAGCCCAGGCTAAAATAGCTAAAAAAACCAAAAAGCCAAAAAGCCAACTCACTTCTCAAACGGTACCTTAATATATATTTATAGTTAGACTCTGGCATTTCTCAATCATGTACTGTAATTCTTTCAAATCATAGTGAAATCGCAACGATGATGGACATAACTTTATTTTGAAATAAACAACATAAATCTTTGCATTCTTTATGTTTGATTTATATAATCAGTTCACTTATATTTGTATTTCGTGTCTTTTTAAACCTAGTTAAAGTGTATCAATTCTTTCATCTTCTTTTTTGGCTGGAAAAAAGTGTCAATTCTTAAGACTCTGTTGCATGATGACTTATTCTGACATATCACTGTCAAATTACCTCTTGTTCAAGGTTTAATGATCAAAAAATGAAACATCTTTATAATTTTGAATTCTAAACAGAACTCTAATGATTTGATAATGAAAAAATAAAATAAAATACAAGATACAAACATACATTATTATGAGACCCACACACAATTAGAGCTCTCTAGAACTCCACAATTAGAACTCCCAACCTTTTTTTATTATCTATATATATAATATATTAAACAAAACGTTTTAAAAAGATATTTTTTATCTAAATAAATAGAACGTTAATGTCATCCTTATAATAGACTATTCAACATTCATACCCCATAGTTGAAGGTTTCCAAGTCTTGGGTCATCCCTTAAGAAAAATCTAACTAAGAAACAAATTTAGGGAATTTTATTGCCGAAAAGGAAAGGATCAACATTTAGAGGACTTCAATTGTTTGGGAACTTTGTTCCCAAATTTTTTTCTCATTTTTTCTACTAAAAGACAAAAGTTTTGCAAAACCAAAAAAACACACATCCAAACAAAATATCACATCCAAGCCCATAATCATTTCACTTTTTCTTTCACAAACATCACATCCAATCACATAAAAACCCAACTATCTTCCCAAACACTAAAAATTTTTTATCTCATAAAAACCTACATCTACATAAAAACTCACTTCCCAAACACCCACTTTATATTTGAAATGAATCTAATGACGAATATAGAACTAGAGCCATTAAACAAGTTGAATAACAGTTTATTTAAATTTAATTTAAAATTTGAATAATTTTTAAAACGTATTGATTGGAAAAAGATATGCCTCATATGTTAATTGACTGAAATCAGATTTTGTTGTAAATTTAAATTTTAAAACAATAAATTCTATCAATATATTATAAATTTAATTTTATATACTTTGAAAATGAATCATATATTATAAATTTAATTTGAAAATGATATATACTTTGAAAATGTCATGTTTATACTTTGAAAATGAATGTATACTTTGAAAATGAAAATGAATCATATATATACTTTGAAAATGAAAATGAAAATGAAAATGAAAATGTCATGTATATGCTTTGAAAATGAATCATATATTATAAATTTAATCTTACTGTAATATGTATCATACTTCCAATAAATTCTATCAATACATTTTTAATAACTAAATTGACAGCCCAATGGTTAAGCAAGTGAACTTTTGAGTGACTAACAAAATTGAAGGCTCTATTTGGTAGAGCTCTGTAATCAATTTTCAACATGTGAGCTCGCGCTTGATGTTTGGATACAACGTTCAAAAGTTGATTCCGCGTGTTAATTCAAATCACATTTTGAAAATCCGTTTGGCAGCTTGTATCTCCACTTTCAACGTTCTGCCTTCTTCCTCTTTTGATCTGAAACACTTCCATGTCCTTCGCCATCGTTACCTGCACAGACATTATCTGCAAAAAAAAAAATTCTGGAGCTACTCTGATTCTTTATGAAAACTTCCTTCCTTTTCTTTGATCTTATCTCTTATACTGAAATCACTTTGAATCAATAACAGCAAAAATGCACTTTTTAATCAATAACAGCAAAAATGCTTTCCAACACATTTCGGAAAAGCTTCCAGGAATTGGTGGTGGGATGACCGGCCGGATGACCGGCCGGATGACCACCCGGTTGTCCCTTTTTGACTTCCTGGGTTCTATCTGAAGGTTTCAATGAAGGTTCAGAAGGTTCAGCTTGGTTTTTATTTTTATTTTTTACGTTATAACATAGATTTATTTTAAAATGAAAAAAAAAATTGAAAAAAAAAATTATTCAAAAAAAATTACTGAAAAAAATTAATTGAAAAAAAAAATCAATTTTTAATTTCAGTATTTTAAAAATAGTTTAGTTATTACTGTTGATAAAAAAATCGATATCGATATATGAGTTGTGTGTTTGATTATAAATTATTGATTGAATTAAGTTTTGAAAACTATTTCCAAAACACATCACCAAACAAATTTTCTTATTACGGGTATAATAATGCATGGTCAATCTGTTACCACTTTATTACTAAATTAATAACATGTAATAAATGGGAAAAAAAATTTAATAAATGGGAAAAAAAATTGATAATATTTTGTAAGATTTACGTTATGATTTGTATTTTAAAATATTAAACTTAGTGTATTTATGTTAATTTTTATTAATTTGTATTCTCAAAAGTTGTTGACTTTAACAAAATTTTAAAAAAAATATAAAAAACGTATTGTAGAAGATGTTTGTACAGGCGTAAAAAATGAATTGATAGAAAATTTAATTGACACAAAATAATTGACATAGATTTATTTTAAAATGAAAAAAAATTATTCAAAAACAATTACTGAAAAAAATTAATTAAAAAAAAAATCAATTTTTAATTTCAGTATTTTAAAAATAGTTTGGTTATTACTGTTGATAAAAAATACGGATATCGATATAAGAGTTGTGTGTTTGATTATAAATTATTGATTGAATTAAATTTTGAAAACTATTTTGAAAACACATTACCAAACAAATTTTCTTATTTCACATGTCACATCAAACTTTCAAAACATAATTCAAAATACATCTTCAAAACACATTTCAACACTTTATTTAAAAACCATAACCAAACAAATTTTCTACACTCAAATCATAATTCCACAACACACAAACTCAAAACACAACTCATACTCTCAAATCACATTTACAAAACTCTACCAAACGCTATCGAACATTTTTTAATTCAACTGTCCTATAATTTGCAAGTACTAGTAAATATTCCAAAATATATTTTGCAGAAGTTTGTCTAGAAAAATCTAACTTAAAAATGTTTCACATAATTTTTTTTTTTTTAAAAAAAAAAAAAGAAAAAAGAAAAGAAGAAGAAGAAGAAGAAGAAGAAGAAGTCTAATGAGTAGTGCTAAATAGAGATGGCAATGGGGACCCGGCCCGACGGGGACCCGACCCCCCGACCCCGAATTGAGTGGTGATTCCCCGAAAAATATCCCCGTGGGGACGGGGACGGTATTCAAAATTTCATCCCCGATGATATACGGGCCGGGGACGGGGATACAGATTTCAGCCCCGGACCCGCCCCGGCCCCGGTCCCGATCCCCGCCCCGATCCCCGCCCCGTTTTCCCCGATAGAAAATTACTATTTTGCCATTATATATATATATAACATATATAGGGTTTGGCTTTAAACCAAACCGCAGCCCCTTCTCCTCCCTTCTATCTCTCTCTCTCTCTCTCTCTCTCTCTCTCTCTCTCTCTCTCTCTCTCTCTCTCTCTCTCTCTTCGACTCTCACTCTCGCACCTCTCCGCGACGCCGATCGCCTCCTCCGTCGTCCTCCTCCGCCGTTCGTCCTCCTCCGACGCCGATCGTTGTCCTCCTCCGACGTCGATCGCCTCCTCCGTCGTCCTCCTCTGCCGTTCGTCCTCCTCCGACGCCGATCGTCGTCCTCCTCCTCCGTCCTCCTCCGACGCCGAATTGTAGAGGGTTTGTAACAGATCTGTAGAGGGTTTGTAACAGGTTTGTATGAAATACCATTTACCAAATCTGTAGAGGGTTTGTAACAGATTTTGCAATTTTTATTTTTATTTTTTTGGAACGAATACAGATCTGTATCTGTAACAGATCTGTAAGGGTTTGTATGAATTTTTTGTAACATGATTGTAACATGATTTTTTTTGAACGATTTTTTTTTTTTTGTGTAGAGGGTTAAGTGTCTGTAAGGGTTTGTATGAATCTGTGTCTGTAAGGGTTTGTATGAATTCCCCTCAGGGTTTGTATGAATTTTATTTATTTATTTTTGTCTGTTTTTGTTTTTTTGATCTGGTGGTGGTGGTGATGTTATTTTTTGATCTGTTGATGAGGATCGGGGAATTTCGGGGTCGGGGAAACCCAATCCCCGTTGGGGACGGGGATGGGGACTCTGAGTGGTTCCCCGTCGGGGATCGGGGCCGGGGACGGAGAAGTTTTGGCCATCGGGGATCGGGGACGGGGAGGGTGATCCCCGGCCCCGCCCCGCCCCGTTGCCATTCCTAGTGCTAAAAGTTGTGCTGATGACTGTTGATACTAAATGATTGTGTTTGCCCGGAGAATTAGATCAGAAGATTGAATTATGTATTCTGATTAATTTTAAATCTTATATTTAAATACAAAAGTGAACTTATGGATTAAATTCTTTCGGAATATATTAGGAAAAAGGGATCCAGATTGGGAAATTAAAATATCAAATATCTTCAAATTGTAAACATTATAGTATGTAATTTATGTCTATTTATTCTAAACAAACATAAGATATGAGAAGATTGAAAATATGCACCCCACCATATAAAATGCGTAACTTTCCTATAAAAATTTACAAAGTCAATCACAGAATGCATGGCATAACAAAAAAATGTCGTAACCATTTTGTTACGTCAATTTGTGGCGATGTTATGTGTGGGGACATATTTTGTGAGTAATCCATATGGCCGAGCTGCCACGCGGGCAGACCATGGTGCCGAGATATGGTGTGGTAATACCGGAATCCAATATATTTGAATAGAGGACTAGAGTCCTAGATGGCATCAAATTATCTATTTGGATAGAGATGGGACTCTTAAGGAAGTTCATCTTAATCTGAATAGTGTGAAATTATGATAGATATTATCCTTGTAAAAGATAGAGTCCAATGGAGTGAGACTTATAGGGAAGTTGGACATTGACCATTATAAAAGTGAGGCACCCTGTGGGTTTAAGGTATGCTTTTATTTGTGATGCTTTTACTTGTGAGTTTAAGTACTGCTTTGATATCTATGAGAGATAAGATTTACTGACTTAATTGTTGGAGTGCCCCCGGGTGGACGAACCACCGTGGGGATTCTCATATTCTTGTTATAGGTTGTTGGGCTTAATCTATTCTGTCGATACTCTCCAGCTGAGTTCCCCTTTTTGGTTGTGTGGTTGGAAATCAACACCCACAATTTAGCACCGTCTGTGGGAACTTAGTAAGGATAGATGGCCAACAACGGACAAGAAGTGAGGATTGGGGACGACATCCACAGTGAGGAGGATGAGCATGTAGATCCTAACACTGAAGGAAGGGACCATAATGAAAAAGTGCAAGAAGTGAATCCTAAGGCGAATAATGTCGCCAAAGGTCGGGAAGGGAACAAGAAGGGTAGTTGAGATGAGTATTACTGTGAAAGCAACCTTCAGGTATGGAGGGACAAATGCTGGAGAAAAGACGAGGAAATTGAAAGACAAAGAAAATAAGTTGACAAATCTATAGACAGTGGCCAACCTCATGATGCAGAATAACGTGATGCAACCGACATCCCCATTATAGAACATGTTGGCACCAACAACCAAAACTGGTACCCAGAAGACAAGATCTCGGCCTAGATGATTAGGTCCGAAAAGAGAAGAGCTCAGCTTGAGTGAGCAGATCCCAAATTCCAGAAGACAAGATCTCGGCCTAGATGATTAGATCCGAGAGGAGAAGAGCTCAGCCTTAGTGAGCAAATCCCAGATTCTAGAAGACAAGATCTCAGTCTAAATGATTACGTCCGAGAAGAAAAGAGCTCAACCTAAGTGAGCAGATCCTAGATTACAGAAGACAAAATCTCGGCCTAGATGATTAGGTTCGACAAGAAAAGAGCTCAGCCTGAGTGAGCAGATCCTAGATTCCAGAAGACAAGATCTCGACATAGATGATTAGGTCCGAGAAGACGAGAGCTCAGCCTGAGTGAGCAGATCCTAGATTCCAGAAAATAAGATCTCGACCTAGATGATTAGGTCCGAGAAGACAAAAGCTCAACTTAAATGAGCAGATCCTAGATCCCGGAAGACAAGATCTCGGCCTAGATGATTAGGTCCAAGGAGACAAGAGTTCAGCCTAAACGAACAGATCCTAGATTCCAGAAGACAAAATCTCGGCCTAGATGATTAGGTCCGACAAGAGAAGAGCTCAGCTTGAGTGAGCAGATCCCAGATTCTAGAAGACAAGATCTCGGCTTAGATGATTAGGTCCGAGAAGACGAGAGATCAGCTTGAGTAAGCAGATCATAGATTCCAAAAGACAAGACCTCGACCTAGATGATTAGGTCTATGACGACAAAAGCTCAACTTAAGTGAGCAGATCCTAGATCCTGGAAGACAAGATCTCGACCTAGATGATTAGGTCCGAGGAGACGAGAGTTCAGCCTAAATGAACAGATCCCAGATCCTAGAAGACAAGATCTCAGCTTAGATGATTAGGTCTGAGAAGACAAGAGCTCAGTCTAAGTGAGCAGATCCCAGATCCCAGAAAACAAGATCTCGGCCTAGATGATTAGGTCCGAGACGACAAGAGCTCAACTTAAGTGAGCAAATCATAGATCTCGGAAGACAAGATCTCAACCTAGATGATTAGGTTCGAAAATACAAGAGCTCACCATGAGTGAGTAGATCCCAGATCTAGCAGATAAGATCTCGGCCTAGATGATTAGGTCCGAAAAGACAAGAGTTTAGCCTAAATGAACAGATCCCAGATCCTGGAAGAGAACATCTCGAGCTAGATGATTAGGTTCGAGAAGACAAGAGCTCAACCTAAGTGAGCAAATTCTAGATCTCAGAAGACAAGATCTCAAGCTAGATGAGTAAGTCCTAGAAGAGAAGAGCTCAACCTAAGTGAGCAGATCCCAGATCTCAGAAGACAAGATCTCAAGCTAGATGAGTAGGTCCTAGAAGAGAAGAGCTCAATCTAAGTGAGCATATCCTAGATCTCAGAAGACAAAGAGGAAGCACACAAGATTAGATTGAATTCGGCCAGGTTCTGCCTGTTAGCAGAAGGCCATCTATATAGAAGGACTTTTTACTAGACCTCTATTGCGATGTGTACATCTTTCCCAGGTTGAAAACTTTTTATACGAGATCCACGAAGGAGTATGTGGAAGCCATGCAGAGGGCAGATCCCTTGCCCACAGAGCTATATCACAGGGATTTTGGTGGTCCTACATGCAAAAGAATGCCGAAGCCTATGTAAAGAAGCATGAAAATATTGTTGGAATCCATGATTGTGCGATAAGACTGAATAGTCTTATGACGATATTCCCATGGTGAACATAACGAATAACTTAGACTTGCCATATGGTAGAGTTGAACCACATTTTCCATATGGTAGAGTTGAATTAAGTTTGTGATGTTTCCGATTGAAACATGACGAATAATTTAAACTTTCCATATGGTAGAGTTGAATTACACTTGCCATATGGTAAAATTGAACTGAGTTTGCGATATTTCCGATTGAAACATGACGAAAAAACTTAGACTTGCCATATGGTAGAGTTGAACTAAGTTTGCGATGTTTCCGATTGAAACATGACGAATAACTTCGACTTGCCATATGGTAGAGTTGAATTACACTTGCCATTGGTAGAGTTAAACTAAGTTTGTGATGTTTCCAATTGAAACATGACGAATAACTTAGACTTGCCATATGGTAGTGTTGAATTACACTTGCCATATGGTAGAGTTGAACTAAGTTTGCAATGTTTTCGATTGAAACATGACGAATAAACTTAGACTTGCGATATGATAGAGTTGAACTAAGTTTGCGATGTTTCTGATTGAAACATGACGAATAACTTAGCCTTGCCATATGGTAGAGTTGAACTAAGTTTGCGATGTTTCTAATTGAAACATGACAACTAACTTCAACTTTCCATGATGGTAAAGTTGAACTAAGTTCGCAATGTTTCGGCATGAAACATGACAAATAACTTAGACTTGCCATATTGGTAGAGTTGAACTAAGTCTGCGATGTTTCGGCATGAAACATGAAGACTAACTTAGACTTTCTGTGATGGTAGAGTTGAACTAAGTCTGCGATGTTTTAGCATGAAACAAGGCGAAACTGGCCATGAATTGGTCAGTTTGAAAAGAAAGTCGAGGAGTATGGTACACTCGGTGCACTAAGGTTAAGCCTTAAGTGCTTCATTTGGGCGAGCCAAACATGATGACCTCGGCCAAAGAATGTCTAAGAGAGACTTAGGCAATGACCATGTGATGCGTCCTTAATGTGAACATAAGAGATACTTAGGTTCACATTAGGGGGCAAGAAGTAGGAATGAGCATAACACTTATGAAATTTTTTGAAAAAATTTGCAAATTGATGTTATCCGAGATCATTGACGAGTGATAATATCCAAGATGACAGTACTGTACTGTACCTGAAGTGTAATTATTCGAAATACCCAACCAGGTTGTTAGACTTGAAAGGGTGAAGTCTTGCCAGAAGACAACAAGTATAAATGAAGAAATAACACTTGTAAAAAGTTGATGAAAAATTTTTATAAGTGCAATTCGGCCGAGATAACTAACAAGAGTTGTCATCCGAGATTTGGATGTATTTGAGGTCCTAGGATCCGAGGTGAGGAACCAAGTTGTCAGAATTGGGAAGTTAAGAAAAATTCCAAGTATGAAAAAATATACAAGACAGAGAAGATATAGAAAGCATACATAAAAGCAATATTCAACACTTAGAACAAAAGAGAAGACTTGCATTGAAAATAGGAAGCTTGTTCAAGTACATAAACAGGCACATTGGCTCGAGAAAACAGATATTGTTCAAAACAGAGAAGAAAATAAACTACAAAGAAAAAAGTACAATGGAAAGAAAAATTCCTAAGTTCTAGGATCTTATGCACTGATCTCAAACTGTTCAACCTCGACTGTTGGCATTGTTTCGGTCTCTTCAAACAGTTAGACAGACTTCTTAGCCGCGATTTTGACTTCGATTTCCAGAAGAGGCTAGTCTAGGCTCTTTGCAGCGGCAGTGATCTCGGTTTCAGAAGTATTGGCCTTCTTTGGTGAGGTGCTCTTGGAGACCTCATCCTCATCCTCCTCAATCAAGTCCAGGACTTGATCATTTAGAGTAGGGGACTTGGCCCCAGTAGCAACTTCAGATTCTCTCTTTGCAACCTCAGCCTTGGCCTTTTTCTTGTCTTCGGTCCCCTCGTCGTTGGCCTTTTCTGCTTCCTCGGCCTCATTCTCAAATTGATTAAGAAAGGGAGGGAAAGGGACATTGAGTTGATCGATGTCACGAAGGGGTGTGTCCTTGAGGACAGACAACTTTTTGAGGGCTGACATCCAGTTGAGATAGTAGCCTTTTTTGTAGGCCATGTTGACTTGTTTTCACACATCGGCCTACCCCTCAGAGTAGGCATTGGTGTCTGATCCTTGTTGGTTAGTGCCTCTTCTAATTTCTTCTCAACTTCAACAGCTTTCTTTTTAGCAGCATTAGCAATGGCCTTGGCTTTGGCAGCAGTAACTTGGTCCTCTTGCTTCATGTGCTTCTCTTTCAAGATATTGAGTTATTGGAGGCATGAGCATGTTGGATTGACTATAAGGAGATGGAGTGAATTGCACAGTTATGACATCAGGGATGTCAACAAAGAAGGTCTTCTACGACAAGTGGTCGGTGTGACATGTCGTCATTGGTTACAGCGATGGTTACTCGTTAGCATGCAGTAGATATGGCGATTGGAGGTTTGTCAAGGTCGTAGGCTAGGAGCTTAGGACCTTGGTGTTTCTTGTTCCTAGTCCTGGCAGCAAGATTGTCGCTATGTCGGCGTTTGCACTGGCATTGAGATGGTGGGTTGATGCGTGGAGCAGCTGATGAATTGCTTGGCTGCTAGTTTGGTTCAACTGGTAGAGTTTGAACCTTGGGCACAAATGGAGTATTCACAGCAATGAATGCTTCAAGAACGGCGATGATAGTTTGCAGAGGCGAAGAGAAAAAGAGTCTAGAGGCACAGGTAGAGACGAAATGAGAAAATGAAAAGGTTTTGCTAGAATTGGAAAAAGATGGCAAAAAGTTATGTTTCGATTCCCGATGTGCCCGCACTGACATCAGGCGATGGGGGACAGAACTGATATGACACGATAGGGACGCGATTGGTATGCTTTAATCTAATGATGATCTTAATTGAGAAGTGCGATCTCAGTTGAGATATAGATCTCGATTGATATGACGATCTTGGTTGACATGATGATTTCATTTGAGATGTTGATCTTGGTTAAAATGTTGATCTCGGTTGAGATGTTGAAATTGGATGGGGGCAGAACTTGTTTTTTCTTGGTTCCTGATGAGTTGATGCTAGGATCTTGATGTTTTTGAACTAGCAAGTCATGATCTCTACTAGTAGTGCGATCTCTATCGAGATGATGGACCTAGATGAGATAAAACATGATGGTTCTTGATTCTTGATTTTTGACGAGTGGACATTTGAGTCCTTTTTTCTTTACGTCGGTGAGTCATGATTTTGGTCGGAAGTGCATCTCTAACATATTGTTTA
This sequence comes from Camellia granthamiana, assembly GCA_036172215.1. Lineage (NCBI taxonomy): Eukaryota > Viridiplantae > Streptophyta > Magnoliopsida > Ericales > Theaceae > Camellia > Camellia granthamiana. Next base: position 86,114,980 of record CM069910.1, read on the forward strand.
GCCAACATGTTGAAAGATGAAATGATGTAGGTTCCATCACCTCAGGTTGCCGAGGTAATAGAACCTATGTCACGACCCAAACCCGCCCTTGTAGGTTTAGCATCGTAACCGGCCAGTAATCCTTGGATTACCAAAGGCCTCATAACATAATAATGTATAATTAGGGGTTGCGGAAGTAATTATATAAAATATACATAGTCCATCGAGCTATGAAGATACACATGGGATAGATAATCTTACACTTTTATAAACATACGAGTGACGTCAAAAGATACAGTATTTACACGTCACTTCATGTACATAAAAATAGAGAAACTTGTTCAGGGAGCAAAAGAACAAAATCTTGTACAATCATAACAATACAACCACTAGACTTGATTTAATCTGGAACCTTCTCGGGAGGCGCAAAGGTAGGCTGACAAAAACTGAGACACCAGGTCCTCAACTCTGAGCCTGGTCATGTGCCTGACCACCTACATACATAATATAAATAGTGAGCGGAAGCCCAGTGAATAATAATAGAGTAAAGGGTTAAATGAATGATGTCCTATAACTAAGCTAGTTCACATTTGTATTCTTATTCAAATCATATACAGAATTCAAAATTCATGCTTGATCATACATGGTTTATCCATTAGCGCTAATAGATCATATACAGAGCATCATAGATTATACTTGTCAGTTCCGTAAAGGAACCTCCGGCCGGGTATGGATAACTTGTCAGTTCCATAAAGGAACCTCCAGCCAGATACAGATAACTTGTCAGTTCCATAAGGAACCTTCGGTCCGGGAATAGTTAACATACTTATCATAAATACTTATCGAAAATTGGACAATCATTCATAACATTTCATAAAGCAGATCTTATTCATAGACAGAAAATAATTTAACTTAAACGTAGCTTTACTAAGTTATTAGTCACAAATAACCAGTGGCTCCAAATAGACGAGTAGAGTGGGAAATTCGCTTAACTTGAGGCGCGTGATCTACATAACATGACAGATACATACATTAGAACACATACTCGGATTGTACATAACTTATTGCATTTGTTCTTAGTGTGTTTCTAGCCTTTATCTTCATCATAATGTCTTGATTTTGGCCTAGGAATGCCTAGGATGGAATGAGGATGCAAAAATTGTACTTGAAAACATTTTTCAAAACTTGCTGAAAATAAGGTCTACGCTCGAGCGTGGCTTTCCTCGCTCGAGCGGACATGCAAAATGTGAGGGTCCGCTCGAGCGCAACTTCCTTTGCTTGGGCGTTCTGCAAACTTTGAAAAAGTACTGGTTGCTTGTTTTTCCCGCTCTACGCTCGCTCGACACTCACTCGAGCTTGAGAGACATGCCCTCGCTCTAGCGCAACTGTTATCTCTTGAGCGTGCTGCAAAACATAAGAACTTCTGGGAGCATGCATTTCACGCTCGAGCTAGCCCTTGGTCGCTCGAGCGAAAGTGTGAGACACAGAGTGGTCGCTCGAGCATGGATTCCGTCACTCAAGCGTGGAAGCAGAATTCTGGAATTTCCAAAATTGTTTCCAAGCTTCAAAACTCAGTCTTAAAGTATCAAAGCTCGATTTTTCTTGGCCAAAACCTGAGGGAACACTTAGAAACTCATAAAACATCATGAATTAAGGATCATTTCAAAAAATCATGGCCCAACAGCTTGCTAATTGTGCAAAAATTCAACTTAAAATTTATGAATGTTCCGTGAACATGACATGCATGAATTTCTTTGAACTTAATCTTCTCAAAACATGATCAAATGCTACAAAACAACATGAAACTTGATGATTTCCCAAAATTAAGGTGAATTCAAGACATACATGAGGGAATTCTTGGAAATTAAACTCAAAATATAAGAAAATATGCATGCATGCATGGTATAGCTCAATACTTTTCATTTCTAACCCAATTCTTACATTAATCAACTCAAATCTCTAGAGTTCATGTCTTACACTTCATAATTGTCCAAACAAAGGGTTGGATTCTTACCTAAACTTGTCAAGATGAGAGCTAGAAGTTTGATCCTTGAGTTCCTAAGTCCAAATTCACAAGTTCTCTAGCAATCTCAATAATTTGAGCTCAACTTCTCTTCTTTCTCCCTCTCTCACATTAGTTGTGTGTGTGTGAGCTCAAAATGTGTTGAGATGAGGGAAAAGAGTGAGTAGGAGTACACAAGAAGCCTTATATACGCTTGTCTAATGGTAGATAATTAAGACTAATCAAATGAGTCATTAAATTAATCTAATTTAATCGTTCCGAACCAAATTTCAATTGGACCTACCATAAAATTCTAAAAATTCTAAATAACACGCAATTCAAGTCAATTTCTAAATCAGATGTTGATAAGGCCTTCAATTCGCAAACCAAATAAAAACATGAACATATCTTTCTACATTAAACAAATATAAACACAAATAGAGCAACACATGGTACAAATTTTCACGTTAATTTCTTGTTAGGCATAATTAAGCATAAATTAACGTCAATCATGGGTCGGGGTTGTTATAACCTAGGGGCAGTTGTGGGGACATATTTGTTGAGTAGTCCACATGGCCGAGGTTGTTAGCCAAGGTGCCACGTGAGCGGACCATGGTGCCGAGATATAGTGTGGTAATACTGGAATCCGAGATATTTGAATAGAGGACTAGAGTCCTAAATGCATCAAACTACCTACTTGGACAGAGATGAGACTCTTGAGGAAGTTCTTCTTAATTTGAATAATGTGAAGTTGTGATAGATGTTATCCTTGTAAAAGATAGAGTTCCGTGAAGTGAGACTTCTAGGGGAAGTTGGACACTAACCATTATAAAAGTAAGACACCCCGTGGGTCTAAGGTATACTTTTATTTGTGATGCTTTTACTTGTGAGTTCAAGTACTATTTTGATATCTATGAGAGATAAGATTTACTGACTTGATTGTTGGAGTGCCCCCGAGTGGACGAATCACTGTGGGAATTCTTATATTCTTGTTACAGGTTGTTGGGCTTAATCTATTCTGCCGGTGCTCTTTAACTGAGTTCACCCTTTGGTTGTGTGGTCGGAAATCAACACCTACATTACGCATTTTGTAGTTAATGTTATGAAATTTTGTTGTAAAGTTACATATTTTGTAGTAAGAATGCATATGGTATGCACCCCTAAAGTGGTGCACACCATAGGAGAACTTGAGAAGATTTTAATACTCTCTCATCTTAATCTAAAGATATTCTGATTATATAATAAGATATACAAATTTAAGTGATAATCCTAACAAGAGTTGGTCTAATGGTAAAGATTTCGGTTTGAGATTATGCTCCCTTCAAGAGTTGACCTAGTGGTTAAGGCTTAAGATTTGGAGATGTGCTCTTTCTAAAGTCTTAATCTATACAAGCTTTTATCCTAACTTTATGAATACCGTGTTATTAAAAGGGCGAATTACACTAATAGTCTCTATAGTTTGGGATTGTGTCACTTTTGTGGCGCCCCGATTCTACACTATTGGTTGCAGTCAAGGGAAAGTCACTAATGAGTCCTATGGTCAATAACCAAATAAGATCCCAGATCGCCGAAGGAGTCAAATTAGCCTCCTTTCTAAGTCCAGTTTTCTTAGGCAGCACACTACCCTTTTGACAGATCTTAAAAGGTATTGACACAAGGTCTCATAAGCAACGATAAGGTTCATACATATACGTAGAATATAAATACATAACAACCACGAATCTACTTAATTCAAAAGCTTGTTCCATTACATTACAACCCAAAAGAAAGTTTAAATATTCACATGAGTCTTACAAAATATCAAAAAAGAAACTTCTAACTTTCCTAAGATAGCCAAAAGTCTTCGAAGGTTTCCGGCTTATTGTCTCAAGCTATAAGTTCCTCTTCGTCACCTGGGATGATACGCCGTGAGCTTTTGAATGCCCAGTAAACATACACACACCCCGTCCCCTTTTTCCCAGTCCAATACACAATCACAATTATAACATCAAGTAGTAAAGCATGATACTCAAATAAATAAAGGGTTAAGTTAGATGTTAGTAAACTATAAATCCCCCAAAGAGATTTCGTCCTCCCAACCACAAGAATCGGACGCGGATTATTCGGTATACCCCCTCTTTTGCTGCTTTGTTGCAGAACTAACCTCGGATGCCTACCAACGGTTATGTACCATGTAGCGCCAACCGCAGGGCCTCAAAAGAGACGGTAAAATAGGGCCTTGCCCGAATCCCTCCTCACACCAAACCACCTAGGGTCTGAATACAACCGCTCCGTTCAAGGGTTCCGAAAACCACTTGCGCAAGACTTAAACTTCCAAATAGGGAACGCATCCCAACAATCCATACATCATACATTATCATCTTTTCATTACTCAAGTGATCGAAAACCCAATACCATCCCAATTAAGTTTTCTGTTGGGTTAAATGTTTTAAATCAAGGTTAGACCAACTTAACAAGATAATAATATCCACATAAGCATGCATCATTAAGATGAGGAAGATAAAGAACATAACCATAACACATATAATATCATGCCAAGATATGATCATAAGCTAGTAAGCATTTTCATGAACACAAGAGCATAAAACATCCATACACAACAAAATTTCCAAATTCAATATCACATAAGGATTAGAATGAAAGGACTATTTTAGATTTTTCACCGGACTCGGCCTTCCTATGGTTCGTAGAGAATTTAATCTAGTTTCCAGAACATATTTCGGAAATGGGATAGCTTTTCTAGATTTTAAGTTACTTAGAAAACACTCTAGCGCTGTCTAGATTCGTCGACCGTTACGAATATTTGATTTTCTTGCAAACCGCTCACTATTTTTCAATGAAACCAATTTTAGTTGAAATCTAACTCCTTAAGAAAGATTTTTATATAAAAGAGAGGTCCAGAATAATTTTATACATTTTTCTAGAAATTTTGAAAGTTGGCTGCGAAAACAGATTCTAAGGCACAATACCCAAAACAAGAAGATTTGTGAGCAAAGAGACCCACTACGAGAAAATTTTCATTTCTTTTGTGATGAAAACATGCTAAATAACATATATTAAACTCAGTAAATTTGCTTGAAGGTGTGCCTTTGGAAAGTTTGAGAGATCGGTATGAAAAAGATAGTTTTGTACCGAAATGAGGGAAAATACAAGAGAGATAGAATCAAGGCTCAACTCTTATCATTTTTAGCACAAGTAACTCATCAATAACACATCTGAAAATATTATTTAGAACCCTTCAGAGCATGTATTTGAAAAAGGAAAATGAAAGAGAAGGTTGTGTTGTGGCTTACTTGCTAAGCTTTGAACAAGATGGCTCTCTTTTTCCTCTCAAGACTTCTCTCTTGCTCTCCTTCCTCTCTTCTAGCCGAATATGTGTGTGTGGGTGTGTTGTTTGTGCTTGCCAAGCTAGGGGGTGGTATTTATAGGCAATTTTTGGTGTAAAAGGACATAAAAGCCCACTAGTTGGAAATGGATGGAAATGTTAGGATTTGCTTGGAGTCTAATGGGATAGGAGTGATTAGGAAGCTTAATCATAGGATTAGGCAATATCTAGTTGATTCCTAGTTGAAATGAAACTAGTATTGGAAACAACATCCTCGGTCTAGGGTACTAGGTTTTGGGTTTTCTAGAACACCATGATCATAAATCTTGAAAATTGGTTTCTCACTTCTCCCTAGGGTGGCCGGCCCTTGGGAATGGTGATGGGGCTATTTTTTTAATCAATTTAGGTACTGGGGGCACATTCAATGTATATATATATATAGATTTCAATTGATTGATGGTACTAATAGTATAAGGGTACATGTACTAGTTTTTGAGGTAAATTTTGAATTTAAATAAAGAAGTAAGGGCTTAGAGTTAAATTCATGAATTAGAACCTTACTTATGTAGAATTTAAACTAAATTAGGCTAAGGAACCCAATCCGGCTAGGATATTCGTGTTTCGATAAAAAAATAAAATAAAATGCTAACCGACAAGATTTGAAATAATTCAAGGAATTGAGGGGTTTTAAGAAAATAATTCAAACATTAGGGTCTTTAAAGTGAATACATTTTTCAGGGGCTTCACAACTTTGGTTCCTGACTTTTTAATTGTGATACATTTGACCCTGAATTTTGAATATTGTTCCAAACAAGAACAATCAAAGATGTTTCCTTTGCAAACAGTTTATTTTAAGAGCAAAGTCGTCACACAATTTATTTTGTGTTGGTTAACTTGTATATTGTTTGAAATGCAATGAACTTTTTTTTAGTGAATAATGTTGGAACTTTCTTAGTTACAAAGTTCTGTTTGGTTTGTTTTTCAAAATTTTTTTTTTATAACTAAACTATAAATTGAATTGGTGAAAAAAATTAAAAATACTTCATTTTTATGTAATTTTGTTTTTTGGGAGGGTAGAAATAGTTTTTTATAATCAATTTTTTTGATATTTATTTTCGTTAAATTTGTTTCTATTTTTTCAAAGGTCAAGCATGGCAGCAACTTTGATATCATTATTAAACCAATCATTAAATCAAAAAATCAAAATTAAAAATATTTCATATATTAAACATATTAATTGCACATTAAAATCCTAATAACCATCCATTACATGATAATCATTCAAAAATATCTGTTAATAACAAATACAATCATCTATTATATGATAATTATCCAAAAATATCAACAAAAACAATTACTCATTATATGATCATCATCCAAATACATACTAAAAATTAATTTCATAAAACAATAAAAAATAAAAATATAAAAGATTTATCATTTTTATATAATTTTATCTTTGGTGGGTAGAAATAATTTTTAAAATTTTAAAAATAATTTTTTGACATTTATTTTTGTCAAACTATTTATATGTTATCAAATTGACGATTTTGCCCTTAAAATGGAGCAACAATGTCTTCAATTGTCCTTATTTGGAACGAGATTCAAAATTTAGGATAAAATGTATCACAATTGAAAGATCAGGGTCTAAAGTTATACAACTCCCAAATTATAAGAACCGTTAGTATAATTTGCCCTTATTAAAAAATAAAAATAAAAATTCTAGTATAATGCCCTTTCCAAAGGATTTTGTTTGGGAAAAATTAATGAAACATCCCTTTCTAATTTTATATAGTAGGAGAGGTCTAAAATGTTTTATTTATTTATTTATTAGCTAAGGTCCATCAACATTTTCACAGAAAAAAAAATTGATTCAGAGAAATTTTATCTGAGTCAAAGAAATTTCTGGCTTGGCTCAAAGAAATTTTAAAATGTCTCTGTAAAATCATAGAAATTTATTTGTGAAAATTGAAATTTCTTTGAGTTAGGTAAAATTTCTCTGAGTTAAATTTTCTCTGTAAAAATGTTAAGGGACCTTAACTACTATAAAAATATTATATATCTTTTATCTTATAAAATTTTAATATTAGAGACTTTAAAAAAATTCCCTTTTGTTTGTTTCAACTAATATATCTCACAATTCAAGGCACGGACAAAGTTCAAAGTATATTCTTCTCATTAAGATCTGTTTATATTATTTTGAGTTAATGTTATTTTTATTTTTTTGAGTTAATATTATTTTTATTTTGTTGAAAACTTTTTAAGACCTGTTTATATTAGACTATTTAAAAAAAATTTGAATTACGAAAAATTTATTAAAAACAAAAACAAGTCAAATTTGATGTTTTAAAATAAAATAAAAAAGTAAGTTTATTCCTGTGTTACTGAATTTTTTTGAGAGAATTACGTGTCAGTGAGTTTTACAAAAATATTTATAAATATATGATTAAAATTTTAATTATTAATGTTTATAAAATATATCAATTTCTATTTTTTTTTTTCCAAACCTACAATGACTTGTCAAATTTTTTTTTGATAAATCCCATTTAGAAGTGTTCTAACCCAAGAAATCCATGAAGGAATTTTTTAACTCAGTTCCATATATTTATACTTTTATTCCATAAAGTCCTTTTTCTTTACTTACATTATTTTATTAGACTCTTATATCCTTATATTTAATATTGATATTTAATGTTGGGGGAGGAGAGAGAAGAGAAATGATCAAGGCATAGAAAATTTTATACACAAATTAAATAATATTGATGTTATTATTTTATATTATTATATAATGTGAATATATTTTTAATTGACAACACATTAGAAATAATATGAACATTCTCTCTTATCTGATGTGAATATATTTTTAATTGATAACACATTAAAAATAATGTTAACATTCTCTCTCATCTGATTTGAACGTTCACAACACCTTTCTAAAAAATTCTCTCTCATCTAATGTAGTGATGTGAACGTTCACAACATGTGACCCTTGTTATTTTTAATTGGCAACACATTAAAATATCGTTCATTATATTTGTAATTGACAACACATTCTTATTGTCAACATGTAGTGATGTGAACATTCACAACATGTGAATATTTTCTCTTATCTAATGTAGTGATGTGAACGTTCACATTCATATGTTTTAATATAAATATTCACATAATGTAATTAACAGCACAATGACAAAAATTCATTTCAAATTAATGTGAATATAATGATGTGAATATTCATTTCAAATAAATGATATGAATATTCACATCATGTAATTGACAACACAATGACAAAATTTTATTTCAAATTAATATAAATATAATGATAGTCAACATCTTAATGCATGGGAACTACCAAAACATAATGACAATCAACATTAAATATCAACATTAATAGGGATAGGAGAGATTGAGAGTGTTTTGGTCTTCTTACCTCAAATGGGACCTAATGAAATAGTCAAAAAAAAAAAAAAAATGAATTGGATGGAATAAAACTCTTAAAAAGAGGATTTATCAAAAAAGCTCCCTTTTATTTTTAACAACATTTAATTTATAGATCAACCTACAAAAAAAAGTTCATAAAAAATAGGGTAAATTGCACTCACCTCTCCTGAGGTTTTTAACAATTACACTGGCCTCCTTTTTCTGAAATTACACTAGCCTCTCTTGAAGTTTACTTTTGATTTGCATATTTCCCCAATTTGTTAGTTGACCGTTAGTTTGACTAATGGCTTTTTTTTTTTTTTTTTTAGCGAAAGTTAATGGTTTGTTATTTAATTACAACATAAAGAGGATTTCAGTTTGGTTTGTATAACATTTGAAGTGATTTTCTGTAAATTAAGAATAAAAAAAAATCAATTAATCATTTTTTAGGTAACAAATTAGTATGAATTATTGAAGCCAAGTGAGAAATACAAGAACTTATATGTATATAAAGGAATAAATTATATATATATATTTATAATCAAACCATGTGGATATTTATAAATATTTTTTAATACTACTAAAATAAATACATATGGTTCTAATTTGGTTTTTATTAGTTTAGATAGTGAGAGTCATCAATTTCATCTTATTTTTTTGAAAATAATTGAACTGTATGATGTTAAGTATTTATTAAAAACTACCAAATAACTTATTTTTATTTGTGTAATTAATTTTTTAATTTGTTTCATCATCACTTTTGTCATAACAATATGTTATTAATTCATGGGACTCATGGTCCATTGTTTGATTGCAAATTTTATTATTCGAATTAGATTCCAATAGTCATTCTATTCAACCAAATTGAGGAATTTGTTAATCCTACAAATAATAATGCAAAACATACATATAATGGGAATTATATATTTCCATATTTATTAGAAAATAAATGTGGATAAGAGGCAATTATGTATTTCACTAATTCAACTAGAAAAACCAATCATACAACTATGAAGCAGAGGTACTTCAAAAAATATGCCGTACCTGTACCAGGTACTTATTGATGTGTGGTACCTTATATGGTTACTTTCACATACGTACAGGGTACACGAAATATGTATCCAAATTTTTTCTTCTTAATTTTTGGAGTATCTAGACGTACCTAGCATATTCCCAAGCCGTACCGTATCTCAGTTGAAACAATATTTTCTTTTACTACAGAGATAAAACTCCGTTTATTAGACATTTTTTTTCAAGTTTTATACGTAGCATGATTTTAAAATTAAACTATGGTTTATAAGTTATTTAATATATTGACGGGCGATTTACACTAACAGTCCTTATAGTTTGGGGTTTGCGTCACTTTGGTCCCTGACTTTTCAATAGTGATACATTTGACCTTGAATTTTGAATCTGATTCTAAATAAGAACAATTGAAAATATCATTGCTTAATTTCAAAAGCAAAATCATTAATTTGATAAAATATAAACTAATTTGATAAAAATAAATGTCAAAAAAATATTTTTAAATTTTTAAAAATTATTTCTACCCATCAAATATAAAATTATGTAAAACTGATAAATATTTTAGACATTTATTTATTTATTTTTTTACCAAATTAATTTTTGTTATGTGTTTAGATGATTATTATGTAATGGGTGGTTGTTAGAGTTTTAATGTGTAATCAATATATTTAATATATAAAATGTTTTTAGTTTTAAATTTTTTGATTTAATGGATTGGTTTAATAATGATATCAAAGTTGTGGCCATATTTGACTTTTGAAAATATAGAAAAAAATTTAATGAAAATAAAAATAACTACCCATTACAGCATCATCATCAAAACATACAATAAAAATTAATTTGGTAAATAAATAAATGCCTAAAAGATTAAAAATTTTACATAATTTTATCTTTAGTGGGTAGAAATAATTTTAAAAAATTTAAAAACATTTTTTTAATATTTACTTTTGTCAAATTAGTTTATATTTTATCAAATTGACGATTTTGTCCGTGACATTAAGTAATAGTATCTTCAATTGTCCTTATTTGGAACAAGACTTTAAATTCAGGATTAAATTTGTCACAATTGAAAAGTTAGGGACTAAAGTGACACAAGCCACGAACTATAAGGACTGTTAGTGTAATTTACCCTTAAACCATTTAATTAATTTTTTCATTACTCTAAATTGAAAATAAATATTTGTTTATAAACATACCTGTAACGCCCCAAAAATACATACATCCGATAAATCCAATTTAACTTATAACATGATCTAATTCTCAATTATTCCATCATTAACGTGAGAGAGAATAACAAATATTACATTCATTAATGTAAGGACAAAACACACCGTTCTTTTCTTTTCATGACTTTCTAGTAAGATTCATAAAACAAATCAGATGCATTCATACATTCACCATTTCTAAAATATGAATCTATGACATGTGATGATGGAAATTTAAAGCAAGCTAAGTACCAAATAATGCCCTATTCGCTACATGTTCCAAGGCCTTGCTCGGTTACAGTAAAGTGGTGTTCACACCCAAACACGAATAGCCCTTGGCTTACAAAAAGAAAACAAATAAAAACTGAGCTTCGTGCTCCAAAACTTCCTCATTGCCTTCACTTCGGCGGAGGCACATCGCAATCACCTGAAAATAGTTTCCACTAAGGGATGAACATAAAGCCCAACAAAGATAATCTAAATAAAGTGCATGGAGTTTGACAATATCATGAGGTGCAATGCATATAAGATGCCAATGTCAAAAATATAGGTTTTCTCATTTTGAAATTCTCATGCCATGCACTTGTTCAAAAACATAACCAATTTAATCATCTATTTGATAGAACAAATGGCGGTAAATATAACACTGAAAATCCCTAGGCTGCTGTTTGCAAGTAGGCACAACTAGCACTATCAATCTCCATTTTACCAGCTCCTAACCGGAAGGCACGTGGTACCTACTCTGCGCGTGTTTTCGGTCTTTCTCCCTAGACACTCAGGCTAACTTAAACAATACCAATCTACACCCCCTATCTGGACTTACCAAACATATTTACCTCATAACTCAATACATTTCAAATATTCTCAATGAATCAATTTGAAAATCAATTTCTCAAATCCAATGCGTGAATTAAATCATGAGATTATGCAATGCTCAATGCCATGCATGAATTTGCAAATATTTCAATTTACCTGATTCACATTGCAATTTCTACCACAATCAATACAACCTTCCACCGATTTCCAAAACAATTGTCTTTATACAAAATATAAATTTTAAGAGATAAATATAACTCATAATCTTATATCTTCAATAATTTCAACATAGGAGTAACAATCACATGTTCAATCTCCTCTTTTCCAACTCAATCAAGAATCATAATATTCTTTCCAAAAATTTATCAATTTCCTCTTTTTATTCAAACTCAAGAATTCACCAAAAATTTTCATAATGCTAAAAATAACATATGTTTCTTTCAACATTTCTCAATACCTCAATATGATAAATATTTTTCATCTTTCTCAAGAGTTCAATATTTTCAAATTAAACAATTTCTAAAAGGAATCTCAATAGTTTCCAATATTCTCAATAGCATTCTCGTCAATCTCATCCCTTTGAACATCCACTTACATATTCTCATTGGTTCAATAAACCCATGCTTTCAACACTTCAATTTCAACATTTTAAGTTCCTAAGGTTTGATCAAAATTTGGGAATTTCTCATTTTAAAGATAAATTTCTCAAATTCTTGGGTCCCAACAACCACATTTAACAAGTTCAAAACTTAAAAACAATATTTGAGAATCTTTCCCTTTTCATACATTAAATATATTTTTAATAAAAACCCTAATCTCTTCAAGTTATATTATAAAAATAACACATAATAAAGTTAAAACGCATACACAGGCTTAGAAAATCCCTACCTCAATAGCTAGAAGAGGAAAACAAGCAAAAATTTCAATTTTCAACTTTGTTGAATTTCGATCTCCAAAGGTGTAGACACCCCAATTTTGACCGTCCTCAAGACTTGGACGTCACCGCTTGAATACTCGGTGATCATCCATGTTTGTGTTCGTCTTGAGTTCCCGAAGGTCTCGGCTACACGCCTTGCCTCAAGATCTCTCGACTCGACTGTTTCGTGTCTGGTTTTGCACCAAACACTTGTGCTTTGCCTTGGAGGGGCAGGGAATGGCTTGTGGGCCATCCCCACACTCCACCGGCCATGGCTTGAGGCCACTGGCTGTGTTTTGTTGCCACCGGCCAAATGTTTGGCCGGCCGGCACTATAGATGGCCGGTCGGCTATCTTTTTTTGGTCCATTGAATTTTTGGCCGGCCGACTATTGTGCATCTGCTTTTGCAGATATTTTTATGTAGCTGGCATGCACTTTCACCCCCTCCATACACGTGTATGGAGGGATTTCCCTCTTGTTAGCTTCCTTTGGAAGCTTTACAAGACTAATTGTCTATAAGAGGGAGCCTTTTCTCTCTTGTTTAGGGTTAGACAAGTTGGACAGCATTTTCAGAGGGTTTTGAGTTTTAGGATTAGGGCTTATATATCCTCCATCTCTATATCTCTCTCTTGTGTTTAGTGAGTGTTTTGCCTTAGTTTTGCACACAAACACCCACCATCACACCTTCCCTTGGAGCTGAGGCCCTTGAGGGTTGTTTTTGAAGTTTTGGAGCTGGTTTGAGCCAAAGAAGCAACTGGTCTTCCATTCTTGAAGAGGGTCTACAAGGGTAAGATTTTTGTCCCTTTTTATCCCATTTTTGCATTGTATTTTTGCCTACCTTACAACTGTTTTTGAGCTTTTTGTATAACATAGAAAAGTTCTATTTTTTAGTGCTCTAAATAGTTGGTTGAGGTTGTTTTAAGCTTTGGGATTTTTTGACCCCTTTTAAGCCTTGTTAGGCTCCATTTTGTGCCATTTTTGGTTGAGCTCCGGGACCATTGTGTTTGGGCCTCCTCACCATTGAAATCTTGAGGGATTTCAGAGGTGAGGATGGTGCCTTGAGGTCCTAAGAAGGAGAGGGCCACCCTCTCTCCTTGTTGTCCTTGAAAAGGGCTATTTTTGCCTCTTGAGGGAGCATCTAGTTTAAGTGTGTGTTGACCATGCCTTGACTGATATTTATGCTTATTTTGCCATAAAATAGTATTGTGTTGAGTTGGTGTTGACATACCTTGCATGCCTTGCATACATGCCTTGTAATGCCATCATTTAGCCTTAATATGCATCTAGGCTTTGACCCTTGTTAAAGCATGTTTTAGGCCCAGCTTTGTGAAGCTTTTGTACTTGTTTTTCCATGCTTAAGGTCTGCCCTTGGTTGTTTTGGTCGACCATGGCATGCATTGCATAGCCCCTTTGCATTTTGGTTTGTAAGCCTTAAATGCATAGACCTCTAACATGCATCACTTGCATTGTTTCAGTGGTTTGGAACCACCTACCATGTTATTTCAGTCCTTATAACATGCCCATATGCTTGCATTTGATGCTCCTTCAATGTGTTAAAAGGTTGTTGCCTTATGCTCCATGGATGTGCTCCTTTGTATGCTTACATGTTTAAGCCACTTAGATACCATCTAGGTGCACCCTTAGCCTTGTTGAGGTCTACATTGGACTTGTTTTAAGCCCCCTTAGCCTTGTGAGGTTTGGTTGACTTAGCCTTGGTTTAAGCCTCCTTGGCTTGCCTTGAATCTTGGACCATACTTGCATGTTATGCTTGTCTTGTTTGCTTGATTTGGCATCATCTTTAACATGATTTTCAGAGCTTTCTATGCATGCTAATTGTCCATGTTTAGTCTCTTTTAAGTGTGCTTAAAAGTCGCTTGTTTTATGCTTAAGTGTTGGCCCATTTGCATGCATGTTTGTGTGCACATTAGCCTTCATTTCCTTGGCATTTGGCTATTGTTTTAGGCTTGTTTGAGGGCTGCCTAATTTAGTTTAAGTCCACCCCTTGGCATGTTGTTGCATGCTTAACTTATGACATGTTGTTGCATGTTAGAATGGTGTTGCATTTGGCATGCATTCTCCTCTTTGTTTTGGTTGCTTAACGTGCCATATGTTTTGCATGTTTGTATGTTGGCATTGTACCTTGTATGCTCACTTAACTTGCATGCTTATTGTATGCCTTGTATGCTTCTTTGCATTGTCCATGTTGCATACTTAGTCTCATGCCTAGGTTGCATATCATTGCATGCATCTTTCACCTCTTGATCAAGTCATGATAGAGGTTGAAGGCCCCTTGGTGTGTTTATTTGGTTTGCATTTTATTTGAAATTGAAAAATGCATACTTGATTCTTTGGGCTGTCATGCATGGAAATACGCGATTAGTGGCCTGAGAATTGAGGCCCATCCTCCTTTGAGTCATAAATATGATAAGGAGTGTGGTTGGTGCATACATTCCTTGGAATACACTGCCATGCCAAGTATTGTCCTCTGCTGCTGTCAAATCAGTTTCTGCAGGGAGATTTGGCCAGCCGGCCATCTTCAGTGCCGACCGGCCATCCATTGTTGGCTGATGGATTATTTTGTGGCCGGTGACCATTATACATGGCCAGTGACCAATCCCTTCAGCCGGTGGTGTTCTACAGCATTCAGAGAAGCAACCCTGAGACTTGTGCAGTCTCCAGAGGAGCAGAACAGCCAAAGCAGAGGCATCTTGTGTATGGCAGTGACTTTCCGAGCAGAACCGAGCACGCATGCATTGGACCCTCTTCCCGAAGCTGTTGTTTATTGCTTAATTAGATTAGTTAATTTGCTTAGCTAATTTAATTGATTTGTAATATTTAATTAGCTTGTAGGTTAATTAAATTGTATTATTCTTTCGGCCTCTCCGAGCAAGGGCAAATTTGTAATAAGTGTGGGTGCGTATGTGCATGTCTTCCAACCTCCACTTCTTTCTCCCTTTTACTTACCTGCTTTGGTGGTTAGCATTGGGGCATATTTACTTTAGCATACTTTATGCCATGCATGCGTGCATCCATTCATCAGTATTGCATGCATCGGGCTCGGCGCATCATGCTAACCGCATAAGTATTTAAATCTAACTTGAATACATGCTACTTGTGCATTTTCACATGTCATTCTTAGATTAGCCGAGCCTATTCTATGTGACATTCTGTATGGGATGCATTAGCCACTTTAACATGAACTAGGATCACGCATGTTTGCTAACTAGTTTACTGTTTTGGGCATGGAGTACATTGTAAGTATTTTATGCTTTAGCATCTCGCATGAGTGTGAATGTTAACATAATAGCATGCTTATCATGTGGCTAGATGCTTATGTGATATAACTGCCTGAATGCCTGTGGGTGAAGATTGGATTGTTTGAGTTGGAACAACTCACTGAAATCCGTGTTTTAGCCTACTTGCGAGTAGCAAATTCCAAAACATTTTCCAAACAAACGGATATGCAATGTTTTGTTCCAAATTAGGCGATCTAGTCTATACTTGTTTGCTGTGCGCACAACATAGTAATTCTAGGCTAATAACCGGAACAAGAACACATAATGTTTTCAAAATTGGATATCATGGTTAGTAGAGGCCGATCTTCGGATTGGGCAAGAGGGGGTGCTCTTAGTTGACCTTCCCCAATCGTACCCAAGTTCCCGAGCTGAGGCAACTTTGGTGATGACGGACACATGGCCTTTGGCACCGAGTCAGGGTTTCCTAAATTCTCCCATAAAAAATATTTAGGTGGCGACTCTGTATCTGGCGAAGTAGTCCATGTTTGGCACTTCTTTCAAAATCTGTTTTCTCAAAACGATTTGCCGGATTTGGACTCTTCGGTTCAAGATTAAGAATCGTGACAAGACGAGTCCGAATTGTAGCATTGAGGTCCCTCGCGGACTTGTTACAACCGGTCAAAATGTTGTTCTCGCCAAGCTCTTCACGTTGGCCTCAAGAACTAGGGTCTAAAACTTAATCGATTTTGGTGGATCAAAGGTTTTACATGATAAATGTAAAATTGAAAAGAAAAAAAAAATCTAAGACAGAGAGAGAGAGAGAACTGAGAGCCGAGAGAGAGAGAGAGAGAGAGAGAGAGAGAGAGAGAGAGGATGCTGCTCGAGAACAAAAAGAAGAAAAAAGAATGAAGTGAAAAGAGGAGAGGGAGGGCGCAGCACCCCACGTGGGTCTGCCCCTTGCCAAAAATTAATTTTATTTTTATTTTTATTATCTTTTTATACACATTCATATATATATATAATGAAAGGTGCATTATAATTACATCATAAAATTTTGTAACATAATTTATAAAATGTTATAATTTTTTTCCTCACCACAAAATATATCTCATTTAATGGTGCACACGATAAATATTTGTGACTCTCTCATGGTAGTAAAATAAATAATAACGATAATGATAATAACAACAATAGTAATAGGTGGTTACAAATGAGTCGTAATTCAATCAATTAAATCCAAAATAAATCAAATTTAATAATCTAGAATAAATCTCCAACTGAGATTAAAGTATAAAATAATCCAAATAGACTCAAGATGGCCCCCACCATACATATAATTAAATATGAACCAAAATGGTTAAGTAGGTGTTAATCAAATAAGTCCCAAAAATTAAATTTATATCTCATTTTATACTGAAGACTCAAGCATAATTAAAACTGAAAAAATTTGCCAAATAGGCCTTACAAAGTCGAAATCAACAAGTAAGATAATTTGTTTTTACCAATTTAAATAGAATGGTCAACGATACCATAACAATAATAATAAGGGCAAAATTCAATTTGATTTAACTCGTTACAATCTTCCCTCCTTAAGAAATTTTGTCCCCGAAATTTTCCCTAGATAAAAGAATAATGAGATTTGCTCTTAACATAATCACTTGAGTCTTTAACTCTCAATAATAGTTTTCTCATTGAGACATTCCTTCAATACCCCCAAACACTTACCAATCTCACTCTTAAGAATTCAACCTTGTCTTGGCTCCTATTGTAAAAGACCTCACAACCAAAATCGAGAACACTTTAAACGTAGAAGTGTAAATACAACAATAATTCCTCACCGATGGTACTATTACTTATAACTTAAATCAAATAAGAATGGTGAACAGTCTAATCCAGTTGGCTCTACAATCGTGATAACATCTCATTCAATTTACATTCGCAAAATTATTTTACCAACATGAAGTAACATTTTTTTTTCAAAAGACTCAAAATTAAATTCCTACAGCCCAAGACTATCCATAATATTAAGATACACTGTTCTATAGAAGCCACCCCTCAACTTAAACCAACTCGTAGTAGAATTTCAACCAACAATTCATAATAGGAAGGGAAAATATAGGTGACCTTTGCAACATATAAAGGATTGATTAAAATATGACAAACTCGCAATTGGAATACAACCGTACTCACAATCTCACTTGAACACATTCAAACTCACCCACAAAATTTGTTCACTACACCCAACTACCTCGACAGGTCACGACAACAGAAGAATCCAACTATTTTAAAGAGCACTCAGAAAAGTATTCAGACGTTACATACCATTAAATATGACTTATCACAAACAATCTTTTCCATAATCTAGAACAATAATTTACTTGAAACCAATCCAAAGTGATTATCTCAAGACTCTTAACCAATGAGAACACCCTCGTTTTAAAGATGCAATTTTATAATACATTTTGTAATTGCAACCATCACACAACAACTAACACATCTCAATATTAAAACGAATCCGTATTAGGTTACCCAATTTGAACAAAACTAACACAAACAATGACTTAAAATATTTCATCCCATAGGAACCTCCATTTATCCCCTAGTACAATCATATTCTTCCCTAAATTATTACACACAGAAAAATTCACAAATCACCTTAGCCCCAACTGCTTCACCTAGAACAACAAGAAACACCAACCTTCATGAAACATAATGCAATCATGCCGAACACACAACTCGAAAATTCTAAGCCACAATTTTTAATTGCCCAACCAAGCAACTTTTGCATTATTTTCGTTTACCTATCCACTCTATTTCTTTCACTCGATGAAATGACTAACAGTTTCGACAGACTTGCCAACATCCACCCGAACAATCCCACACCAACATAGAATTTACCCAAACACTCACACAACACACTTTGAGTCCACATAGAAATCATCAAGAGTAGGTACACATTCTAACCATACCAAGGTACTCCCAATAAAAGTTAATTCAGAACCGCTCCCAGTCTTTGAAATCAATGCCATGACAATAGCTCTCAAGTTGCAACATGACTCCACATTACATTAATATTATGATAGCCTACGAGATGAAACCCGAATTCAACAACTCTTACTACACGAACTCATTTATCAAGAAATATTAATACCGCTCATGAGGTTAGTTAATAGAATATTCTATCTCTCACCCTAGAAGTATCCTGAACCAATCACAATGAGACACCTGTAAAAATTAACACTAAAATGACCCTAAATGTTTTGAATCGTTAATAAATAGCTTAACCCCAAATTACAATAAAATCTCTCCAAACAAAATTCAATGTACATCTCTCACCAAAAGAAATAATTCTATATCTCTGATTCAGAATTCTGTCTAAAATAATCCTTTCAGTACTTCAATCCAATCACTATGAAATCTTCTCTGCACCTGGAAAAAATAATTTAACTAGGGAAATAAACCACCACAACTTACTAAAATGCAAAGAAAATAAAATCTGATTCTCATAATTACTCATGTCACAAAATAACAACACCAACTACCATATCAAACTCACCACAAAAAGCCTACACAACTCAAGACGAAATGTTACACCAACAAATGCTCATAGTTGTAGTTACTTTGAAATCTTTTATGAAGTCTCTAGTCAACTCACTTCTACCTAAATTCTAAAAGATACAACCACAAGCTATAACGCCACTTATTCATTCTAAGAAATTTTCTACGTCACAACGGTCATTCCACAGCAATTTTCAAGACTAACAAAAAAACAAAAGTATCTCATACCAATTTATTCCCTGATGAGGAATTCACCGAACAACTTCTAAGATAGCATCACTCAAAGCATAATGAAATTTAATCAAAATAAGGAAGAACTTCTATCAAGCAACACAAAATACCTTCCATCTAAGACCACCACTAATCACTCAAGATCGAATGCACTTGAATTAAACCCAATGGTAACACTAGATCGACATACCAACAACATAAATTCTCACCACACTTATAACAAAACAAAGGATCAATATAAGGAGTTCACAACTCTCACACTAAGGATACAAAACAATCTTATGGCTAAAAGAAAAGGGACACAAAAAAATAAAAATAAATAATCTCCATTTCAGTTGCATGAAACACACCGTCCGCAAAATACTCACGTATACTTCTCATCTTCACAATTTCTAACCCATAAGTAAGAGTAACTACAAAAGTTAACATCAATCACTCGTAATGGATCAAACATAAATTTTCATGAAAATACTCAAATCACAGTCGCATCAACCATCTCAAGGCACCAAATCATAATCTCCATAGAATCACAACATCCTCACAAGATCATTTCAAATTTTTTTTCTAAAGACATTGGTTTGTTAACATAACTCCCAAGACATCAATCACATCATATCCCTAAACACTCATATATTGTACTTGGATACATCAACAACCAACTGTGAGACAATTGACTCTACCAAACTCGAAAGCATTTAAACTTGGCCACATATCCCAAAATGTCAATCACAAGTCACTATTAATTTTTTTTTTCCTACTAAAAATTCAATCAAATGGCGCAACCCCAATCAAATTTAATCTCATTCCAACCTATCTCAAAATTATTTATCTTGTTCGTCCTTTAGGATTTGCAACAAAATTATGAATAAAACAACTCTCTAAGAAACACATCTCTTACTACACTATAATTTCTATCATGCTAACACCACATGTATTCCCAAATACATACAAAATGATTGGCCCAAGGCCCATCACTAACCTCACAAGTAGTCAATTAAGCAAGTGAAACAACCCAACCAAAACTAACTTTATCTATCCTAAAGGAATTTAGGACTGGCTTTACATATTTCGATGTCAACACTCCAAAACATTTTATCTTAGGTTACTTTAATTATCATTAAGGTCACAACCAAACCGTACTACTACAACAAGTTTATTCTCTAATTCACTCTACTCTCAAGATTTTTCATCTAACCCACTTCCACAAACTTGATATAAAGCTGAAAAAAATAATTAACTCCTCTTAAGAACAAACCATTCACTATGCAACATAGTCTCTACTATTTTGAGGTAACACTTACATCCACAATCACACAAGTCGGTTGACCCATGCTTCAATGCTAATTACACAACATCTTGACCCATCATTCCGACATATTAGTCTAACCTACTCCATTTTGTGGAGAAAAGTATCCTCCTGCATTGGAACACCCCGGGTACCCCGACGACCTTTACTACAGCCTCTTCCACTTTATGACATCATATATATAAGGGTAGAGACAAAATTAAGCTCAGAATTACTCCACACTAGTTCTTACACACTGCATACGGGTTAAACATAAACCTACACATGTATCTAAATCACATAAGGCAAACCACATAAGCACATAGTCACATAGAACACATACGAGTTACTCTTCTAATATATTGATTTCTCCCACAAACATTCAAAGACTTCCAATTAGAAATAGCATTGATTAGGTGCTTTTCTAAAAGGACTTCAAAGAATTTCATAGACGCAAATCACATCTCAGAAGTTTAACCCCATACCCACATAGTCACATAAACATGTTATCATAAAGCACATAAGATATACAACATTTTTGACGAGCAAAATGAACCCACGGTGGTAAAAACCACTTCCCACGAGACACAAGTATTCAAACCTGGTAGCTCTGATACCAAGTTGTAACGCCCCAAAAATACATACATCTGATAAACCCAATTTAACTTATAACATGATCTAATTCTCAATTATTCTATCATTAACATGAGAGAGAGAATAACAAATATTACATTCATTAATGTAAGGACAAAAAAGCCCCTTCTTTTCTAGTCATGATTTTCTAGTAAGATTCATAAAACAAATCACATGCATTCATACATTCACCATTTCTAAAATATGAATCTATGACATGTGATGATAGAAATTTAAAGTAAGCTAAGTACCAAATAATGCCCTATTGGCTAAAAGTTCCAAGGCCTTGCCCGGTTACACAAAAGTGGTGTTCACACCCAAACACGAATAGCCCTTGGCTTACAAAAAGAAAACAAATAAAAACTGAGCTTCGTGCTCCAAAACTTCCTCCTTGCCTTCACTTTGGCAGAGGCACATCGCAATCACCTGAAAATGGTTTCCACTAAGGGATGAACATAAAGCCCAGCGGAGACAATCTAAATAAAGTGCATACAGTTTGACAATATCATGAGGTGCAATGCATATGAGATGCCAATGTCAAAAATATAGGTTTTGTTCATTTTGAAATTCTCATGCCATGCACTTGTTCAAAAAAACAACCAATTTAATCATCCATTTGATAGAACAAAGGGCGATAAATATGACACTGGAAATCCCTAGGCTGGTGTCTGCAAGTAGGCACAACTAGCACTACCAATCTCCATTTTACCGGCTCCTAACCGGAAGGCACGTGGTACCTACTCTGCGTGTGTTTTCGGTCTTTCTCCCTAGACACTCAGGCTAACTTAAACAATACCAATCTACACCCCCTATCCGGACTTACCAAAGGTATTTACCTCATAACTCAATACATTTCAAATATTCTCAATGAATCAATTTGAAAATCAATTTCTCAAATCCAATGCGTGAATTAAATCATGAGATTATGCAATGCTCAATGCCATGCATGAATTTGCAAATATTTCAATTTACTTGATTCATATTGCAATTTCTACCACAATCAATACAACCTTCCACCGATTTCCCAAACAATTATGTTTGTACAAAATATAAATTTTAAGAGATAAATATAACTCATAATCTTATATCTTCAATAATTTCAACATAAGAGTAACAGTCACATGTTCAATCTCCTCTTTTCCAACTCAATCAAGAATCATAATATTCTTTCAAAAATTTTATCAATTTCCTCTTTTTATTCAAACTCAAGAATCCACCAAAAATTTTCCTAATGCTAAAAATAACATATGTTTCTTTCAACATTTCTCAATACCTCAGTATGATAAATATTTTTCATCTTTCTCAAGAGTTCAATATTTTCAAATTAAACAATTTATAAAAGGAATCTCAATAGTTTCCAATATTCTTAATAGCATTCTTGTCAATCTCATCCGTTTGAACATCCACTTACATATTCTCATTGGTTCAATAAACCAATGCTTTTAACACTTCAATTTCAACATTTCAAGTTCCTAGGGTTTGATCAAAATTTGGGGATTTCTCATTTTAAAGATAAAATTTTCAAATTCTTGGGTCCCAACAACCACATTTAACAAGTTCAAAACTTAAAAAAATATTTGAGAATCTTGCCCTTTTCATACATTAACTATATTTTTAATAAAAACTCTAATCTCTTCAAGTGTTATATTATCAAAATAATACATAATAAAGCTAAAACACATACACAGGCTTAGAAAATCCCTACCTCAATAGCTAGAAGAGGAAACAAGCAAAAATTCCAATTTTCAACTTTGTCGAATTTCGATCTCCACCGGTCAAAATGTTGTTCTCGCCAAGCTCTTCACTTTGGCCTCAAGAACTAGGGTCTAAAACTTAATCGATTTTGGTGGATCAAAGGTTTTACATGATAAATGTAAAATTGAAAAGAAAAAAAAAATCTAAGACAGAGAGAGAGAGAACTGAGAGCCGAGGGGGGAGAGAGAGAGAGAGAGAGAGAGAGAGAGAGAGAGAGAGAGAGAGAGAGTGCTACTCAAGAACAAAAAAAAAGAAAAAAGAATGAAGTGAAAAGAGGAGAGTGAGGGCGCAGCACCCCACGTGGGTCTGCCCCTTGCCAAAAATTAATTTTATTTTTATTTTTATTATCTTTTTATACACATTCATATATATATATATAATGAAAGGTGCATTATAATTACATCATAAAATTTTGTAACATAATTTCTAAAATGTTATAATTTTTTTCCTCACCACAAAATATATCTTATTTGACGGTGCATACCATAAATATTTGTAATTCTCTCATGGTAGTAAAATAAATAATAAGGATAATGATAATAACAACAACAGTAATAGGTGGTTACAAACGAGTCGTAATTCAATTAATTAAATCCAAAATAAATCAAATTTAATAATCTATAATAAATCTTCAACTGAGATTAAATTATAAAATAATCCAAATAGACTCAAGGTGGGCCCCAATCAAAATGGTTAAGTAGGGGTTAATCAAATAAGTCTCAAAAATTAAATTTACATCCCATTTATTACTCAAGACTCAAGAATAATTAAAACTCAAAAAATTTTTCCAAATAGGCCTTACGAAGTCGAAATCAACAAGTAAGATAATTTGTTTTCACCAATTTAAATAGAATGGTCCACGTTACCACAACAATAATAATAATAAGGGCAAAATTCAATTTGATTCAACTCGTTACAGTACCAAACCATACCCTTACCCTACTTTTTTTGGATTTTACTGTATCGATGTATCCGTATCGTGCCAGTACCAGTACTCGTACCCATACGTATGCTTCATACTCCTACACGAATCTCATAGATTCCTTCACTATTAATTCTACTAATCAAACACCCTTAGGCTGTGTTTGATTGAGAGATTTGGAAAAGAAAAATGAAAAGGTAGGTGAAATGTACCAGTACTCGTACCCATACCTAGGCTTCATAGTCCTACACGAATCTCATGGATTCCTTCACTATTAATTCTGCTAATCAAACACCCTTAGGCTGTGTTTGATTGAGAGCTTTGGAAAAGGAAAATGAAAAGGTAGGTGAAATGAGAATAAAATATGCTTACATTTTACCTAGTTTCGCACACTTCTTTCCTTTTCTTTTTCCAAATCCCTCCCGAAATTCCCCAATTAAACACAGCCTTAGAGTGTAATAATTTTGGTATGTGAAAATCCAGATTTTCAATATGATGCCATGATGAAGATGCGAATATGATGATAAACATTATATGGTAGTGGAATTTCCAAGACTTCTTAACTTACAACTGAAAGGTAGAAAGTTAGTAACCATACAAAAGTTTAGTTGAAGATATAAATGTGCTGTAAGAGTTCTTGAGCATTAGACATTACACCATCAATGGAAGGCCTCAAAATACCTTTCTTGTTTTTCTTTTTATTTTCCATCTTAATAATCTCCAACGTAGTAGACACCATAAGCACAACTCAATCCATAACAGCCAACAATACCATTGTTTCATTTAGTGGGAGCTTTGAGATGGGTTTTTTCCACCCTGGCAATTCACAGAATCAATACCTCGGAATATGGTACAAGAAAATGTCTGTCAATACTGTTGTATGGGTTGCCAACAGAGAAATCCTACTCATCGATTCGTCAAGCGTCTTAGCGATAATCGACCCTAGAATTCTCACCCTTCTCGATGGTACCGACATTGTTATTTGGTCTGCCAATGTGACAGGATCCACACAGAATCCCATTGCACAACTTATAGACTCTGGAAATCTAGTTGTGAAAGATGCCAATGATAAGTCCGACCATTTTCTGTGGCAAAGTTTTGATTATCTGTGTGATACTCTTTTATTGGGCATGAAGCTTGGAAAGAACTTTGAAACGGGCCTAGAGCGCTACCTCTTCTTCTGGAAAAGCAGGGATGATCCAGCTCGAGGTGAATTTACATATCGGTGTGATCCTCAAGGATACCCACTGTGGGAGCCGAATATTCTGGGGGCAATAATGCCGAATAATGGTATGAGGATAGTCAAGGATAGAATTTGTATTCGGCATTGACCCTAGACGATCACAGAGCCGAATAGGCTAATCGGCATTCCAACTAGTCGAACAAAAGTCGAATAAATAAATGTGCAATGGATTAAGGGTGGGCCCGACCCTAAGGCCCAAAGGGAAAAATATAAATAGAGGAGCATCAGCCAAAAATAAGGTATGTGAGAAAAAGTTTAACTTGAGATATAAGCAACCAAGAGAGTATACACTGACTTATCCGTCAGAGTGCTAATTCCGGCACCCCCGACCATAGTGTTCATTCCTTTTCAAGTGACTAGCTGAGGATCACGAGCATCCTACAGGATCCAAAGAGTATTTCCGAACCACTTCTCCATACCCACAATATATTCTGAGCAGTGGTTCTTCTGGTGAAGTGTTCCGAATTGGACCATTGAATGGTAACGGATTCAGTGGGAGTACAAACCTCAAACCTAATCCATTCTACATATATGGATTTGTTTACTCTAAGGAGGAGGTGTATTATTGTTATGAACTCATTGACTCAATTGTTTCAAGGCTTTATGTAAGTTATGAAGGCACTCTGCAGCGTTGGATGTGAGATGATTCAACCCAAGTATGGCACCCTTACTTGACTTACCCAACAGGTGACTGTGATAAATATAAATAGTGTGGTCCAAATGGTAACTGTAACATTGGAAACTCACCAGAATGTGGTTGTTTGAGTAAATTTGTGCCCTAAAACCAAACAGAATGGGAAAATGGAGCATATTCTAATGGGTGTGGTCGGAGGACACCGTTGGATTGCCATAACAGAGATGGTTTTGTCAAGTATTTGTGATATAAAATGCCAGACACACGGAACCCCTGGTTTGACACGAACATGACCCTAATGCTGTGTTTGGTTGGGGGATTTTGGAAGGGATTTGGAAAGGGAAAGATAAAAAGTGTGTGAAACTAGGTGAAATGTAGGTATATTTTATTCACATTTCACCTAAATTTTTCCTTTTTCTTTCCAAATCCTTCCTCAAATCCCCCAACCAAACACAGTGCAAGGGAATACGAGATGGAGTGCCTTAAAAATTGCTCTTGTGCGGCTTACACAAATTTAGACATAAGAGGAGATGGAAGTGGCTGCTTGCTTTGGTTTATTGAGTTGATTGACATAAGAGAGTTAATTAATGAAGATGGGCAATACATTTACATAAGGATGGCTTCCTTTGAGTTAGGTAAGAATTTACACCAAACTCATAGGCCTTTTTTTTATTTTTTTTTATTTTTTTTTATCAGCAAATGTTAGTTGTTAGTTATTAGATTAGCATCTATGGGAGAAAATCTCCCCACCCTTGGCAAAGCACCTAAGTGCTTGCACTCCCTTAATTCAACTCCCCTAAGGAGAATTAAACCCATGACCTCCTTGGGACTAAGCTCTAAGGAAGGCATACCTAGTTAGTTCACCAAACTCATAGACTAGTGAACATAGATTAATTAGATTATACGTATGTAAGAACCATATCGTTAACTATACTGAACATTTACATTTCTTAAAGAATTCCTCACTATATTGCATTCCTAGATCTAATAACAATTTAGAAAAAAAGGGAGTTCATTTTGGTTTCATCTTGAACGTAGATTTCTTAAATTCGATCCGGATGACGCTTATTACCTGTCTCGATCAACATGCCGATGCAGAAAGTTTAGCTTGTATTTGTATTCGAGTCTATTTTGACCCAATTTATAATTTTCAAATCTTATATATATATATATTGGGTTAGTTTAGAGATGTAAGGTTATGATGTTCTTGTGAACTTCTATAATTCGATCCGGATGACGCTTATTACCTGTCTCGATCAACATGCCGATGCAGAAAGTTTAGCTTGTATTTGTATTCGAGTCTATTTTGACCCAATTTATAATTTTCAAATCTTATATATATATATTGGGTTAGTTTAGAGATGTAAGGTTATGATGTTCTTGTGAACTTCTATAAAAGGGTTGTTAAGAGAGAGAGAGAGAGAGAGAGAGAGAGAGAGAGAGAGAGAGAGAGAGAAAGAGCTGACTTATTGTGATCACTATACTCCTATTGAAATTCCTTCTTCATTCTTTGTTAGTGGACGTAGGCTCAGTGGCAGAATTGTCTTAGGATGCGAGTGGGGCCATGGCACCCCCCATTTTTTAAAATAAAATTATATATGTATACTTTATAACCCAAAAAAAAAAAAAACATACTCTCAAAGTGATTCCTACTTTAGGTTGTGTTTGAATGAATGATTTGACAGAGATTTGTGCAGGGAAACAAGAGGGAAGGAAGGAGTGAAAAAAAGTTAGCTTATATTTCATTTAATTTTTCATTTCTCTTCACAAATTTTCATCAAATTCTTGATCGAAACACAGCCTATCTTTTACTTGAAAATCAACTGCACTAGTTTGAAAAAATTACGAATGACAAATTTCTTTGTCAATATAAGAATAACAATAAAAAAAGGCCCAATCAGCTGCCATCTTGATCTTTACCAACACCTTTACTATTTAGTTTTTGCATTACAAAACTCTTTTTTTTTTTTCAACATAAGTATTAATTCTCAAAATAAATTGTCAAAATCTTATCATCATCAAACGATTGAACTTATATTGTTAAGATGTTTTTTTATTATATTTTTATCTTTATGTCTGTCTTATATAAAATTATAGAAAGATATGCTTATAGAAATTTCAAAATTATCAATTATAAAATTCTACCTTAACTTGACTATTACAAAAAGATAAGTGAATTAACCATATTATCAAGTGCAAAGAATAGACTAATAAAATTTGAATGTAAGATAATAATTGCTAGTTATTTTGCATCTGAAAAAGAGAGAAAATAAACTTTAAATAAAAAATTACAATAATGTTGAAACTTGTCAAAAACCTCATTAAAATTGTCTCTTTGGACCTCCAATTATCTCGAGCCATCATGATTGGTGACAATACTTTTTTCTAGTTTGGCCCCCCTCAAATCAAAATCTTTGCTCCTCCTTTGTAAGCTTGTAAATTCTTGTGTTCTTGTGTGTATGTTTTGTTTTATCTTTTCTCATCCTTTTTGCCATAACAATTTCAATATCAAGGAGGGTGTTCAACGGTTTGAAATCTAAAGAAATCCATGCAAGTTCATGCTTTCATGATTGTACTATCTAACTAATCAATTGACCATTTCTGTTAAGTGGATTGAGGATTCAACAGTCTGACAAGTTGGCTCTAATGGCCAGAAAAGAGAGATAGTGGTAGTGACCTTGGCATTGTTAAGTGGATTTCTTTTGCTGGGTATAAGCCTGATCGTGTATCTCTGAAAAATGAAAAGCAAGAATTCATAGCTGAATAGAGAAGGTATATATCCATATGTGTCATTTTGTGTTAAACTATGTACTAGTATGTTACATTTTTGGAACTAGTTGTCATATTGATTTCCATTTTGTCCCGACTTTAGAGAAATTCTGATGCACAACTTTGAACAAGGTTACACTGACAAAAGCCGAAAAGAAGATCTAGAGTTACCATTGTTCGACTTAGCTGTAATAGCTAATTCCACAAATAACTTTGCAATCAATAATAAGGTGGAAGAGGGTGGATTCGGACCTGTTTACAAGGTAACAATGTAAAGACACTCTTATGTAGTCTACAGGAATGTGATCAATGCCCAATCTCATGGAGCCCATGCAGAAGCCATAAAACCATTCAACTTTTTTATCACTGCTTTTCCATAACAATAATATTATTAAAAAAATCACCAATAATAATAATAATAATAAAGAATCACAAAAAAGTGCATAGAATGTAAAATTTCTTGGTAAGTTCATGTACATACTGTTTTGTAAAACCTTTTCATACAGAACCACCATTCTGAATGTACATTTATTTATTTATTTTCTAAATATACTTGCTTTTGAAAAGAGGAATTTTATATTTTTCTTACAGCTTTCTAAGAAGACAATTGGTATGATGCTACTTTTCTCACATATAAAACATCATAAATCTCTGTAATTAAATCACTAGTCATGGTTACACCTATTGGAACAATGTCAGCCAGAGCAACATAAAAATAGGAATCGAGAAAAATGATTGTTTTCTTTTAAGCTAACTCTAACAGAAGAGCATTCTATCGATTATAATGGTAATTCTCAAGGTATACTAGAAGGAGGACAGGAAATAGCCATGAAGCGGTTATCAAAGAATCCTAGCCAAGGACTTGATGAGTTCAAGAATAAAGTTATCTGTATTGCCAAATTTCTACACCGACATCTCGTGAAACTTCTAGGATGCTGCATTCAAGGAGAAGAAACAATGTTAATCTATGAATACATGCCCAACAAAAGCCTGGACTATTTTATATTTGGTTTGCTCTCTTCAAAACTATAATACACCACAACGATTCCGCTCTCAAACCAGCCAGCAGCCTTTCTTTTTCCTTTTTTTTTTTTTAAATATTTTTTTTGGTTCCATATAATCCTTTTGATATATTTGATAATGGGAACAAAACTTGATATGGTTTTTATTACATGTGCATTTGCATGAACTTGGTTTTTCAAAATTTAAGATTTTTCATTGTAGAAGCCTGTTAAATTCGTGCGTCCGATTAGCATGTGGACTAAATCTAACAAAAATTTGGACAGATCAAACATGAAGCACATTGTTGGATTGGCCAAAGTGCTTCCACATTATTAATGGGATTGCACGGGGGCTTCTTTATCTTCATCAAGATTCCAGATTGAGAATTGTTCACAGAGATCTTAAAGCTAGCAATATTTTGCTAGATATTGACATGAACAAAAAAATATCCGATTTTGGAATAGCTAGAAGTTTTGGAGGAAATAAGACAGAAGCAAATACAAATAGAGTGGTTGGAACATAGTAAGAATCTCCATAACATGTTTTATCTAATTCACTTATATTATTGCTTGAAAATCCAGTTCTTTACTCTTCTTTGTTGCAGCGGCTACATTTCTCCAGAGTATGCAATAGATGGGCTATTTTTAGTAAAATCGGATGTATTCATCTTTGGAATTTTGGTGCTAGAGATTGTGAGTAATAAGAAAAACAGAGGTTTCTATCATTCAGGTCACTGCCTCAACCTCCTTGGCCATGTAAGTGTACTAAGATTAGAGGTAATTAATCTTACATGCATGTGCATGAGCATTCCTCGCGTACCGAGCATGTTTATGAGCATTCCTCGCGTACCGAGCATGTTTAGTTTAAATATTTAGCTTAAATATTTGTTGTAATTAATTAGTTGTAGCTAGTTAATTTTGTAAAGTGTTGTAATTAATTAGTTAGTTAACTAGTCATTCGATTTTATGTTGTAATTATTTTAGTTTACTAGAATAGTTAGTTAATTAATTTGTTGTAATAATTAGTTAAGTAGGTTAGCTAATTTCATTTTTTTGGTAATAATTAGCTTAGTTAGCTAGTTAGTTTATTCGGACTGTCCTTCGTGAGAGCGCAATGTGATAATGTGTATGTCTTCCAACCCCACGTCTTTCTTCATTTTATTTACTAGCTTATGATGGTTAGTTTAGGGACATCATGTTTTGTTTAGCATACTTCATGTTTGCATCCACTTGTATTGCATGCACCGAGGCTCGGCATATCATTCTAACTTGCGTTGTTAGTTTAAGTGCTTCTTTGAATATGTGCTTAGACCGCATGTTATTTAAATTGCTTCACATATCATGTTAAGTAGCCGAGCCTAAGTAATTGCATATTGTATGTGTTGCATTAGTCATATTGCATAAGTTCGGACCATGCATCTTTCTAAATTTATCGTTTCTTTTTGGCTTAGAGTACTAGGTGAGCCTTTACTCGCTGTAGCATATCGCATGTCTCTGATTGTTGCAATGTTTAGCATGCTTGCCATGAGGCTAATTGCTTAAGTGCTATAATTGCTTGAATGCCTGTGGATGAAGGCTAATTGCTTGAATTGGAATAATTTGAGTAATGTTCATATATGATTACTTTTTCAAGTGGTACATATTCGAAACAATTTTCAAAACAAACATGAGATCAAATGTTCCAATTCTTGCAAGTTAGTCTATACTTGTGTGTGTGCGCATCACATAGTAATGTTAGCCTAATAAACTGGAACAAGAGCATATAATGTAAATAAGATTCATATCATGATTAGTAGAGGCCGATCTTTGATCGGGCGAGCGGGGGTGCTCAATCACCTAACTTCCTGAGCCAAGACAATCTTCATGATGACGGACATGTAGCCTTTGGCACGAGTCATGGGTTTCCTAAATTTCCCAAAAACATTTAGGTGGCGACTCTATATCTGGCAAATCAGTCCATTTTTGGCATTTTGATTCAAAATCGATTTTCCAAAAGATTTGCCGGATTTGGACTCTTTGGTGTTTATCTATTTCACATTGCACTTGTGGAATCAAATTCCGAACTGCGGGAGTCCGATACTGTAGGGCTTATTCGCCTTTCGAAAGGGGGCGCAGAAAAGTCGAACTACACAATGGTAATACCACATCATCACTTACATGTAAACATAGTTAACCTTACTATTCAAATGAGAATTATTGAATTGTTAATTATATTAGATAAGCGAAATTCACCCTCTGTATGTTGTTTTACTATTGGTTAATAATACTATATAAGGATAATGATGTAATATCACTGTTTAATTGATTTTTCTCAAATTTTATATGAAATTCGTATTTGAGAATTATTTTTGATTTATTTTCAATCTAAACCATCTTACAAAGGAATGTGGGGTCACTGCTATGACTTCCGTTGTTATCTTGCATGTTGTGCTTTAAACAGTGTAAAAATATCAAACTCAATATGATTTTTGTTTTTTTTAATTTTCAATTGAAATAATATAATATTTTTTATTATTATTTTGAAATCAATCTACTAACCACAATAAAAGGAGTAAATTGTTAAAAAATTCAAATGTAAGGCATTAGGTTCTGTGAATACTTTTTGTTAGTGAGAAGTCCACCATTTGAAAAATAATTTAGTAAGAAGTCCTTTTGTTTGTTTTAAAGAACATTTTACTTCCCAAATTTACCCCTTAATTTATCTATGGACTTTTTTAATTTGTTGACTTTTGTTGACTATCTATTTAAATTTTTTCTATTGGTTGAAATTTTTTTCCTATCGATTCAAAATTTTCCCTATCTGTTTAATTTTTTCCCCTATCTATTCAATTTTTTTCTAATTTGTTCAATTTTTTTTACTATATCAATTCAAAATTCCCTTATCTATTCAAATATTTGTCCAAATAAAATCTATCTATTGAACTTTATCAGTTCAAAAATCTATGATCTTTGTTCTATCTGTTGAAAATGAATAGATAGATTATTCCGAAAGAAGAAGAAATTAACCCCTATCTAATCTCCACTCTCTTCCAAACCAAACAAAAAGAGAATCTCCAATGGGATTTTGTCATCATCATCATCAACAACAACAACAACAATAGCAACAACAACAAAAACACAACCTATCTGTTCAAAGCACTTCAACAGACAACTACACACACATATACAATCAACAACAATAACAAAAAAAAAAAAAAGGTTGACGAATTTGAAGGGTGAACTCACACATACACAATGAACAAATAAAACCTTAACAAAAAAAATTCAAATCTATTGAACAGATAAAACCATAACAATAATACCCTAACAAAAAAATTCGTCTTTTATTTTTATTTTTTATTTTTTTTCCTTTCTTCCTATCTATCAATTCAGATCTGAGAAAAACCTAACAAAAAAAAAAAAAATTCAGATATGAGAATTCAGATTTGAGAAACCCTTAACAAAAACTAGAAAGAGAGAGAAAGGTTTGGGGAAATAGAGGGTTGAGGAGAGAGAAGAAAGGAGAGTGTGTGTGTGAGAGAGAGGGAGAGGGAGAGGGAGAGAGAGAGAGAGAGAGAGAGAGAGAGAGAGAGAGAGAGAGAGAGAGAGAGAGAGAGAGACTTTGTGATGGTCCTCCAACATTGTTGACAGCGCCAACAACAACAACAACATATTTGAGACAAGAAAAAAAAAATTTTAAAAAAAACTTCATGCTCAAAAGTAGTTCAGCAACAATATCTATTTCTCAAAATCATATTCATATATATATATATATCTTAGATCTGAATCCAAATATATATAAATATAAATTGATCAAGATTTTTCAAAAAAATCATAGATTTTTATAAAAAAAAAAAACCCACAGATCCGGTCAAAAAAACCACACAACTGCTGCGATGTTCGAAGGCGGTGGCGGCGGCGGCGGCGGCGGTGCTGCGGTAAAAAGAGGTGCTGTGTAACAGAGGACGGCGATCGATGAGTCACATTGCTGGATTGGCATTGTGAACTCGAGAGTATGTTTTTTGCCGCCGCTTTAGCTAGTGTAGACACCCCATTTTTGATCGTCCTCGAGACTTGGATGTTCTTGCAAGTACATTCGGTGACAAGTGTGATTGCTCGTTGAGCACTCGAAGTCCACGGCGGAACGCCACAGTTTTGAGCTTTCCAAACCCTGCATCCATTCTTTCTCATTTTTGGACCATGTTTTGGTCCTTCCAGCTTGTTGTTTATGGTGTACTGCCGACCATGATTGGGCTCTGCCAGCCATGCATCTTGGCCTACTGGCTAGTGATAAGGCCTGCCGGCCATCAATGAGCCACTATCGGCCACCAATGAGCCACTGTCGGCCACCACTGATGGCCGGCCTGCCATCAATGCATCAGTAGATATTTTTTGTAGATATTTTGACAACTATTTGCACAAATTGGCCCATCTGCATGCACGTGGATGGCTAGATTTGTTTGAAGGCTTCTTGTATCTTCTATATATAGAGCTCATCTATATGCATGCAAAGGGTTAAAAAAATTTTGGCTGAGCTATATCTCTCTCTCTAGAATCCTCTCTCTCTATATTTTGTGCTTGAAAGTGAGCTTTCTCTACACATTTGCACTAGCACCCTTAGCCAAACACCTTCACCTTGGGGCTGAGGTTCTTGGAGGCCTTGTTTGAGCTTCTTAGAGTGGTTTTGGCTTGGAACTCTTGCTAATTTGTTGCTGTGCTTCAAGGGAAAGGATTTACCTCTTTAAAGCCTGTTTTAGTTCATTGCTTGGCCACCATTGTACGCTACTTTAAAGATGGTTTTAGCCTCTAAAAAGTTCTATTTTTAAGGTCTTAAAATGTTGGTTTAAGCCTTGTGTGGTTCGGGGGTGGTTTCCTCCCTTGGCTTTTTGGCTTGAAAAGCCTTTAGAGCCACCTTTCAAAGCTTTTGAAGCACCCTTTGTTTGGCCTTTCTACCACTAAAACTCAGAGGTTTTTTAGTGGTAGAAACTTTGTTTTGAGGTCCAAAATAGGAGGGGTTGGCCTCCCCTCCTTGTATCTTGGTTGCACGTGTAGTTGGCCTAAGAGGTGAGCATGTCTTTCTACCCTTTTGGGACTCCATCTCAGCATGTTTTTGCTAATGTTTTAGCGTGTTTTAACTTTGTTTTGGTTGGTCTTGGTCATATGACTCTTGCTTTGTATGGTTGTAGTGTAAATGGCCTTTACTAGCTTTGTGTTTTGAGACTTCTAGCATGCTTTGCTTGGGTTGTTTGCATGACATAGCATCATTTAGCATGTGATTTTAGTGCTTATAACTCTATCACACTCTCACATATTTCACTCTTTCATCACTTTTGAGAGTTGTGCCTTATGCCTTGTTTATGAGCCAATACATGAACATGATTTTCTTGCTTTTCATGCTACCATCTTAACACATATTAGCCTCTATTTTGGTATGTTTGAGGTCTGTTTAGGGCTGGTTTGGCCATTTTAGTTTGATATTGCATGGTTCTAGTGTAATGCTCTTCACTAGTTTTAATGCTTAAGTCCCCTAACATGTTGTACATGAGTTGTTTGCATGTTAGAGTCTTGTGTTTCATGCCATTTTAGCATTGAAATTCTGCCACCTCCCTCATTTCTTCTTTTTTCTATTTGTTTTGAGGAATGGTTAGTCTTAAAGTTGTGTTTAAGCTTGGGATTGAGGCTTATGCTTAAATGGCTTTAACCCTCTTTTGAGGATTTCTCCTAGTCAAAGGCATGGTCTCTCTCATGTCTTAACTCATCTTTTGATTGACCTTCCTCTTATTAGAGGACTTTCATATTGGACAAATCAATTAAAGAATGGTTTGGTAACTTAAAATGTGTAAAGAAGAATTGAATCAAGTAAAACATGACCAAGATAAGCATGTTATGTGTGCATTGCATTGTGTTCAATCGGACGTTATATTGAACACAAGGTGGATTGGTCCATTTCATACTCAAAGTGATGAAAGTGAGCCAATCCCCTCTGTCTCCATTGCCTTTGATAATCCATCATAAGGTAGTGGTCCTAGAGTCATGTTTGTCTTGCATTTATTGAATGAGTACAAGTTGGATCTTTGGCCATCATGCATTGTGAATGCTTGATTGATGGTTTTGGATCCAGCACACCAGTGGCCGGCAGTGCTTCATCAGTGGCCGGTACTGCTTCATCCTTGGCCGACAGTTCACATCCTTGGCCGGCAGCAGCTTCTCATGGCCGGCAGGCCACTGGTGAATTCCTCAGCATGGAATTGGTAAGGCAGAGCAGAAAGTTCTTGGGTAACCCTGCAAACAGATCCACTCAAGAGCAAACCAGAAGGGGTTTCGAGGCGGCAACCGAGCGCATGCATGTTCTAATTCCGAAGGCAGAGCTGAGGCAACCTAATTTAAATATCATGCATGTTTAGTTGGTTTTGTAATTAATTAGTGTGCTAATTAGTTGATTGTTGTAATAATTAGTAAGTAGTTTACTAGTTATTCAATTTGGTTATGTAATAATTAGTCTAATTAGTTTAATTAGATTAGTTAGCTTAGCTTAGCTTAGATTAGTTCAGCTTATTTATTCGGACCCTCCTTCGAGAGGGCACAATGTTGTAATAAGCGTGCGTGCGTGTGTACATGTCTTCCAACCCCATTTCTTTCTCCCTTTTATTTATCTGCTTTCGATGGTCAGATTAGGGATCATTTTCAATTAGCATACCTTATGCTTGCATGCGTGCATCATTCATTTGTCTTGCATGCACCGAGACTCGGTGCATCATTCAAACTACATTGTATTTCAATACACTTATTTGAATATGTTTTTCCAAGCATGTTATCAAATTGTTGCAATCATATGCCATCTTAGATAGCCGAACCTATTTAATTGCATTATTTGCATGTGTTGCATTAGGTATTTTAACATAGTTAGGATCATGCATGATTTCTAACTAGCTTTTATTTTGGCTTGGAGTACACTGTAAGTTTTACGTTTTAGCATAATTGCATGAGTGTGAGTGTTGCCATGAGGCTATTTGCTTAAGTGATTAACTGTCTGAATGCCTGTGGATGAAGGCTTGATTGTTTGAATTGGAACAATTCATCAATTGTGAGTTTTAAGCCCACTTTGCAAAGTGGCAAAATCATGTTTTAAGCCCACTTGAGGGTGGCAAATCCGCGCTTTAGCCCACTTATGAGTGGCACTTTCAAACCATTTTCGAAAACAAACATGAGTTGTTTTGTTGCAATTCTTGCAATTTTAGTCTATACTTGTATGCTGTGCACATCACATAGTAAGTTAGCTAATAACCGGATAAGAACACATATGTTTATAAAGCAACATATTATGCTTAGTAGAGGCCGATCCTTTGATCGGGCAAGTGGGGGTGCTCATTTCAGGACCTTTCCCTCTCGTACCCAAGTTCCCGAGCCGAGGCAGATTTGGTGATGACGGACACATGGCCTTTGGCACGAGTCAGGGTTTCCTAAATTTCCTAAAACAAAATATTTTGGTGGCGACTCTGTAATCTGGCAAAGAAATCCAGTTTTGGCATTTTTTGATTCAAAATCTGATTCTCCAAAATGATTTGCCGGATTGGACTCTTTGGTGTTTATCAGTCTTACATTGCACTTTGTGAGATTAGATTCAGAACCGTGACAGGAGTCCGAACTATAGAAGGACCAATTTGTGCATTCTCCGAAAGGGGGGCGCGCGAAGAAAGTCGAGTCTACAATTTTTGGCGACTCTACTGGAAACTTAGAGAACTTGACTCGAAACACATGATATGTTGTTTTATCTACACTTACATTTGCATTGGTGTGCCTAAGTCACAGTGTTTTCCATCTGCTATTCCTAAATGGTTTGCCGGAGGCTTGCTTGGAAAAGCGTGCCATAAGGATGACCGGTTGCGGGCTTTGCCACGATGGGAACACAAACCTTGGATCTGGATCACCGCCGTACCGTTTGATCCACCTTTCACTTCTTGGTGTTAGTTACGAGCGGTGTATTAGGTGGTCTTGCTGAGGTACCCTTTTTGAACATTTGACCTAGTTGCATATCGGAAGCCATAGAGACCATTCCAAACTAGGACAGGTTGCTCACCTGAATACAAGATTGTTTGAAACCGCATGCGTGCATAGTGAAGCCCTAGCTCCTGACGAAAATAGGACAGGGAAACCCTACCTCACTATAAGGGTGTGTTGGCTCTCACTTGCTTGATATGTGCTGTTAGGGTGTGTCTCTATAGGAATGTATGTACCAGTTGCAAGTCTGGGTATCAGTCTGAGGACATCAGTGTTTGAGGGTATCAGTTTTGAGGCAGAATGTTTAGGGACAAAAATTAGTGTTTGAGTACAGACTGTCCAGCTTTTGATATCAGCTGTGTGTTATCTTTGTCTTAGCCAAGATGATGTCCGTTTTCTGATTGTTGTTTCATTTTTTGCTTTATTCTTCTTTTCGCAAGATAGTGTTTCATCATTGCTTCTAACGAGGCAAATACCCCCCGAGCACTCTGGACCAGAGGTAGAAGGCTTTCTAGATCTGAGGATCTTATTGATGGACAACCAGTGTTTGCTTCATTACCCCCAGTTACAAGACGGAAGGCAGTCATGCATAGAGTATCAGTACAGTAGTCGCTAGTTCAGCGGTCATTGTCTACCCCACCTATGTGCAGTTAGACTGAGATTTCTATTTCTACCTTAGAGAGAGAATATACACCTGTTCAGACAGATCTGCACTTTATAGACAGTATGGAGGAAATGATGTGTCAACTCCAACAGACCATGGAGGCCATGCAGCGGGATGCTGCACGCCAAGCGGAGGTTACCGCTCGTCAGATAGAGGTTGTAGCCCAGCAGGCAGAACTAATTGCTAGGCTTCAACAACAGTAGCAACCATAACAAGCCAGAGCATCAGCTTCGCACCCACCCCTACCTCCACCTAGGGTTCCAATACCTGAGGAAACAGCTCACGTCCAAGAGAATGTGGATGCTCCAGCAGGGCCAGTCCCATCACTAGTCCTACCACAAACTTCAAAAGCACTGGCCCTTCCAACAGACACGCCGTTCGAATTTGAGTCCAATCCTATTGCTTTGAAAGTAAGCAAGCTTGAAAAGCTGTTTAAATGAGCTCAAGGAGTTAACTCGATTATGGACATAGAGGATGGTTACACAGATTCGGCGGTGACATTGTCAGACAGGTTCAAAATGCCTCACATAGATCGCTTTGACGGCTCGGGCAGTCCTATGGTTCACTTGAGGCTGTTTTCAGATATTCTGTGCCCGATGGGATTGACTAGACTCCAGAAACTATCTCTCTTCAGTTGGACCCTGTCGGGTATTGCGGCTATCTGGTATGCCAAGCTGGAGGATTTAGTAAAACGGAGCAAGGAGGAGATGGCCAAGGCCTTCATCGCCCAATATGCTTACAACACTCAAATTGAGGTCACGACTCGTGATCTCGAGGTGACCGGGCAGGAGCCAAAAGAAGGCTTCTCTGACTTTGTCACTTGATGGAGGGCCAAGGCCTCCATGATGACAACTCGGCCACCCGAAAAACATCAGATAAGAATGGTTGTGCGCAACCTGTAACCGAAGTTGATGCAGAAAATGATTGTCTTACCCCTCCCCATCTTTGCTGACTTGCATGAGATAGGGGTACAGATAGAAGATGCTATGAAGCAAGGTTTGATTGACCAGGAGGGTGTTTAGACATGGTTCGAATGCATCTACAAGTAGTAGTGCAGCCGTAAGAACTTCTGACGTTGGCATGGTCACCACCACGCCAAAAACAACCACACCCTTTACCAGCACATCTGGAGCCACCATACAACCTGCCAAGTACCCACCTAGGGGCCAGAGGACCTCCACCCCACTTTACATGTTCTTGTCCAAAGCCTTGGGGGTTCTAATTAGAAAGGGGCATCTGAAGCCCCTGGAACCAAGCCCATTGCCAAATCCCCTCCCTCCAATACATAACCCAGCCAAATATTGCGCCTTCCACCAGCAACACGGTCATGACACCGACCTCTACTTCAGACTCTGTCATGAAATCGAGGCTCTCATTGACAACATGGTGATTGCGTCTCTCGAGAAGCCAAATGTCACCACTAATCCTCTCCCACCACATAACCAACCCCCTCTTCTACCCAGGCAAGTGAACCTGATCCAAACTGTGGCCGTTCCATACGACCCCAGCATACACATCACTTCCTTCTGCCTGCCTAAGCCTGAGGTGTTCATCCCAGATAGCACAGACTTGTGCATGATGAGCACCTCCCTAACCCAGCCCAATCCAATGGTGGTGACTGTCGAAGACAAAGTTGGGGTGACCTTGGAGGAGAATGGGAATGTTGGTTCAGAACCTGAGGGATCTGAGGGCTTAACTGAGGAAGCATACAACCCGTGCGGTTATATTATGTCAATAGACCAGGCTAAGCCGATGGTAGAGTTGCCAACTGGGATGGAGGTAAATGTTGTTTGGGAGGATGGGCCGAGTTAGGGGCTGGATGATCTAGCTAAGCTTGAGGAGGATATTAATAACTTGCAGTTCTTTGATGAACATGATGTGGGGGATGTGTATATCGGTTGGTTTGATGCGAATAGAGCAACAGATAATACAGGGTGGCTCAGTAACGAGCCGGATGTTGACGAGGGATCTTAGCCAAGGCAGGGACAATCAGAAACATGAACATCTGCAATGGTCGGAACAGCCGAGAATCAGGGAGAGCTGCCGGAGAGCACTGATACGGAGAATTTTGCTCGAGACTTGGGCAGTTTGTGTACAACTGACATGGAGTAGGAAACCGCGTTGAAGCGGTTTTAACAAGAGAGAATTGAGAATGATGGCAGGGCTAGAAAAGCTAAGGGTCCTGCGAGGACAGAATGTGTTGTGAACATGGGAACAACTACAACAGAACCGGACAGTTGTCTGTCGATTGCCGAGGGGATGTGGTGGGAAGACGATGA
Source organism: Camellia granthamiana (assembly GCA_036172215.1). NCBI lineage: Eukaryota > Viridiplantae > Streptophyta > Magnoliopsida > Ericales > Theaceae > Camellia > Camellia granthamiana. The sequence continues at coordinate 86,155,853 of CM069910.1, forward strand.
TTTGCGTCTTGCCCATACTGATGAGGACTGGGGGCAGAATTAACCAGACGATACTTGGTACACTGAGGAAGTCGGCCATGACCCGGAGTGGGCGGTACTTCAAGCCCCCACATTTGGACCAGCTAGAGGCGTACGAGAAAGGCAAGGAAGCAGAAAAGCAGAAAGACAAACTGTTAGAGGAGGAAGTTGTACTAAAATAGCTGAAGAAAATTCATGCAGACATCTCCATCTGGGGACTGCTCATGGCCTCAAGGGTACATAGACAAGCTGTCCTTTCAGCTATGGACAAAGCTAAGCTTTCGATTAACACAACGCTCGAGCAGTTGGTGGGGTTGGTTTTTCCGGGTGGCGCTTCGCTAACTTTAACCTTCACAGACAAAGAATTACCACCTGAGGGCTCTGAACATAACAAGCCACTGTATATCTCTGTGGAGTGTAAGGAAAAATGGATACCGGTTGTTCTGGTCGATACGGGATATACAATCAATGTATGTCCATCGGAACGACATATGCTATCGGCTTGAAGCCTGCAGATTTCGCACCAACAGCCCAGGTAATTCGGGCCTATGATAACACCAGTCGGGAGGTGATGGGAATAGTACGGATCAAGACTCAGGTTCGCCCGACGCAGCAGGACATCGAGTTTCATGTCTTGGATGTTCTAGCCACCTTTAATCTACTCCTTGGACAGCCGTGGCTGCACCAGGTGAGAGTTGTCTCTTCCACTTTACACCAGATGCTGAAGTACCCCCACAGGAAGGGGGCAGCAATTGTCTTTGGGAACTCTTCCATACATCCGCCGCCAGAGGTTTTTACACCAGTTTTGGAAATTGAGCACAGCATGGAGGATGTCTTTTTGTCGAGATTCACCTTGGCTGAGGCTCGGGTAGTACAAGATATGCTGGCTGTTGGTGAGGGACTGTATGTCAGTGCGCAATCTGTCCACCTCATGAACAAGCTTCAACACATGCCCAGAATGGGATTGGGACGGAGTGGCCGGAAGGGTGTCACTGCATTGGCCGAAGTGCCACACAACCCTTATACCTTTGGTTTAGGTTACTCGCCTACCGAGGAAGATTGGGCAAGGAAGGGAAGGGAAATGGCCGGAAGAGCCAAGGCTAAGCAAGTCGGAAAGCACTACAAGCTGGTGCACAAACCTATCCAAGGAACCCTGAACGGATGCTTTGTCTGGAAGGGAGAAGATTTCCTGTTTTGCTGCATTCCGGAGCCATGGTTGAATTCAGAAAAGCGGCGCTTGCCTGGCTTCGAGATCTTTTTCGACCTGTAGTTGCCAGGGGATGAAGTTGCGGAAGAGCAAACTGACCCACCAGTTGAGACTGAGCAGTGCAAAGAGGATGAGTCCGAGGGCATAGAACTCGAAATAGGAGCAGCGCTGGCTTGTCTCCTCTCAGATCCTCAGATCACACTGGAGTGCTTGGGGGATGATTTCTCTGTTTCCATGATTGGGGATCAAACGACTGTGGGCCCTTCTTCAGGCATTCTGGATGCGTTCATCGCACCCTCCCTCGTCTGGCAGTACGAGGAGGGCTTTTTGTCAAGTAGTTATGGGTTAGGTAGTGAACCAAAATCTAATTCCACAAAGTCTGTGGAGTCAGAATCAGATTCTAGTTCTTCTGAGTCAGAGTCCGGTATTCCTGGGGTTGATAACCCGGATGCCGTTGTCTTATCCAGGTCGTCTTTTTCATTTTCTTTTGAGTTGGTTGTAACCGAAGAATCAGACGAACTGGAAGTTCTTAATGAGAATAGTGCTGCTATGGCTTCTGAGTACTTTTTTGTGCCTTTAGTTTATTGCATTAATCAGGACTTTCAAAACATTGATGAAAATGACGAGGAAGAAATTCCTCCGATTTTGAAACATTTGATTGATCAAGAGTAGGAGAGGTTTGTAAAACCTTTGGTTAGTGAAATCACCTCAATTAACGTTGGTATTGAGAAGGATCCGCGGTTGGTGTAGATCAGGTCCATGTTGTCTTCGGAGGAGCACGAGCACTTAGTCACTTTATTAAAAGATTTCAAAGATGTTTTTGCGTGGTCCTACGAAGACATGCCTGGAATTGATCCTAAGATTGTATAGCACCGGATCCCTCTTGACCCAGAGGCCCGACCTGTTAGGCAAAAGCTCCGAAGGATCCGCCCGGATTGGGCTCTGAAAATCAAAAAAGAGGTCACCAAGCTGATTGATGTAGGGTTCCTGTTGGTATCTGAGTACCCAACTTGGTTGGCCAATATAGTTTTGGTGCCTAAGAAGGATAGCAGAATTCGGGTATGTGTGGACTTCCGAGATCTGAATGAAGCCAGTCCGAAGGAGGACTTTCCTCTGCCGCATATCGACGAATTGGTGGACTTCACTGCTAGGCATGCGCTGATCTCGTTTATGGATGGGTTTTCGGGCTACAATTAGATTTTGATGGCACCCGAAGATAGGGAGAAAACTGCTTTCACTACCTCGTGGGGAACCTACTGTTATAGGGCGATACCGTTCGATTTGAAGAATGCTAGGGCTACATATCAACGAGCTGCGACCACGATCTTACACGATATGATCCAAAAAGAGGTTTAGGTGTACGTGGACGATATGATTGTCAAGTCCAAGGAAAGAGAGGGCCACTACACTGCCTTGAAGAAATTTTTCCAACAGATCAAAGAGTATCGGTTGCGACTGAATCCTCAGAAATGTACTTTTGGCATTACAGCAGGGAAAATGCTGGGGTTCTTGATCACACAAAGGGGCATCGAGATCGATCCTTCCAAAATCAAGGCCATTTTAGAAATGCCACCACCAAGGACTGAAAAGGAGGTGCGAGGCTTTCTGGGTAAAGTGCAATTCATAAGATGATTTATTGCAAAATTAACCTTGACTTGTGAACCACTATTTGGTCTCCTAAAGAAAGGAAAGAAGTTCCAATGGGATGACCGATGCCAAGTTGCTTTCGAAAAGATCAAGTAGCATTTACAGAACCCACCTGTGTTGTCGCCGCCAGAGCCAGGGAAACCGTTGATTCTGTATCTATGAGTGATCGACACGATAATGGGCTACATGCTTGCTCAGGAATCTGAAGATAAAGTGGAGAAGGCTTTCTATTACCTGAGCAAGAAGATGCTAGAATACGAGACCTGCTATACTCCGCTGGAGAAGGCTTGTTTGGGCTTGGTATGGGCTACCAGGAAGTTGAGGCACTACTTGTTAGCTCACTTCGTAATTCTGGTTTTGAGATTAGATCCCATCAAATATCTCTTCGAGAAACCAGCACTTACGGGTAAGCTAGCTCGTTGGTTACTTTTTCTCTCTGAATTTGATCTGAAGTACATAACTCGCAAGTCTGTGAAAGGGAGAGCGGTAGCGGAGTTCCTAGCCGATCACCCAGTGGAGGGAGATGAAGCAGTAGAGTATCTGTTCCCGGATGAGGCCATTCTGCAGCTTGAAGAAGAGATTTGGACTATGTACTTTGACAGAGCGTCTAACCAGTACGGGTATGGGATAGGGGTGTTGCTGATAGCACCAGACAATTCCCACATACCTTTAGCTTTCGAACTCTGGTTCAAAGTATCGAATAATGAAGCAGAGTATGAGGCATGTATCGTTGGCTTTGAAGCCGCCTTGGAACTAGGGGAACACGGTTGGACGTCATTGGAGACTCGAACCTTGTTGTATCTTAAGCGAAAGGAGACTGGAGGTTAAAGAAGAAAGGATGAAAATCTATCACCAAACTCTAGACGTTCTAATTCCCAGGTTTGAGAAGTTAACCTTCACCCATCTGTTAAGAGAGAGCATCAGGTTCGCAGATGCTTTATCAACTCTATCTTTTATGATAGACATCCCTTTGGAAGTCCAGATGCGTCAAATTATCATTGAACAGAGGTATGTGCCAGCCTACAAGCTGATAGCCGCCATAGATGAAGTACAAGATCAAAACCCCTGGTATCATGACATCTGGAACTTCTTGGAAAATGAGGCTTATCCACCAGGGGCAAATGCCAAAGACAAGAGGGCGATACGAAGAATGGCTTCTTAGTTCATCATCTGCGGGGGTAAACTGTACAAACGGGGTCATCTTGGGATGCATAAATTGTGCGCTGATGATGAAGAATCTAAGCTCCTGATGGAGGCCATCCATGGAGGAGAGTGCAGAGCGCACATGAGTGGGGTGTTGCTAGCCCGGAAGATTCTCAGACAGGGTTATTACTAGTCAACCATGGAGGAGGATTGTCTTGGCTTTGTTTGGTGATGCCATAAATGCCAGATCCATGCAAACCGCATGAACATTCTGCCGTCGAAGCTGTACAACATGACTTCGCCATGGCCATTTTCAGTCTGGGGGATTGACGTTATTGGGGCAGTTACTCCGAAGGGGTCGAACGGGTATGAGTACATCCTAGTAGCGATAGACTATTTTACAAAGTGGGTCGAGGCCCAATCTTACGTAGTGCTGAAGGTGTCATACGTAGCTAAGTTCATCAAGAACAACATTATCTATCGCTATGGAGTCCCGAATGAGATTATTTCGAACAATGGTTCCCACTTCAAGAAAGAGGTGATCGATTTGTTGGAGAAGTACAACGTGGCTTTTCATAAGTCATCCACATATCGGGCGCAAACCAACGGAGCTGTTGAGGCCGCCAACAAGAACATAAAGCACATTCTACAGAAAATGGTGGAAACCTATAGGGACTGGCCAAATAAGCTACCATTTGCTCTTTGGGGCTACAGAATGTCAATTCAAACTTCTACTGGGGCAACTCCGTATTCCTTAGTTTATGGGATGGAGGTTGTTCTGCCGATCGAAGTTGAGGTTCCGTCATTGCCGGTTATGGCTGAGTGCCAGATAGTAGAGGCAGATTGGCAGTAGAATAGGTTTGAGGAACTTATGCTATTTGATGAGAGAAGGCTAAAAGCACTGTATCACGTCCAAGGTTATCAACGAAGAATTTCCAGGGCTTTCAACAAGAAGGTTAAGTCCAGGAATTTGAAAGAAGGGGATTTGGTGCTTAAAGACAACCGAGCTCCCATCAATGACCCTAGGGGCAGCAAGTTCAGACCTAATTGGACTGGTCCTTATATCATCAAATCTATCTGGTCGGGTGGAGCTGTCGTTCTTATGGACCTAGATGGCCTAGAGTTCTCCCAGCCGATCAACATGGACAAGTTGAAGAAATACTATCCCTGAGTGGCTCGCTAGGCCGAAAACCTGAAAGGGCGACCTAGGCAAAAGTTAGAGCACAAAAAATTTGAAATAAGAAAAACTGAGCTCGCAAAATTGAAAACCCAGAAAGGGCGGCCTTGGCAAAAGTTAGAGCGTAAAAGGAGAGTGTTAAAACCCTAGTAGACCTGAACCAAACTACGTAAGGCTTGATTCCCATCTTTGGGATACGTAGGCAACTTCATTTTGAAGTCCAACCATAAACACTTCCAAATCAACTCTGTCCATGTGATTTTTATTGGTCATTTTTGTCTGCTCTGCATCCAAGAGTTCGATTGTGATCTCTAGTGCAGTGCTATTCAGACAAGGGGCAACTTTCCAGTTGTTGGATCCGGGGTTGTACATCTTAAGGATAGATTCCGGGCATGTCCAGTTATGATCCATATCGAAAATGGTTTTGAAAAGTTTTAATAAAAGTTGATTTTGTTCAAATTAATCTTTTTACAACTTAGACCATTTTTGGACCATAACGAAAAATTTTCAGTACCCACAACCTTCAATTTCATTGATTTCAATATAGAGTTCTCCGACTCTAATACAAATTGAAGTTGCTTTTTATTACATTAAAAAAGAAAGCTTGAAAGTACAAATTAAAGCAATAAACTTGGGGCATAGTCAAGTGTTCCTGCATCCCCTCCCAGAGCTTGTGGAAGCTTCTAATGCCAAAGTAGGCTCGCTTTGTGCTTCATCTTCAAGCCAAGCTATGCATTCGCTAGAAAGGGCACAACTGAAAATGGGAGTGGGGGCTAGAAGTTCTCTTGTTCTCCATGCTATGGTATACCGAGCTAGCTGTGAGCCTCGGATTGGAAATGAAGCTGGGTACTCTATCCCTTCTTCCGAGCAAGTCTGGTCGTGGCCAAACTGACACCGGAATCGAAATGGGAAGTAGAAGACACAATGTGTTAAGCCAACTAACTGAATGCCAGGCTGCCGGGACATGCTGTAGCTCATCTCCGGCAGATCAAACTAGGGACAACACCAAGCGATGTCAACAATAGACTTGCTACACATCCAGTGGCACCACCATCCCTCATTCAAAAAGTCAACTAGGCAAGGGCAGAAGAAATAGTCGCATGCTGAATACGCAGGGCAAGCGACCACTACTTTCAACTTATCCATCAACCAAACTTGGGGAGGGATGAAAAATAAGAGAGATTAAAGAATAGAGAGGTGTACGTAGAGAGAAAAGTGACAAAGGGTATTCAGAGAAAAACAGAGCCTGAGGGCTGAGTGATGTGAGAAACACATGTAAGAAGGGTAGGAAACATTACCTGCAACAGTAGTGGACTCCCCGCAAACTTGGATGTTTCCCGGAGGTGGAAAGCATCCAAGCCCATCAAAGTCTCGGCTAGTGTCAACTTGATACAGCTCTTGCCCTCTTTCAAGCCTTGGGCAACTTCAATCAAGCGAATGCTAGACCCTTCAAAGCCAGGGGCAAGTAGAAAATGGGCCAACATACACAAGCGGAGGGCATGCTGCTGAAAACTTTGCCAAAAGTGGTCACCGTGGTTGCTGGCATCAGAAAATCGATAAATGAGATTGGGGATGTCCAACTCCCCATTGTGAATCAAAGATCGGGCATCTTGTAAAGTGAGCCCACACATCCTTCCCAAAGCTTGGATGTGGCCAAAACGAGATTGGGGCAATATCTCCTTATCACGTCGAGACTCCATCAAAGCCTGGAATTCTTCGATTGTAGGGCACAGCTCTTGTCCGCCAAAGCTAAATACGTGCGTAATCGGATTCCAACATCTAGCCGTGGCATAGAGGAATGAAAAACACAGCGGAGTACAGCTCAACGGGAATAGTGCGTTTAGCCCGAAACCCCAAAAATTCAACTTTTCTGAGCTATCCAAAGTTGCAATCCAATTGGAGAGTTTTTGGGCGAAGAATGGTTCCATTTGGGGCAAAAATGGAGCTGAAATGAAGAAACCATGAAGCTGGAACTTTTATAGAAGATAAGGCATTGAGTAGAGGACATATGTCAACATTTCAGAGGATTTGCTCATCGATGGCCGGTAGTGGCTCATTGATGACCGGCAGGGGCTCCTCAATGGGTGGCATACGCACATTGATGGCCGGCAGAAGGAAATAATGGCTGGCAAGCCATTCCCTATGGCCGGCAGCCTCCCTTTATGCTCAATGATCTCCTGTGTGAAGATCCAGTTGCTTTCTGCAGTTGTATTCTGTTATCGGCACCTTTCGGGGTCTTGTTTTGGTTCTTTTGGGGCTTAAGCATGTTGGTGTAAGTTATAACCGCCTGGTTTTGCTTATCAAGTTGTATGTAGGTTGTTTATTGAGTTGTTGCAATTTGCTTATTGAGTTGTATGTACGTGGTACATCAAGTCGTTGCAATTTGTATATCGAGTTGTATTTACATTGTTCATCGAGTTGTTTTATTCTTTCAGTTGTTAGTTGGTTCACTACCTGATTAAGACAATGCAATTTGAATGTGCAGTTTTCAAACAAAGATCAATCTCATTTTCATGTTGTGGGATGTTATGCGATGCTTAGAATGTAAAATGCAACATCTTTTTAAAACCAAAGCTGAGTTTTCATTCGACTCATGGTTTCTTTTTGCAAAAGAGTACAAGTTTTAAAGAAAATAAAACTGCCTAAGGATGTACAATGTGCTAATACTACTAGTAAAAAAGAAAACAAAGCAAAAAGCATCTAAATCGGTGCCAACTATCTCAAGCTCGAGAGGCCCTCTTTGTCCTCTTCCTCGGTGGAGTGGACTTTGGGGCACTATCACCATCGGCACCACTGTCCAAAGCTAGATCAGAGCCTGACCTAGAACCCTCCTCACCTCCGCTCTTAGGTGACTCTGACTGTGAACTCACTGCCTCAACCTCCTCGCTCGTCTGGTCATCATCATCGCCCAAAATGGGCTCTGAAGGGCCACTCTCGTTGCGGATGCCTCTGACTCTATCTCGGCTGCGTGACTGAGCCTGTCTCCCTCTCCTCTCTGCTGCTGGGGGAGGAACTGAAGGTCTTGCCGTTGCTCCTCCTGGGGCGTCCGATGGGGCTGGCATCTCAAAAGGAATCTGAAAAGGGCAGTTTATGAAGATGTATTAGTTGTGGTGTTTATTAGATGAAAAACATAATGTGCCATATGCAGTAACTGATTGCAGTGTATGTATGCTGTGGGTAGTGTATGGGAACAGTGTATCAATGCAGCGTTTTGGTGCAATGTATTAGGTCAATGTAGTGTGGAATAGTTGAAATGCTAATGCGTCAGCAGAGAGTTTCATGGCATGAAGTGCAGGTTGAAAGAAATTACCAGAATCCTGTAGAGGCTGAGCAGATCCAGGCTCGTCTGTACCATCTCTGTCAAGGAAGCCACTAGCTCAAGGGCCTGCCCTGTGTATTATGGGTGCTTGCAAGTGCATTGAAGGGATCAGTATTCTATACAACATAATTGAAATGAAGTAAATATGCAAAATGTAAAGTTTGGTATATACTAGAGTTGGGCCTCGAACTCCCACAAGCGCAATGACCAGCAGGTGCAGGTCAATGGGGATCTGGCAAGTCTCCCTAGAATGTCTCCGATAAGTCACTGAGGTAGGCAGCTCTGGCCATCCCGGTCCATGTCTCTGCCTCTCCCCAGAATCTCTCCTCCTACAAGACTTGGTCGCTTTGGCCCCTCTACCTCTCTCTCTCTCTCGCAGCTGGAGCTCTCTTTCCCTCACCGTCGCGAACACCGGTCAAAGGCGGCATCAGATGAGTCTGAATGAAGGTCGCATAATCACCCTCCACACGGAAGTAATTTATCTCCAGCCCTACCATAAACTGGATCACCTCATCAGCAGAAAGTCTGTGTGTCTCTCTCATCGATGCTAGAGGTGCCGTTAGTATGAATGGGGCAGGCAGTCCTAAAGTCTGGAGTGTGAAAAGCTCGCTCAAGAACCAAGCACGGCAGATCGGGCCCTCGAGGAGAATATGATAACGAGCGACAACCCTAGCTGTCTCGTATTGGGCTCGGAGCCCTGATGGTATCGCGTCCCACGACTACCATGTGATTTGAGAATAAGAAAATGAACAGGTGATTAGTCACCATCAATTGATTAATGGGTGTATCAAGTTAATTGAAATAACTTTGTTTTGGGTTACCTCGTGCGCCGCCACCGTGTCGAAGTACTGTCGGAAGAACATGAAGTTTTCCCGGGTCCTACGACGGAGCTAGCCGTCGTATACCCGAGAGAACGGGACTATCACTCTATAGGCTTTGGAGCGAGAACCAGGAAGTATGCGTACACCCACAGCTGTAAGGAAAATGTGATCAATATAGTGTATGAACAGAATACAGAAAAGGCAGAAAGCAAAGTGCAGTACAATGCATAGAAAGTGCAAGCGTAGAGTAGAAATTAGACTTTGTGTGTGTGTGGTGTGCAGTGTGTAGTGCGCAGTATGAGCAGATATAGAAAATACAGAGTAGAAAGTACATGTGTTGAACAAGTGTAAAGCAAGAAATGCTAAGCAGACAATGTAAAGTGAAAAGGGGGAACTAAGCTACGTACCTCCCAAGCCCGCCAGTAGCCGTCGAGCTCATGTATTCATACAGAGTGGTGAGGCCGGCTCTGCCCCAGTCATAGAACTGAACTCTCTGGCATACCACCGATGCGCTCAGAAAGTATAGGCCCACGGTATTCCACCTGTTCGAAAACAAGGTGGTACCGAAAAGGAACATGAGGAAGCCCCTTGCATACTGCTCTGTCTCCTCAACCGTCTTGGGCTCAGTTCCCCTGTACTGCTCCTCGAACCAGCTATATCGGACCATGCCCGTCTGTAGTATCGGTGGGTGTGCCCCAAGCAGTGCGGTCCATGCTGCCTTCCACTCTCCCATGTCAGGATCGAGAGGGATCGGATCACCCCCTACGTCTAAGCCGATGATCATGGCAAAGTCGTAGGGAGTCATCGTCATCTCCCCTGTGGTGGAGAAGTGGAAGGAGTTGGTGGTATCCCTCTACCGCTCCACAAGAGCCCCTAAGAGAGGGCGACTCGCTATAATCCGTGTCAGGCTAGAGCAGAACAGACCGAAGCCTGTCTCGTCGATGATGTCACGAACCCTGGCTGGGAGCTCGCCGTACCAATCCCGAACTGTCGTCATGCCATAGCCTCTGAAGGAGTGGGATCTGTCCTGTAGTAATGCATGAAATGCAATCTGCTCAAGTACAGTTGCAAGTACAGTCGAAAGTACAGTTGAAGGCAAAGCAGTGATGTATGAAGTATAGTTGAATGCAAAGCAGTGACATATGTGATGCAATCAGATCAAAACAGTGCAAGAAATGCAAACAATTAAAAGTAGTACTGCAAAAAAGTGAAGTTCGTACCTCCACGGCGATAGCTGATAAGTGAGACACTGGCTCTCTCAGTAAGAGGTCGTCTGGAACGTCCTCGGCAAAATCAGTGAAGGCATTGATGCCTTCCGCAGTAGGTACTATATGGGTCTCAGGATGATACCTCGTCGGATCAAAGGGACGTATGCTCGGTGGCAATGGCTCTGGCTCGGCCGCAAAGTCCGCTGCAAACTTTACTGGAGGAAGCGTGGGGAAGGCCTTGTCATGTGGGACATCATTAGCCATTTGAAATAGGTGCAAGGGAAGCAAAAATGAGGAAAAATGGTGAAACTTTGAGCAAGTCAAACCCTAGGAGAGAGGAAAAGTCAAAGAAAGTCAAAACCTGGGAAAAGTGTACTAACCTTAGAAGAAAATCGAGGGGAATCGACCTAGAACGGTGGAAATGATGAAAGGAGCGTTGAAACCAAATTCTGATCGGTTCAAAATGAAGAGAATTAGAGGGTTTTAGCAAATAAAGTTTGTTTAGGGTGTTGGAAAATGCGTAGAACGCATGGATCTGGAGAGAAGGCACACCTAGAGAGTAAGGGAAGGGAATTTCGTGCAAAGGGTTGTGAGGAAATGAAGTGTCTCCACATATACTTAAAGGCCCGTGGATCAAAAGACCAAATTGCCCAAATCTGCCATCGATGGCCGGCACTGTTTCATTGGTGGCCAGCAATGGTCACTGATGGTCGGCAGGGGGCCGGCAGCCTCCCCTCATGGCTTGCATTCCTCCATAAGCTCCCCCTGCCTCTTTTCCTTTGATTTGTGTCCTTGGATTCCGAGAAATGCAAGTTGTGCTCAAAGTTTGATTCAAAATGCCGCCGCGGAAACTCAGAATCGCGTTCGTAGTGTGCGAGGGTCATCACCCATCAACACAAACAAGGCGTATCCTTTTTAACATGTTGCAACTCACCGAGAGGTAAATCGAGAGTTGCCTTTGAGTCGACTTGGCCAAATATGCTTTTGTTGTTGCATAGAATGTGCATTGCTTTCTTCGTTGCATGAAGCATACATTTTGAATTGTTTCATTGAATATGCATTATCATGTTTGTGCAGAGCATGCATGTTGCATTGAATATGCTTCGTTGATCATCTTGTGAAGAACATGCTCCTATTTCGTTTCTTACATGTTGTGCATTATATTGCATTGTACCTGTCAAGTTTCTTTCTCATACATGCACGATATTGTATGTACGGTTCATTTAGAGGAATCCCGGGTAAAACCATTCCTCTCTCTTACCTCTTCATTGGTTAGAAACATTCGGGCACGCCCGGTGTTTACACCGACCTATCTTTGGTTAGAAGCGTTTGGACCGTGTGCCCGACGCTTATACCTTGTGTTGGTTAGAAGCATTGGGTCGTGTGCCCGATGTTTATACCTTACTTCGGTCAGAAGCGTTTGGGTCTTGTGTTCGACGCTTATACCTCGTTTTGGTTAGAAGCATTGGGTTGTGCGCCTGATGTTTATACCACCCCTTGCTTTGGTTAGAAGCATTTGGGGCGTGTGCCCAACGCTTATACCTCTCTTTGGTTAGAAGCGTTTTGGGTTCTGTGCCCGATGCTTATACCTTGCTTCGGTTAGAAGCGTTTGGGTCATGTTCTCGATGCTTATACCTTATTTTGGTTAGAACCATTGGGTTGTGCGCCTGATGTTTATACCACCCCTCATTTTGGTTAGAAGCGTTTTGGGTTGTGCGCCCGACGCTTATACCTCGTTTTGGTTAGAAGCATTTTGGGTTGTGTGCCCGATGCTTATGCTTTGCTCCAGTTAGAAGCGTTTGGAACGTGTGTCCAACGCTTATACCACCTTGTTCTTGGTTAGAGGCATTGGGTTGTGTGCTCGATGTTTATACCTTGTTTTCAGCTAGACACATTGGGTCGTGTGCCCGATGCTTGTACCTTGCTTTTGGTTAGAAACTTTGGGATGTGCTCCGATGTTTATACCACTCTCCAGTGTTCAGACCGTATCCCTTTCTCCTCTCGCGTGTGACGCGCTAGGATGTGTTTTGTTTGAGGCCCCGGGTACGCCCAATGGTCGCTTTTGGTTATTTCTACATGAGGCGCAGTTCAGATTGCATAATTTTCTTACATCCTTTCTTTGTAAAAGGCAGTTCGATTGGTAATTCTCATGCGTGGCGTGCTTATTTGCTCATTTCTTCTCATGTGTGAGACTATTGTGCCTTATTGGTTTGCTTAAAATGTCACTTTTTCTTTGCATAATACTTGCAGTTAAGTGCTTCATTACAGCTTTCTTTGCATAATCATAAGTTATCTTTTTCGCATCGTGCATACCATTTGCATTTTGCCCCAGCCTGCGGGTGCATCTTTGTATTGTTATATTGAATGTTTGTCTAAGTCTTCGGCCTTGTCAAAAATGGGTCGTCTCTGGGCTTTGACATTCACTCACGTCATTTCATGACTTCCGAGTTTTGTCAAAGAGGGGCAACTATAGACATCCCATTTTTTACCGTCCTCGAGACTTGGATGTTCTTGCAGGTACATCCAGCGACAAGTGTGATTGCTCGTTGTGCACTCGAAATCCGCAGCGGAATGCCATAGGTTTGAGCTTCCCAAACCTTGCATCCATTCTTTCTCATTTTTGGACCATGTTTTGGTCCTTCAAGCTTGTTGTTTGTAGTGCATTGTCGGCCATGATTGGGCTCTGCCGACCATGCATCTTGGCATGCCGGCCATTAATGAGCCACTACTGGCCACCAATGCATCAGTTGATATTTTTGTAGATATTTTGACAGCTGTTTGCACAGATTGGCCCATCTGCATGCACATGGATGGCTGGATTTGTTTGAAGGATTCTTGTATCTTCTATATATAAAGCACAACTACATGCATGCAAAGGGTTACAAAAATTTTGGCTGAGCTATATATATCTCTCTCTAGAATTCTCTCTCTCTATTTTGTGTTTGAAAGTGAGCTTTCTCTACACATTTGCACTAGCACCCTTAGCCAAACATCTTCACCTTGGGGCTGAGGTTCTTGGAGGCCTTGTTTGAGCTTCTTAGAGTGGTTTTGGCTTGGAACTCTTACTGATTTTTTGCCGTGCTTCATGGGTAAGGATTTACCTCTTTTAAGCCTTGTTTTAGTTCATTGCTTGGCCACCTTTGTATGCTACTTTAAAGCTGGTTTATCCTCTAAAAAGTTCTATTTTTAAGGTCTTAAAATGTTGGTTTAAGCCTTGTGTGGTTAGGGGGTGGTTTTCTCCCTTGGCTCTTTGGTTTAAAAAGCCTTTAGAGCCACCTTTCAAAGATTTTGAAACACCCTTTGTTTGGCCTTTCTACCACTGAAACTCAAAGGTTTTTTAGTGGTAGAAACTTGGTTTTGAGGTCCAAAATAGGAGGGGGTGGCCTCCCCTCCTTGTATCTTGGTTGCATGTGTAGTTGGCCTAAGAGGTGAGCATGTTTTCCTACCCTTTTGGGACTCTATCTCAACATGTTTTCGCTAATGTTTTAGCATGTTTTAACTCTGTTTTGGTTGGTCTTGGTCATATGACTCATGGTTTGTATGGTTGTAGTGTAAATGGCCTTTACTTGCTTTGTGTTTTGAGGCTTCTAGCATGCTTTGCTTGGGTTGTTTACATGCCATAGCATCATTTAGCATGTGATTTCAGTGCTTATAACTCTGTCACACTCTCACATATTTCACTCTTTCATCACTCTTGAGAGTTGTGCCTTATGCCTTGTTTATAAGCCAATACATGAACATGATTTTCTTGCTTTTCATGCTACCATCTCAACACATATTAGTCTCTGTTTTGGTATGTTTGAGGTCCGTTTAGGGTTAGTTTGGCCATTTGAGTTTGATATTGCATGATTCTAGTGTAAATCTCTTCACTAGTTTTAACGCTTAAGTCCCCTAACATGTTGTACATGAGTTGTTTGCATGTTAGAGTCTTGTGTTTCATGCCATTTTAGCACTAAAATTCTACCACCTCCCTCATTTCTTCATTTTTCTATTTGTTTTGAGGGATGGTTAGTCTTAAAGTTGTGTTTAAACTTCGGATTGAGGCTTGTGCTTAAATGGCTTTAACCCTCTTTTAAGGATTCCTCCAAGTCAAAGGCATGGTCTCTCTCATGTCTTAAGTCATCTTTTGATTGACCTTCCTCTCATTAGAGGACTTTCATATTGGACAAATCAATTAAATGGTTTGGTAACTTAAAATGTGTAAACAAGAATTGAATCAAGTAAAGCATGACCAAGATAAGCATGTTATGTGTGCATTGCATTGTGTTCAATTGGACGTTATATTGAACACAAGGTGGTGTAGACACCCCATTTTTGACTGACCTTAAGACTCAGACGTCATCGTTTGTGTGCATGATGATTGTGCATGTTTGCGCTCGTTTTGAGTGTCCGAAATTCTCGGCTAAGTGCCTTATCTTTGAGCCTCTTAACACTCTGTGTTTTGGCCTTGTTTTTGGGCCAAACCTTGATGATTCTTGCCTTGGGGGGGCAGGAGGGGGGGAAAGGCCTTGCCGGCCACTTTTCTCCCTTGTCAGCCACTAGAAGTGGTTGGTCGGCTAAGGGAGGTGGCCGACAGCCAATTTTCTCATTTTTCAGATATTTTCAGATCTTTTGAGCCATCTACTAAGCACTGAGGCTCATCCTCCATACACGTGTATGGAGGGATGAATACAAGCTTTATGCTTGTATTCCTATATAAGGGGAGGTCCCTCTCCCTTCCTTGGGGTTCAGATTTTTTAGAGCAAAAATTTCTCTCTCTCTAGAATTCTCTCTCTCTCTCTATATATATATTTGTGCTTGAAAGAGCTTGAAAGTGGGAATTCTCTACACCTTTACAAAGGAACTCTTGATCAAACACCTTCATCTTGTTGCTGAGGTGTTTGGAGGTCCTATTTGAAGTCAAAATCTTGGTTTTAGCTCAAAGAAGTTACTATTTATTGCTATGCTTCAAGGGTAAGGCTCTACCCTCTTTTAAGCTTTGTTTTAATGCATCACTTGGCCACCTTTGCATGCAGTTTTTGGCCTAGTTCCCAACTGCGAAAACCTCTATTTTTGAGGCTTAAAAATTGTGGTCTAAAGTATTTTTAGAGTTAGGGGTTATCCACCCTCCTTTATAGCTTGTTTGCTAAGTGTTGTATCCCTTTTTAAAGCTTTTAAAGCAATCTTGTTTTGCCTTTAAACCACTGAATTCTAGGGGAATTTCAGTGGTAGAAAGTTTGTTTTGAGGCCCAAAATAGGAGAGGATGGCCTCCCCTCCTTGTCTTTCTATGTCATGCCTTGTTAGCTCTACAAAGTAGCATCTTTTTATGGCTTATGTTAGCTTAGTTCAAGCATGTTTTTGGCCATATTTAAGCATGTTATAACTCTATTTTTGGCTGGTTGGAGCACCTCTTGCTTGCTTCTTACACTTGTAGTGCAATCTTGTTCACTAGCTTAGTGTGCTTGGTGATTTAGCCTATCATTCTATCATGTATTGGCTTCACTCCAGCATTTTTTTGGCTTTGATTTAAGCATGCTTTAACTCTGTTTCAAGTGGTCTTGGTCACATGTGCTTCGCTTTGTATAGCTATAGTGTAAACGGTCCTTACTAGCTTTATGTTTTAAGGCTCTTTGCATGCTTTATTTGAGTTATTTGCATAATCTGGCATCATTTAGCATGTGATTTCAAAGCATATTCCTCTGTCAAGCTCTCACATGTATCACTCTTTAAATGCTTTTGAGAGTTGTGCCTTATGTCTTGCTTATTAGCCAATTTGTGAGCATGGTTTTCTTGCCTTTCAAGCTTCAAACTCAGCATGATTTAGCCTTTGTTTTGGCATGCTTTAATTCTGTTTTGAGTTGGTTTGGCCCTTTGAGGCTTGTGTTGTAAGGTTATGGTACAGCCCCTTTCATTAGCTTAATGAGTTAAGCCTTTAAACGTTCATTACATGAGTTGTTTGCACGGTTTTGAGTCACTTAGCATATTATTTTAGTGCTGAAATATATGTCATTGCACTCCATTGTTTCAATCTTTCATTCGCTTTTAAGCCCCTTGATGGCTTGAATGTGGAATTGAGATTCGCATGCTTAATGGTTTTAATCCTCCCTTAAGGATTTCTATTAACCAACAACATGAAACCTCTTTCATGCTCAAGGCACATGTGGCTTAGACCATCTTTCAAATTAGTTGACTTTTCACATTGGACTTAACCGGTTAATGGACTAATCGGTAATCTAAAATGTGTAAACAAGAAAGTAGACAAGTAAAACATGAATAAGATAAGCATTTGTGTTGCATTGCATGTGTTTGGATCGGACGTTAATCCAAACATAAGAAATGTGGGACGTTTCATACTCAAAGTGATGAAACGTGTCATATTTCTTGGTCGCTATCACCCTTGATCCTGCATGATTGGGTGGAGGCACTTTGAGTCTTATGTGCACATTCACTAAGCTTGTACAAGCTTGGTTTTTGGGCCATCATGCATTGAGATGCTTGGTTGATGGCTTGAAAGCTGAGCGCCACACTCCTTTGAGCTTGAGAAATGATGAGGAGTGTGGCAGTACACACATTTCCTTGCAGATACATTGATGTGCCTCTGTTGTTCTCTGTTGCCGCAAAACCAGGAGCCTGGAAAAGAAGGTGGCCGACCGGCCACTTGAGGTAGCCAACCGACAACGTTTACTAGCCGGCCGGCCAGTTGAGGTGGCCGGTAGCCACTTTTTGTGGCCGACCGGCCACTAGTCCAATTTTGTGCAGAAATCAACCTGTTTTAGAGCAGAAACAGTGTGGAGGTTGGTTCAATGTTCAGAAACCAAGGCACGTGCAAACAAAGGCAATTGACGGCAAAGCAATGGATTTCCGAGCGAACGCCAACCGAGTATGCACGTCTCCCTCGCCCGCGAGGCCACTTTATCGCTTTAATTAGATAGCATAGCTAATTATTCGAGTGTGGTAATATTTTAGCTAGTTTGTGTAATTAATTATTTCATTTGGTTTGTAATAATTAATTAGCTAGCATAGTTAATTAGTTGGTTTGTAATAAGTAGCTTAATTAGCGTAGCTAGTTAGCTTATTTATTCAGACCCTCCTTCGTGAGGGCACAATGTTGTAATAAGTGTGCGTGTGTGTGTGCATGTCTTCCAACCCCATGTCTTTCTCCCTTTTATTTATCCGCTTTCGGTGGTTAGATTAGGGCACGTTTTGATTAACATACCTTATGCTTGCATGTTTGCATCATTCATTTGTATTGCATGCACCGGGCTCGGCGCATCATTCAAACTATAATATATTTCAATACCTATTTGAATACGTGTTTCAAAGCATGTTATCAAATTATCGCATTCATATGCCATCTTAGATAGCCGAGCCTATTAATTGCATTTTTGCATGTGTTGCATTAGGCATTTTAGCATAGTTAGGATCATGCATTGTTTTCTAACTAGCTTTTATTTTGGCTTGGAGTACATTGTAAGTTTTTATGCTTTAGCATACTTACATGAGTGTGAGTGTTGCCATGATCGCATGCTCGCCATGAGGCTATTTGCTTAAGTGATTAACTGCTTGAATGCTTGTAGGTGAAGGCTTGATTGCCTGAATTGGAACAACTCGATGATTGTGAGTTTTAAGCCCACTTTGCGAAGTGGCAAAATCTTGTTTCAAGCCCACTTGAGGGTGGCAAATCCGCGCTTTAGCCTATTTGCGAGTAGCACTTTCAAACCATTTTCACAAACAAACATGAGTTGTTTTGTTCCAATTCTCGTGATTGAGTCTATACTTGTATGTTGTGCGTATCACATAGTAAAGTTAGCTAATAACTCGAATAAGAACACATGTGTTTATCAAACAACATATCCGGTTAGTAAAGGTCGATCTTTGATCGGGCGAGTGAGGGTGCTCATTTCGAGACCTTCCCCTCTTGTACCCAAGTTCCCGAGCTGAGGCAACTTTGGTGATGACGGACACGTGGCCTTTGGCACGAGTTAGGATTTCCTAAATTTTCTAAAAACAAAATATTTAGGTGGCGACTCTGTAATCTGGCAAAGCAGTCCATGTTTGGCGCTTTTTGATTCAAAATCGATTTTCCAAAATGATTTGCCAGATTTGGACTCTTTGGTGTTGATCAGTCTCACATTGCACTTTGTGAGATTAGATTCAGAACCGTGACAGAAGTCCGAACTATAGGAGGACCAATTCGCGCCTTCTCCAAAAGGGGGGCGCACGAATGAAGTTGGGTCTACAGGTGGATTGGTCCATTTCATACTCAAAGTGATGAAAGTGGGCTAGTCCCCTTTGACTCCATTGCCTTTGATCATCCATGATAAGGTAGTGGTCCTAGAGTCTTGTTTGTCTTGCATTTATTGAATGAGTACAAGTTGGATCTTTGGCCATCATGCATTGTGAATGCTTGATTGATGGTTTTGGATCCAATAGTGCCTCTTCCTTGATGTTTTGAGATGATAAGGAGGGGCACAGTACACACATACCCTTGGGAGACCCTCCATTTTCCTCTTGTTTGAGCTCTGTTGCAGAATGGTGATTCAGCACACCAGTGGTAGGCAGTGCTTCATCAATGGTCGGCACTGCTTCATCCTTGGCCGGCAGTTCACATCCTTGGCCGGCAGATGGCCGGCAGTAGCTTCTCATGGCCGACAGACCACTGGTGAATTCCTCAGCATGGAATTGGTAAGGCAGAGCAAAAAGTTCTTGGGTAACCCTGCAAACAGAGCCACTCAAGAGCAAACCGGAAGGTGTCTCGAGGTGACAACCGAGCGCATGCATCTTCTAATTCCCAAGGCAGAGCTGAGGCAACCTAATTTAAATATCATGCATGTTTAGTTGGTTTTGTAATTAATTAGTGTGCTAATTAGTTGATTGTTGTAATAATTAGTAAGTAGTTTACTAGTTATTCAATTTGGTTGTGTAATAATTAGTCTAATTAGATTAGTTAGCTTAGCTTAGCTTAGATTAGTTTAGCTTATTTATTCGGACCCTCATTCGAGAGGGCACAATGTTGTAATAAGCGTGCATACGTGTGTGCATGTCTTCCAACCCCACTTATTTCTTCCTTTTATTTATCCGCTTTCGATTGTTAGATTAGGGATCATTTTCGATGAGCATACCTTATGCTTGCATGCGTGCATCATTCATTTGTCTTGCATGCACCGAGGCTCGGTGCATCATTCAAACTGCATTGTATTTCAATACACTTATTTGAATACGTGTTTCAAAGCATGTTATTAAATTGTTGTAATCATGTGCCATCTTAAATAGCCGAGCCTATTTAATTGCATTATTTGCATGTGTTGCATTAGGCATTTTAACATAGTTAGGATCATGCATGATTTCTAACTAGCTTTTTTTTGGCTTGGAGTACACTGTAAGTTTTACGTTTTAGCATACTTGCATGAGTGTGAGTGTTGCCATGGCAGCATGCTTGCCATGAGGCTATTTGCTTAAGTGATTAACTACCTGAATGCCAATAGATGAAGGCTTGATTGTTTGAATTGGAACAATTCATCGATTGTGAGTTTTAAGCCCACTTTACGAAGTAGGAAAATCATGTTTTAAGCCCACTTGAGGGTGGCAAATCCGCACTTTAGCCCGCTTGCGAGTGGCACTTTCAAACCATTTTCGAAAACAAAGATGAGTTGTTTTGTTCCAATTCTTGCAATTTTAGTCTATACTTGTATGCTGTGCGCATCACATAGTAAGTTAGCTAATAACCGGATAGGAACACATGTGTTTATAAAATAACATATCATGCTTAGTAGAGGCCGATCCTTTGATCGGGCGAGTGGGGGTGCTCATTTCAGGACCTTCCCCTCTCATACCCAAGTTCCCGAGTTAAGGCAACTTTGGTGATGACGGACACATGGCCTTTGGCACGAGTTAGGATTTCCTAAATTTTCCAAAACAAAATATTTAGGTGGCGACTCTATAATCTGGCAAAGTAGTCCAGTTTTGGCATTTTTTGATTCAAAATCTGATTTTCCAAAATGATTTGCCGGATTGGACTATTTGGTGTTTATCAGTCTCATATTGCACTTTGTGAGGTTAGATTCAGAACCATGACAGGAGTCCGAACTATAGAAGGACCAATTCGCGCCTTCTCTGAAAGGGGGACGTGCGAAGAAAGTTGAGTCTACAGCTAGATTCTGCAATGGTATGCGACAACAGCGGTTGTAGGATCACGATTGAGGATGGTGACGATGGAAGAAGAAGTAGATCGGCAGAGTGAAAGAGAGAGATAAAGAGAGAAACATTGAGAGAGATAAGAGAGGAGATCGGTGGTAAATGAAGGAGATCGGCGGTGGAGAGAAAGAGAAAGAGAGAGAGAGAGAGAGAGAGAGAGAGAGAGAGAGATGATGGAGAGATATGGGTTTGGTTAGGGTTTGTGTGATAACCCTGCTCCGTAGCATGCTAATTAATCTTAATTACGAATGTGATTATGTGTTTGATATGATTTTGAGTGCCATTTATATGAATATATGTGGTTTTGAATTTCTATTTGTTTACCGTAGGAAAATCTGTCTGACTTTCTGCTTTGGAATTTAAATTGAAGGCCCTATCGGCCACAGAAACCGAAATTGACTACGCTATTGTGATTAGCGTAATTTTTAGAGCCTACGGTGAAATTTAATTGAAAATTGATTCGGATCAAATTAAATAGATTAAATTGATGTTGTAGTGCTCA
Organism: Camellia granthamiana; assembly: GCA_036172215.1. Lineage (NCBI taxonomy): Eukaryota > Viridiplantae > Streptophyta > Magnoliopsida > Ericales > Theaceae > Camellia > Camellia granthamiana. Next base: position 86,177,069 of record CM069910.1, read on the forward strand.
ATTAATTAGTATTAATAAGTGTGATTAAGGGAGTTCTATAAAATGGGCCATTGTACACTTATATTCATTTTATTTTGAGGCTCAAATCAGATTTTATACCTTAGGGAGAGAGTGAGGCCTACTTAGAGAGAGAGAGGGAGCTCAAATTGAAGGTTTGATCAAGAGGCTTGAGAATCTTGAAGATACACTCAAGATTCAACTAGAATTTGGGAAGATTGAGCGTCTAGGTGAGTGAATTCATGGATTTTAGTTTGTAACCTTGTGAATTCAAAGTTGAATGATGATCAAGAACATGAATTAAATTGATTGTGATGAAAATGAGTTGGTTTTGATGAATTGGAAGTCAATATACACATACATGTAGGAATTGCCATGACTTTGTATGTTTGAACTTGAAATACATGATCCATGTTGAATCTTTGATTGAAGTTCATGCTTTTGATCATCTCTTCATCATCTAAATTGAGAATGAGAGCTATAGCTCACATGCATGTACAATTCATAAGAGTATGAGTTTTGAATACATGAAATTTTTATGTTGGAAATAAGTTTGGTGTAATTTGGGGGCATGCATGTGATTAACCCATGAAATTGAGCTTCATAATGTGATGAATTTGGTGTTGGATCATGTTAGTGAATGTATATGTGAAGTTTGAGTCATAATATGCAAGATATGTTGATTTGAATGCAAGTTTGAAGCTCAAGAACAATTTTGGATTTTCCAGAATTCGGCATGTCTGCTCGAGCGGGGAAGGCGCTGCTCGAGCGAGAAATACGAGCTCACAGAACTTTTTGCAAACATGGATGTCCGCTCGAGCGGGGAGCCGTGTAGTATGACTTTCAGCTCGAGCGTCCGAATTCATGCTCGAGCGTAAAAATAAGGCAACCAGTACTTTTGCAGACTTAATGGGTCCGCTCGAGCAGAAAGTCCACGCTCGAGCGGGGACCCCTGTTTCAGAAATTTTGTATAAGTGTTCTGTGTTTCATTTTCCGTTCTCTTTCACTTCTAAGTACTCTTAGGCATGCATTGAGCATTATGAATGAATTAAAAGGATAAGAAAGAAGCTTAAGAGCGATGTATGAATTAAGAATGGATCGAATTGTTTGTGACCCATTGTGTCTATGAAATGTGTAAGGTCGAGCTCCAGGGCAAATCCACCGGCAGAACACTGTGAGTAATATCTTAATAAAGATATTTTGAAGTATGTTAATTGCCCAATTACTTATTTCCCTATATGTCTTATAAGTTTGTTAATTCAAATTGTGGACAAATGTTTGCTATGCCATATGGTTGGGCCTAAGGTCGTCTGCTATGAATGAATGGGCCAATGAATGGGCCAGAGGCCGTTGGATATGAATGAATGAGCCAATGAATGGGCCAGAGGCCATTGGATATGAATGAATGGGCCAAAGGCCATTAGACATGAATGATTGGGCCAGAGGCCGTTTGATACGTTCGGGCTTGATTCGCCTAATGTACTAAATAATAAATGAAGTAGAATACTAAATGCGCCCAAGGTCGTCTGATATATGTGAATCTCATTCGTGTACTTTCTTTATTTGATATTATTCACTGGGCTTTCGCTCACGCTCATTGATGTGTATGTAGGTGAGCCAAGAGATGTCCAAACCTAGCCTCGGTGAAATATGTGAGAAAGAGTCAAGGTTTTGAAGGGTCAGCCCATCGTCTCATGCACGAGACTTGTCTTCGCCTCTTTTGTTTTTGTTTATAGTTTTGTTACGTTGGCGAAAACATCGAACTACTTTTTTATATAAAATTTGGGTTTGACTGGCTTAGACTGGAATGATCCTGTATGCACAGTTAATATGTTAACTTCCCTTTTGATGTGAGTTATTAACGAATACTTATGTGAAATGTTATGATGTGCATATAAGCACAGCTCTATGGACAAAGTTTTAAATTTGCTTCCGTTTGGCCCTTTTACTCTGATGAGTTATGTCTTATTTGAGTTGAAGCTGTAGGTAATCTCTAGATTACTGGCCGGTTATGTCCTTAACCCATAGGGGCAGGTTCGGGTCATGACAGAGTGGTATTAGAGCACGAGTTAATAACTCACACACTTGTCCAAATGAGCAATAAGCGTCTAGAAAAGATCTAGGATGCATTCATGTGATAAGTACGAATTTGAAAGCATCAAGAATATGCTTAAATGTTTTAATGTGAACGATTATGTGTTATAAGTTTGTGATTTGCTGGCATTGCAAATTATTTGAATATGTATGCTCTTTAGCATATGCATACCTATGAATCTTTTGTATAAAGTATAATGCAAGTTTAATTAGATGGTGAGAACAAGAGGTGATGAAATAGAGGAGTCCTCTACTGCCAGAATGGATAGAATGGAAAGATTGATTCAGGAAATGGCGGAGACATTGAGGCAACAACAACAGTGGCAACAACAATGGCAACAACCGCATCCTCCGCCTCCACCTCCGGCACCTCCTGTGCCAGACTTACAGGATGATGACCGGATAATAGCTCTCACCAAAGAGTTTAAGAAAATGAAACACCACAGTTTCATGGGGGATTAGATCCGTTAAAAGCCAAGGCGTGGGTTCTTAGCATTGAAAAGCTGTTTGAAGTATTTCCTTGTTCAGAGACACAGAAAGTACTTCTGGCCACCTTTACGCTAGAAGACGAAGCAAGAAGATGATGAATGTTAATGTAGGAGAATCATAAAAACATTGACTGGGCGAAATTCCTGGAAGTCTTCTACCATAAGTACTTCCCTCATTATGTCCGTGACAGGAAGGTATCGGAGTTCATGGAACTAAAACAGGACAACATGACAGTGGCTGAGTATGAGGGCAAATTCACTAAATTGGCCAGGTTTGCACCACATGTGATCGATATTGACTATAAGAAAGTGAGGCATTTTGAAGGTGGGCTTCGAAGTGACATTCTAGGAAGGGTGAATGTCCTGAAGCTAGAAACCTATGTTGGGGTGCTGGACCGGGCCATAATGTCAGAAGCTAATATAGCTAGACAGACTAAACCAACGACAGACTGGAAAGGTAATAAAAGACAAGGCTTCTTTTCAAAGAAGAAATTTTTGAAGAAGTAGAATACGAGCTCCTCGAGTACTTCTAATTCTTTCCGAGATACATCCCCATTGTGTAATATTTGTAGTAAAAGGCATCGTGGGGTTTGTTACTGTTTGTCAGGGGCCTGTTTTAAATGTGGTAAACAAAGGCATATGGCTAGAGATTGTAATCAGAATAGTGGAAAGCCAGCTGCTAGCTCAATGGCATCAACTCCAAAACCGGGAAATACTATGAGATCTACTACCACTGGCGATACCATAAGGCAAGGAAGAGTTTTCGCGCTTATTTCGGGCGATACACGGAATACTAACGCAGTTGTCTTAGGTACTACTTCTATATGCAATCAGGATGCTTTTGTGTTAATTGACTCTAGATCAACACACTCTTTTGTGACATGTGCATTTGCATCTAGACTGAGTAGGCCTCTAGAATTATTGCCATATCTGCTATATGTATTTGCTCCATCTGGGGAATCTGTATTATGTGAATCTATATATCGTTTTTTGTGACATGCGAATTGGGAATGCTATTTTGTATGTGGATTTGTTGCCCTTGAACTTTAGGCACTTTGATATAATTCTGGGCATGGATTGGTCAACTAAATATTGTGCCACCATTGATTGTGTGATAAAACGGGTAGTGTTTAGACCACCAGAACAGGAAGAAATTGTGTTTGTGGGTAATGGGGTAGTACCTCCACCTTATTTAATATCTGCAATGAAGGCATGTAAACTAATCAGGAAAGGGTGCTAGGGTTATTTGTGTTATGTGTTGTCTGAACAATCTGTGAATGTTGAATTGAACAGTATCCCTATTGTTAGAGAATTTCCAGATGTGTTTCCAAATGAATTACCAGGGGAATTGGTGGACAAGGAGATAGAGTTTACTATTGAAATTGTACCAGGCACCCAGCCTATTTCCAAAACTCCCTACAGGATGGCTACTGCTGAAATGAAAGAACTGAAAGAACAGTTGCAAGACCTGCTTGACAAAGGGTTTATCCGACCTAGCACTTCGCCATAGGGTGCACCAGTGTTGTTTGTGAAAAAGAAGGATAGAACCTTGTGTTTGTGTATCGACTATCGAGAATTGAATAAGGTAACAATAAAGAATAAATGCCCCCTACCCCCTATTGATGACCTGTTTGACTAGTTGCAGGGATCACAAGTGTTTTCCAAAATTGATTTGAGATCCGGGTACCACCAGTTGAAAGTAAAAGCAGAAGATGCTGAGAAAACCGCATTCAGAACGAGGTATGGTCATTTTGAATTTCTTGTTATGCCATTTGGGGTAACTAATGCTCTGGCAGCGTTTATGGACTTAATGAACCGAATTTTTAAAACCTACCTTGACGAATTTGTTGTGGTTTTTATTGATGATATTTTGATATACTCCAAGAATAGACTTGAACATGAACATCATTTGAGAATTGTCCTGTAGACACTTAGAGAAAAGAAATTATTTGCTAAATTAAAGAAATGCGAATTTTGGTTGGATGAAGTAATCTTTTTAGGGCATGTGATCAACAAACAAGGAATTTCAGTGGACCCACAGAAAATAGAGGCAATTCTGAATTGGCCTACACCGACAAATGTAACAGAAGTCTGCAGTTTCATGGGCTTAGCCGGGTATTATAGGAGGTTTGTGAAAGATTTTTCAAAAATAGCCGTGCCTCTTACCCAATTGACACGCAAAGGGCAACCACTTGAATGGGATGATGAAAGAGAGTCTGCCTTTCATGAACTGAAGACGAGACTGACCACTGCACCAGTATTGACATTGCCTATAGGTATGAAAAACTTTGTAATTTTTAGTGATGCATCGTATAAAGGTTTGATTTGTGTATTAATGCAGAACGGAAAGGTTATTGCTTATGCCTCTCAACAGTTGAGGCCACATGAAAAGAACTACCCAACACATGATTTAGAATTGGCTGCAGTTGTTTTTGCTTTGAAAATCTGGTGGCACTATTTGTATGTGGCAAAATGTGAAGTCTACACAGATCACAAGAGCCTGAAATTCTTTTTTACACAGAAAGAGCTCAATATGCGGCAGAGGAGATGGCTTGAATTGATAAAGGATTATGACCTTGAAATCCAATGTCACCCCAGGAAAGCTAATACAGTTGCTGATGCCCTAAGCAAAAAGTCGATAAGGAGTATGGCTTGTTTACTTACTGAACAGAAAGAGATCTTGCAAGATTTTGAGAAGTTTGAAATTGAAGTGGTGTTGTGTGAGCAGGGCGGATTGATAGCCACTATTTTAGCCGAACCGGCAATCATTGATGAGATTAAACAGAAACAAAAAGAGGATAAATTCCTCAAGAAAGTGATTGATGAATTTGAGACAAGTCCGAAAGCAGAGTTCAGCATTAAAGGCAAAGTGTTGAGATTTCAAAACCGAATGTGCATCCCAGATGTTCCAGAACTAAAAAGAAGGGTTTTAGATGAAGCCCATAAATCAGTGTTTGTTATGCATCCGAGTAACAATAAAATGTATCAGGATTTGAAACAAAGCTATTGGTGGCCTAAAATGAAGAAAGAAATTGCAGAATATGTGTCCAAATGTCTTCAATGTCAGCAAGTTAAAGCTGAACATCAGAAACCGGGCGGTCTACTTCAACCCCTCCCTATTCCTGGATGGAAGTGGGAGCATGTGACTATGGATTTCGTTGTTGGTCTACCTCGGACTCCTCAAGGTATGGATTCTATTTGGGTTGTAGTTGATAGACTGACTAAGTCTGCACATTTTCTACCTGTTAGAACTACATTTGATGCTTATAGACTGGCTACGATATATGTTGATGAGATTGTCCGTTTGCACGGAGTTCCGGTATCTATTGTGTCAGATAGAGATCTGAAATTTGTGTCTAGATTGTGGAAGAGTTTACAGAAAGCTATGGGGACAGAACTGATGTTTAGTACTGCATTCCACCCGCAGACAGATGGGCAATCAGAACGGACTATATAGACGTTAGAAGATATGCTGAGAATGTGTACCTTAGATTTTCAAGGGAGTTGGGAAGATTATTTGCCACTGGCAGAGTTTGCATACAATAATAGCTTCCACTCCAACATCGGTATGGCACCGTACGAGGCTTTGTATGGTAGAAGGTGTAGATCGCCAATTTGTTGGACAGAAGTCAGGGATAGAGCTTTACTTGGGCTTGAAATTGTGCAAGACACTTCTGAGAAGATCAAGATAATCCAACAGAGGCTCAAAATAGCTCAGGACCGACAACAGAATTATGCAGACGTTCGAAGGAGACCTCTCGAGTATGAGGTTGGTGACCATGTGTTTATCTGTGTGACTTCGTGTAGACGCGCCCCGAGGGCCTCATTCTATAGTTCGGACTCAAATTGTCACGGTTCTTAATCTGATCTCACAATGTGCGATGTGAGATTGATAAATCACCAAAGAGTCCAAATCTGACAAATCGTTTTGGAAAACTGATTTTTAAGAAAGAAGTGCCAAACATGGACTGCTTTGCTAGATACAGAGTCGCCACCTAAATATTTTATTTTTGGAAAAATTTAGGAAACCCTGACTCGTTGCCTAAGGCCACGTGTCCGTCATCACCAAAGTTGCCTCGGCTCGGGAACTTGGGTACGATTGGGGAAGGTCAGCTATGAGCACCCCCGCTCACCCGATCAAAGATCGGCCACTACTAAACATGATATCTAGTTTTTGAAAACATATGCATTCTTATTCCGGTTAATTAGCTAGAATTACTATGTGATGCGCACAGCAAAACAAGTATAGACTAGATCGCCTAATTTGGAACAAAGCATCGCATATCCGTTTGTTTGGAAAATGGTTTGAAGTTTGCTACTCGTAAGTAGGCTAAAATGCGGATTTCAACAAATTGTTCCAATTCAAGCAATCCAACCTTCACCCACAGGCATTCAGGCAGTTAAACATTTAAGCAAATAGCCTCATGGCAAGCATGCTATCATGGCAATCAATGACACACATGTAGTATGCTAAAGCATAAAAGCTTACCTAGTACTTCGAGCCAAAACAAAGAACTAGTTAGAAATCAATACATGATCCTAGTTCATGTTAAGATGGCTAATGCAACACATGCAAGATGCAACTAGAAATAGGCTCGGCTATTCTAAGATGACATATGAGATGCGATAATTGATAAATGTATTCAACTTGGAATTGAAATACAATGCAGTTAGTATGATGCGCCGAGCCCGGTGCATGTAATGTCGATGAATGTATGCAAACATGCAAAACATAAGGATGCTAGACAGATGGATGGATGCAAACATGCAAAGCATAAGTATGCTAATTCGAAACATGACCTAAAACTAACCAAAGAAAGCAGGTAAGTAAAAGGGAGAAAGAAATGGAGGTTGGAAGACATGCACACACGCACGCACGCACACTTATTACAAAATTCGCCCTCTCGACGGAGGGTCCGAATGAATAATACATGCCGACTAATTAACTAACTAACAAGCTAATTAATTATTACATAACCTAATTGAATAACTAGCTACAACTAATTATTACAACAATTAACTAATTAATTAATTAATTAATTAATTATTACAAATTGATGCTAACTAACAAGTAAGCATGAAAAATAAGCTGCTCTAGCTCTGTTCGAAGAAGGAGAGGAGTATGCATGCTCGTATTCGGTTTCTCGCCTTGAAACGCTCTCCGGTTGCTCTTTAGAGGCTATGTCTGCAGGGTGTCCTTGAGACCTTGCTGCTGGAACTTACCAAAAACAAGCTGGGGAGTGCATCAGTGGCCTGTCGGCCATGGGGAGCCACTGTCGACCAAAAATGAAGGGGTGCCGACCATCTGCAAGGCACTGCCGAGCGGCAGCAAAGCACAAAATAGAGAAAATGGAGGGTCTCCCAAGGATATGTATGCACTATGCCACCCCATATCATCTCAAAGAATCAAGGGAAAGGCATAATTGGATCCACAACCATCAATCACGCATCTCGATGCATGATGGCCAAATATCTAACTTGTACAAATCAATGTGAAATGAATGCACAAATAAACACATAAGTGCCTAGAACTCTATCATGGATCATCAAGAGCGTTGGCAACTGAGAATTGAGACACGTTTCATCACTTGAAGTATGAAACGCCCCTCGTTCCTCGTGCTCGGATTAATACTTAATCCAAACAACAATGCAATGCAAGGATGGCATACACAATGCTAACTTGAACATGCAATCATGCAATATGACTTAAGCATGCAAAATGTAGTGTAATAAACATGCAACAACATGTAATGGAACTAGCATGCGAAAACATGCAAAGATGGAGCAAGCATACAACAATATGCAAGACAAGCATGCAACAACATGCGAGGGATGGACTTAAACCAAAATAGGCAGACCTCAGCTATGCCCAAATCAGTGGCCATAATGCATCAAATCTAAGGCATGAAAGCATATATAAGCATGCGCAATACAACGGCTTAACAACTAGACCTCAAAACACAAACCTCAAGCATGATAAAGGAGCGATAAACATGGAAGTGTGACAACACTAAAGGCTCTGAAATGAAGTGTGAAATGATGCCAAATCATTCAAACAACACAAGTAAGGCATGCGAGAGGACCTAAGGCACAAGGCCATCAAAGGGACTACACAAAGGGCATGCAATATATGGCACAAATGATTGAACCAAACATGGGTAGAGGTTAAATAGGTCTAGACAAAGACCTAAACATACTGAGATAAAGGCCCAAAGGCTTAGGCATGCAAGCATACAAGCTAAGCCAAAACAAGGCAATAATGCATAACACTCAAATACACTTAAAGCATGAATAAAGTGGGAATATCGCAATGCTACATGCTCTGAAATGAAGTATTAAGTGATGCCAAATCATCTAAATAGCTCAAAGATAGCATGCATGAGTCAACAAAACACAAAGCTTGCAAGGCCAATTACACTACAGCTATACAAAGCATGATGGATATGGCAAGGGCAACCCAAAACAGTCCTAGTACATGTTAAAACAATGCTAAAACATGCAAGGAAAGAAGCCAAAATGTGCTAACATGAAGGGCATAAGGCATGGAATATGCAAGGCAAATAGGGTGAATTACACTACACCTATAAGGACCAAGCATGAAATGACTTAAGCGATAAAAATTAGAGTTATATCATGGCATAATAACCCAAATAACCACTGAAATGATGGCTCACAAGCTATGGCATGAAGGCATACGCAATGGTTCGTGTTAAGGCATAAAGGGGCAAACCCTCCAACGTATTGAATGGGTGAGAAATGTGAATACATGGACATGAGACATGAACTGAAATCACATTGTGAATGATGCCAAATCATTAGAATAGGCCAAGTAGAGCATGCTAGTGGACTTAATACACAAAGCCTACAAGCAAGATTGAACCAAAGCTATGCAAAGCAAGTCATGGATGACCAAGACAACCAAAATTAGAGCTAAAGCATGTTAAAACATGGATAAAAGCTTCAGGAAGTTAAGCCAAAAGCATGCTAAAATGACATGTCACAACATGATGCATGTTAGGCTATTTCATGGAAATGCACTACAAGTGCATGGAGCATGCAAAGGCTAACCAAACCAAACCTAAATAGAGGTATGACATGGTAAAACAAACCCAAGAACATGCTGAAATGGACACAACATAGGCTAGAATGACATGCTACTTCAAGGAGCATATAAAGCTAGTGTGTGTGATTTACACTACAAGTGTGTCATGCATGCATGGAGTGATAAAACCAACCCAAAACAGATCTAAGGCATGGTAAAACATCACCAAAAACCTACTGAAATGGACTCAACACAAGCTAGGCAAACATGCTACTTTGATGAGCTACAAATGGGATTACACTACACATACAAGATGCATGCAAAAGGTGACCAAACCAGCCATGGACAGAGCCAAGGCAAGTCCTAAAAGTCACAAAAAGGGGCCTAAACCATGCCTCAAAAATATAGAGAGGCATGCTCCTTTGTAAGGCCAAAAATGCAAGCAAACCAAAACCAAAAGAGAGGGGGCCACCCTCTCTAATTTGAGGCCTCAAAACCACATGCCTACCACTGAAAATCCACTGGATTTCAGTGGTTAGAACGCTAAATCAAGGCTAGCTCGGAGGCCTTAAGGCATGGCTCAAAACAAGGCTAAACAAAGCATACAAGAGGGTTGTGCACCCCTAACACCAAAAAGACCATCAACAAACTTCAAAAGCACTTAAAAATAAGACTTTTTTCATTGAAAGAAAGGCCTAAAACAATATGCAAGTATGGTCAAAATGAGGTACAAGAAAGTGCTAAAAAGGGGAAGAAGCTCACCCTTGAAGATCAACTTCCAAACCAGCAACTTCAGGGGGTGAAATCTCACTTTCAGAGCTCAAGAAGTCCTCCCAAGAACTTCAATCCAAAGATAGTGGTGTATCTCTAAGTGTTGTAGTGTAAAAGTGCAAGGAAAATGAACTTCAAGGCACAAATCAACCACAATATATATATAGAGGTATTTCTTCTCCAAAAATCTGAACCTCTGATAAGGAGAGAGGCTCTCTCCTTATATAGAAGAAAAGTAATGCAAAGCTTCATCAAGAAGCTTGGCAAGAGCTTCATCCCTCCATAGACGTATATGGAGGGCAGATAAAAGGATTCCAGCTAGCTCAAAATATCAAGAGTGAAACCTGCTGAGACGGGGGTGCTGTCGGCCATCAGAGATGGCTGGCAGTGACTCATTGATGGCCGACAGGCTCAATCAATGGCTGGCAGGAACAAAGTGAAGGCTGGCAGGGCCAAAAGGTGGCCGGCAGTGCACCGAGAAACACATTCTGAGAGGACCAAGTCATGGTCCAAGAATGGGGCAGAAAGGATACAGGGTCTGGGAAGCTCGAACCTGTAACGTTTCGCCGCAAAAGTCGAATGCCCGACGAGTAATCGAACTTGTGTCCGGGTGTACTTGCAAGCACAACCGAGTCTTGAGGATGGTCAAAAATGGGGTGTCTACAGTTGTCCCTCTTTGACAGAACTCGAAAGTCACAAAGTGACGGGAGTGAGTGTCAAAGCCCAGAGACGACCCATTTTTAACAAGGCTGAAGACTCAGGCAGACAATCAATATAAGCATGCAGAGATGCATCCGTAGGCTGGGGCATAATGCAAATGATATGCAAGATGCAAGAGCATAACTTATGATTATGCAAAGGAAAACTGTAATGAAATAGTTATGCAAAATAAATGCAACATTTTAAAAGAATGAATAACAGTCCTACTTATTTCCACAGAAAGAATATAAGAAAATTATGCAATTCTCACCACGTCTATCGTGGAGTGCATACAATACGGTCCGGTTCGTCTGGTCGTGCCGACTCCAAATGAACCGTACATACAGTATCATGCCTGTAAGAGAAAGAAACTCAACAGGTACAATATTGTTAGAAACATGCATAACAATGCAAGTGAAAAGTGTGTGACAACGCAAGTAAAACAGGCGTGATAGAGCAAAGTCAAAGGGAAGTGCGTGACAGCACATGATAGAGGTGTGTGCGTGATAGCGCAAGTAAAGATAGTATGCGTAACAGCGCAAGATATAGAAAAGTCCGTAACAGCGCACATAACCTGCGTAACAGTGCAAGTAAAACAAGTAAAAATGCGTAACAGCGCAGGTTAAACAAGTAAACATGTGTAGCAGTGCAGGTTAAAGAAATAAGTGCGTAACAGCGCACATAACCTGCGTAATAGCGCAAGTTAAGAAAAGAAGTGCGTAACAGCGCACATAACCTGCGTAACAGTGCAAGTTAAAATAAGAAGTGCGTAACAGCGCACATAACCTGCGTAACAGTGCAAGTTAAAATAAGAAGTGCGTAACAGCACAAAATAACAAGCGTAACAGCGCAAGTTAAATAAGGGTGCGAAACAACGCAAAATAACAAGCGTAACAGCGCAAGTTAAAAAGATAAGTGCGTAACAACGCACATAACCTGCGTAACAGCGCAAGTTAAATAAAGAAGTGCGTAATAGCGCGCATAACCTGCGTAACAGTGCAAGTTGAGATAATAAGTGCGTAATAGCGCACATAACCTACGTAACAGTGCAAGTTAAGAAAAGAAGTGCGTAATAGCACACATAACCTGCGTGACAGCACAAGTTGAGATAATAAGTGCGTAACAGCGCACATAACCTGCGTAACAGCACAAGTTAAGAAAAGAAGTGCGTAACAGCACACATAACCTGCGTAACAGCGCAAGTTAAAAAATAAGAAGTGATGCTAGATGCAAAACAACGCAGATTTGATGAGATGAAAAACAATGCAGATTTGATGAGATGCAAAAGAATGCAAATTTGATGAGATGCAAAACAATGCAAGTTTAAACTGGATGCAAGACAATGCAACTATAAACTAGATGCAAGACAATGCAAATATAAACTAGATGCAAGACAATGCAAATTAACTAGATGCAAGACAATGCAAATATGAACTAGATGCAAGACAATGCAAATTAACTAGTTGCAAGACAATGCAAATTAACTAGAATGGGTGTTTAATTTAATAAGCGAATGCTAGGTGACAACAACAACAAAAACAAACATGCTTAACGAAGACATCTTGAAAGGGGACTTCCGGTTTACTTCCCGGAAGGTTTGTGATGCGTCAAAAAAAGGATACACCTTGTGTGCGTTGATGGGCGACGACCACCGTACATTGAAACCATGATTCCCAAGTTTCCACGGAGGCGTTTTGAATCAAATTTCAAGCATTCCTCGGGATTGTTGGAACCCAGGGAAACATACCAAGATCAAATAGGCAGAGGAAGCTAGTGGAGGACTACTGGCCATCAGGGAGAGACGTCAGCTACTGCCGGCCATTATTGGCCATTGCCGGCCATCGATAGAGTGGTGCCGGCCATCAATGTGCCCCTACCAGCCATCGGTGGTAGATTTGGGCAGAATGGTCTTTCCGGCCATGGGTCTTTAAATAGACCCAAAATTACTCCATTTCTTCACAAACCCTTGCATAGAAAACATTTTCCTTGCCCTCTAGGTGTGCCTTCTCTCTAGATTCGCGCATTCTATGTGTTTCCCAACACCCTAAACAATCTTGAATCGTTAAAACCTCTTGGTTTTCTTCGATTTGAACAGATCAGAAATTGAATCTGAGGTGCCTTTCATCATTTCCCCATTCGAGGATCATTTCCCCCGGATTTCTTTCGAGGTTAGTTCATTCTTCGCGGGTTTTCAACTTTTCTTGAATTTTCTCTCTCTTAGGGTTTGGTTTGTTCAAAACTCCACCATTTTGCGCACTTCTGCTAATTTTTGCTCGTTTTTGCATCTATCTCAGATGGCTAACAATGTCCCACATGATGAGGGCTTCCCCGCACTTCCTTCAGTAGAGTTGGCGGCAGACTTTGCGGCTGAGCCGGAGGTTGAGCCTCAACCTTTACCATTGAGCGTATGCCCCTTCGACCCCGCGAGGTATCACCCGAGACTCACATTATTCCGGCGGCGGGAGGCATCCATACTTTCACTGATTTTGATGAAGATGCACCGAGAGCCGATGTCACACTTGTCGGCCATTGTTGTGGAGGTACCAACTTTGCTTTTCTGCAGTATTACTTTCAACTATTTGCATTTCTGGCACTGTTTCGATCTGATCGCATCACATGCTTTGATCTGACTGCATTTCATACATTATTGCTCGTTATTTAACTATACTTCGTGCATCACTGCCCTATATGTACTGTATCCGAGCGGACCTCAGGCGTCACTATTCTGAATTCAACTGTATCTTCGATACACCACTGATTTGCACGCAACTGTATTTTCAATACATCACTGATCTGATCTAAACTGCATTTTCAATACACTGTTGATCTGTCTTGAACTGTATTTACTGTTGCAGGATGGATCCCGCTTCTTCAGGGGTTATGGCGCTACGACCGCTCGGGATTGGTATGATGTGCTTCCCTCGAGGGTCCGCCGGATCATCGATGGGACCAGTTTTGGCGTATTTTGGTGTAGCTTGACGCGGGTTACAGTGAGTCACCCTCTCCTAGGGGCTCTTGTGGAGAGGTGGTGGGACACCACCAACTCTTTCCACTTCTCTATTGCGGGAGAGATGACGATGACTCCTCTCGACTTCGCCATGATCACCGGCCTGGGCGTAGGAGGTGATCCGATTCCCCTCGATCCCAACATGGGAGAGTGGGTGGCTGCATGGGACGCATTGCTTGGAGCACGTTCCTCCGATACTTTGAGCAAGCATGGTTAGGATACTCTTGGTTCGAGGAGCATTACAGGAGGGGGGATCCCGACACTGAAGAAGAGGCAGAGTAGTACGCCAGGGTTTCCTCTTGTTCCTTTTCGGTACCACCTTGTTTTCGAACAGGTGGAATACCGTAGGTTTATACTTCTTGGGTGCTTTGGTGGTGCTCCAACGAGTCTGTTTCTACGACTAGGGCGCGGCCGGCCTCACCACTCTCTATGGATATATGAGCTCCACCTCTCGGATGTGTGGGAGGTTGATTGGCAGCTACTGGCAAGCTTAGGAGGTACACAACCTGGTTTTCCCTTTTCATTGCTTTACTCAACATTTGTACTTTTGCTTTGTTCGACACTTGTACCTTCTGTATTTTCTGTATCTGCTCTTGCACTGTATGCTTTCTCCTTTGCATTTTCTGTACACCATACATGCTGCACACACACAATCAAATATTTGCTCTAGGCCTGCAACCATTATTCATTGTACTGCGCCCTGTTTTCTGTAATCTGTTCATACACAGTATTGATCACATCTTTCTAACAGCTGTGGGTATACGCATACTTCCCGGCACTTGCTCCAGAGCCTGTGGAGGAGATCCCAGCGACAGTCCCGTTTTCTGATGTGTACGACAACCAGCTCCGTCGTAGGACCCGAGAGGGCTTCATGTTCTTCCGACAATATTTCGACACGGTCATGGCGCGTGAGGTAAGTCTGCAATAAGATTATTTCAATTAATCCAATGCGTCTTGATTAGTTATTTGACAACTGATCATCTTGTCTGTTTTCTTTTCTCAGATTACATGGCAGCCATGGGATGCTATCCCGTCAGAACTTCGAGATCAGTACCACACTGCCCGGACTATGTCTGAGTTCCACATTCTCTTCGAGGGCCCGATCTGTCGCGCCTGGTTTTTGAGTGAGCACTTCGTGCGTCAGACTTTGGGAGCGCCTGCTCCATTTGTGTCGATGGCACCTCCACCATTGATGAGGGAGACACACAGGTTGTCCGCCGACCAGGTGATTCAGTTCATGGTAGGACTGGAGACAGAGTACTTCCGCGTAGAGGGCGACTACGCGACCTTTATTCAGCTGGTGTCCGAGGAGGAGAGGGAGCGAGGGCTCCAGCCGCGAGAGGGAGAGGCGGAGCGACCAGGTCTCGTAGGAGGAGAGGTTCTAAGGGGAGACAAGGGGACTGCATGGCTCGTACTGTGTACTACTATGACATGACGAGGGCAGGTGTAACAAGCCCGCGAGGGACCTCGCTACAGTTCAGACTCCCCCTTTTTGTTTGTTGCGGTTCTTAATTTGAACCAAAGAGTCCAACTCTGGCAAATCGTTTTGAGAAAAATAGATTTTGAAAGAAGTGCCAAACATGGACTGCTTTGCCAGATACAGAGTTGCCACCTAAATATTTTATTTTTGGGAAATTTAGGAAACCCTGACTCGGTGCCAAAGGCCATGTGTCCGTCATCACCAAAGTTGCCTCGGCTCGGGAGCTTGGGTACGATTGGGGAAGGTCAGCTATGAGCACCCCCTCTCGCCCGATCAAAGATCGGCCTCTACTAATCGTGATATCTAATTTTGAAAACATTATATATTCTTATTCCGGTTATTAGCCTAGTTTTACTATGTTATGCACACAACAAACAAGTATAGACCAAATCGCCTAAATTGGAACAAGACATTATGCGTTCGTTTTGAAAAATGGTTTGCTACCCATAGGTAGGCTAAAATGCAGGTTTTGTCACCCTCAAGTGGGCTTTAAAAGATGGTTTTGCCACTATCTAGTGGGCTTAAAACTCACAGTTTTAATGCATTATCCCAATTTAGGTAATTTGACCTCCATCCACAGGCATTCAAGCAGTTATATCACATAAGCAGCTAGCCTCATGGTAATCATGCTTTTGTGGCGGCATTCACACGCATGCGATATGCTAAAGCATAAAAACTCACCTAGTACTCCAAGCCAAAACAGAAACTAGTTAGTAATCATATGCATGATCCCAGTTCATGTTAAGTGGCTAATGCAACACAGGCAAAGATGCAATCTAGACAGGCTCGGCTATCCTAAACATGGCATGTGAAAATACACAGGTAGCATGTATTCAATTTGGAATTGAAAATACGATGCAGTTAGTATGATGTGCCGAGCCCGGTGCATGTAAACGAATGTATGGATGCACGCATGCTATCATACTGTTATGCTAATTTAAATATGCCCTAATCTACCATCATAAGCAGGTAAATAAAAGGGAGAAAGAAGTGGAGGTTGGAAGACATGCACACACTCACACACACTTATTACAAATGTGCCCTCACACGGAGGGACCAAAAGAATATACAGTCCCAAATAGTACAGTCCAAATACAGAATAAATTATTACAAAGATTCTAATTATCAAATTAAATCAAATGTAAAAAGAAGGGGGCCTCAGCCCTGCCCCGGATGCGCGAATGATGCATGCTCGATCCGTCTTGCCCGGAAAGCCCGTACCATACCACTACCGTCTTTGTTTTCACTGTCCTGCCTCTCCAAAGACTGCCAAAGTCCCAGGATACCTTATATGCACACTGCTTCACACCATCGACTGGATGAAATGGCCACCGGCCATGTAAAATATCTGTCGGCTGCTTATGAGGTTGTCAGCCACCAATACATTGCCGGTCGGCACTCTGTACTGCCGGTCGGCAAACAATTCCTGCAGAATCTGGTTTTTGATAGTAACAAGAACAGACAGTGTATGGTATGGAATTTTGGGCACATGTAAGCATGGCCATGCCCCCTATCATGTATAGGACTCAAGGAAGCATGGCCCCTTGGTCCTTGGGCCACCAATTATGCATTTTGATGCATGATGGCCTAAGGGACCAAGATTGTAATTCAATGTAAAGATGCATGCAACACACAAATGAGGACCAAGATCCTATCATGTCCAAGTCAAGGGCCTTAGTGACATGAGAATTGAGACGTGTTTTGTCACTTAAAGTACAA
This sequence comes from Camellia granthamiana, assembly GCA_036172215.1. Classification (NCBI taxonomy): domain Eukaryota; kingdom Viridiplantae; phylum Streptophyta; class Magnoliopsida; order Ericales; family Theaceae; genus Camellia; species Camellia granthamiana. The sequence continues at coordinate 86,194,366 of CM069910.1, forward strand.
ACACCTCTCATCTCTCACACTTGGTTTGACACCCCAAACCAAGTAATGCAATGCATGTTATGCAAGCATGGCTTAACAATGCAACATGATACTAAAATGCAAGGCATGCCAAATGCTATGCAACATCAAATGCAATACAAACGAGGACAAATCATGTAATAGAATTATCATGCTACCACACTTAATGAAGCAAGTATGCAAAGAACATGAGACAAACATGCAAAAGTGGGCTTAAACCATAAAGGGGCAGACCTCAATCCACCCCAAAACAGTGGCCAAAAGTGCCTAAAATGGACAATTATTCATGCTAACATTCAAACCAAATGGGGCCTAAGACTAAGGCACAAAATGGCGCATTACACCATCACTAACAAGACCACTCATAGCATGGAATGAGCAACCAAAAATAGATGTGTAGCATGCAAAAATAAGCCATAAAAACACATGACATGGCGACCCGAATACCTAAACATGCAAGCATGGCCAATGACCCACCCTTTAAGGCACAAGATTACAACACTTCAAAGCATGAATGAGATGATAAATGGGGACATATAAACATGGTGTAGGGACTGAAATAACATATTAAATGATTCCAAATCATCTAAATAGCCTATCCAATGCATATACATGGATCACATCCTCAAGGCTTACAAGCCACAATGCAAAGCAACTACATTAAGCATGCCAAAAATGGTAAAACAAGTGGCCAACAGACCTAAAACGTGACAAATCATGACCAAAAGCTTCAATAAGCCAAGCTAAAACATGAGGATATACAAGGCTAAACCCATAGCACATTTCTAGGCAAAGTAGAGCATTACAAAGCAAGTATAAGATGCATGCTAAGGGCTACAAATTCCGACCAAAACAAAGATATAACATGCTCCAAAACATTCAAATAAGCTCTAAAATGAAGGCATATAAGACTAAAAATGCATGTTGCCTTCTAGGCCAAAACAAAGGGGCAAAGAGGGACAAAGGGGAAAGGGGTGTCCCTTCCCTATACAAGACTTCAAACCACCTTCAATCACCACTGAAAATCCACTGGATTTCAGTGGTGAGAAGATCAACACAACAACATAAGCAAGACTTATGGAAAAGGGACCAAAAGAGGCAAACAAGGCCTAAGAGGGAGAATTTCGACCCCCAACCACAAAATACCCTTAATGAAAGTTCTTAAGCATAAAAATATAAGACTTTTTCATGTTAAACACAAAGCCTAAATCAGCAAGAAAGATAGGTAAAAACTTGTTGCAAAATGGGGAATCTAAAGTAAAGTGCTCACCCTTGAAGAAACCTTGAAGAGCAGTTGGTCCAGCCACCCTCTATGATCAAAATTAGTCCAAATGCTCAAGAAACAACCCTCGAAGCCTCCCAATCTCGAGCTAAGGTGTGATAGCGTGTGTGTGAGTGCAAAAGTAAGGTAAAACTACACTTTTAGGCCTAAAAACACACACACAAGAGGAGAGAGAGGAGATATATGGCAGATATATAGATACACAAGCTCTAGTTTTTTTGTTCAAAAATGGCTAACCCCTAACAAAGGGAGAGATATGATGCTTATATAGGCAAAATAAAGCCAAGAAGCTTAGTGGCTGAGCAAAGGAGAAAGGGTCAAGAGGTGCAAAGGGGTCTTGGCTTCTTGGAGAAGCTTGGCCAAAGGGTTCAACCTTCTAGAAGGTTTGGGGGTTCAAAGGTGCAAAGGGGTCATCCCCGTGCATGGGGAGTGGTGTGGGTGCATTCCAGCTGGCACAGCTGGCATGCACCATGCTCCAAGGGGTGCAGAAGAGTCACCGGCACAATAAAGTGCCGGTCGGCTAAACATAGTGCCGACCGGCCATTGTTTTTAAGAAACCAGGGCCGGTGGTACACATATGTTAGCCGGTGATGGTAGGGGAGGGCCGGTGGGGTGTGGGAATGGCCAACAAGCCATTCCCTGCCCTCCAAGGCAAACACATAGGTGTTTGGTGCCAAAACCATACACGAAGCAGTCGAGTCAGGAGGTCATGAGACGAGGCGCGCTGCCAAGGCCTCCGGGAACTTGAGACGAACACAAACACGGATAATCACCGAATGTTCAAACGGTGACGTCCAAGTCTTCAGGACGGTCAAAAATGGGGTGTCTACAGTTGCCCCTCTTTGACAGAACTCGAAAGTCATAACAATGACGGGAGTGAATGTCAAAGCCCAGAGACAACCCATTTTTGACAAGGCCGAAGACTTGGACAATCATACAAGACAAACAAGGTACGCGCCCGAAGGCAGGGGCAAAATGCAACTGAAAATGCAAGAAGCCGAGCATAACTTATGATCATGCAAAGAAAGCTGTAACAAAGCACGCATGCGATAGTTTTAAGCTAGCCTACACCAGACTACACTACAATGCAGAAAGGATGTAAGAGAATTATGCAATTCTCGATACGTCTCACTCAGAGGATACAATACCTGTGCGGTTCTTCTGGTTGCACCAGCCTCAAATGAACCGTACATACAATATCGTGCCTGCAAAGAGAACAAACTTAACAGGTACAATGTCGTTAGTAACATGCATGACAAAGCAATCGAAAGTGCGTGGCAACGCATGCAATGTGTATAGAAAAATAGCGGGATTGAACACATGTGAGTAAAGCAATGCACGCATGCAAGCAATGTGTATACAAAGAAACCTGGAATTGAACATATGCAAGTAAAGCAACCGGTCAACGCGAGCAATGTGTATGGAAAGGGAATTTGAACACATGTAAGTAAAGCGATGCACACATGTACGCAATGTGTATAAAAGGGGAACTTGAACACGTGTGAGTAAAAGCAATGCACGCATGCACGCATGCACGCAATGTGTATAAAAGGGGAACTTGAACACATGTGAGTAAAGCAATGCACGCATGCACGCAATGTGTTTAGAAAGAAACTTGAACACATGTAAGTAAAGCAATGCACGCATGCACGCAATGTGTATAAAAAAGGAACTTGAACACATGTAAGTAAAGCAATGCACGTATGCACGCAATGTGTATAAAAAAGGAACTTGAACACATGTAAGTAAAGCAATGCACGTATGCACGCAATGTATATATAAAAGGAACTTGAACACATGTAAGTAAAGCAATGCACGTATGCACGCAATGTGTATAAAAAGGAACTTGAACACATGTAAGTAAAGCAATGCATGCATGCACGCAATGTGTATAAAAAGGAGATTGAAATTGAACATGGTAAAACAAATTTCCCATGATGTTGGAACATAATGTGTTACAACACGGTATGATTGAAATGATTTGAGGAATCACAAGATATATAAAAAGGATACGGAAAGGGACGTTCTTCGTACGTACGAAGCATCGCTCACGAAAGTCATGACCTGAGGTCAACTCGAAGGTCCACTTACGTTCTCGAAAATGCATTTTCTTGTATTACCTTGAATGATGAAGGTGTCAAACCTCACAATTAACCCGAACAAGGGCGCGGAAGGTACAATGACCGTAAGAGGAGGTTACTGGTGTCAAACCCAGTACTCTGCTACCCTGTTATTCTCATGTTTTACTTTCCTTTTTATTAGGAGTTTAAGCACATTGCATTGCCTCAGGCAGGTTCTACCTTCTTCTTTTTTTTTAAATTGCATATTTTTACAAAAATACATGACAGAAATGAAACAGCTATTTGTTCAAAAGGTGTTGCATTTGCACGTTCTAACGCATCGCATCGCAAGGCATCACATAACAATGTGAATCAAATTGACACTGTGTTTTGAAAACGAAGCATCGCATCGTAATAATCAGGTAGTGAACTAATTACAACTCGATAAGCAAAGCAAAGGGACTCGTTTCAACCAGGTGCGAGTACAACTCGATAAACAGCACAAAGACTTAAAGAGAGTGAAATACAACTCGATAAGTAAATATACAACAACTCGATAAGCAAATGGGTGCGCCCTCGTGAGAATTGATCACTGGAGGGTATTGGAGGGTGGTGGGATTCCCCAATCCTTAGCATGGAAAGCTCAAGGGACAAAGGGGGAGAACTACCGACCCAACAGAAATTCCATCGGCTGTGACAAATGACCATCGGCCGGGAAATTGATCCACCGGCCAGGACTGATGGCCGGTCGGCAATCTATTTGGCCGGTCGGCCAAGAACGGGAGGAACCAGCAGAATGCTGACACATGTCCTCCATTCAACCTTATCCCCTACAAAAGACCCCAACTTCGTAGTTTTCCTCATTTCCACACTGATTTACTCCAAATGGAAGAATTTCTTGCCCAGAATCTCGCAACTTGGATTAACAACTTGGATGGCTCGGAAAAGCTGAATTTCTGGGCCTTCAGCATAAACGCACTATTCACTTTGCGCCGTACCCCGTTGCATTTTCCATTTCTTCGTGCCGCGGCAAGGTTTTGGAATCCGATGACACACGTCTTCAGCTTTAGCGGGCAAGAGGTGTGTCCTACCTTTGAAGATTTCCAAGCTCTAATGGAGTGCGAGCGTGACGAGGAAATTTTGCCCCAACTCAATTTCGGCCATTCCCAAGCCTTAGGACGGATGTGTGGCCTTACCATGTACGATGCTCGATCCTTGACTCGTGACGGAATGCTGGATATTCCTAGCTTGGTTTATCAGTTTTCTAATGCCGGTGACCGCAGTGACCATCATTGGCAAGGCTTTCGACGACATGCCCTCTGCTTGTGTGTGTTATTTCATTTCCTGTTTGCTTTAGGCTCTGGAGGATCTAGTGTTCGATTGATTGAGGTTGTCCAAGGCTTGAGGGAGGGCAAGAGCTGCATTGCCATGACTCTGGCTGAGACGCTGATGGGCTTGGACGCCTTTCATCGCTGAGAGACAACCAGGTTTGCGGGGAGTCCGCTACTACTACAGGTAATGCTTCCCACCCGATCTTGCATATGTATGCTCACGTCACTCGGCTCTCAAGCTCGGTTTTTCTCACAAAACCCTTGTCTCACTTTTTCTCTCATCATACATCTCTCTATTCTTTATTCTCTCATTTTTCATCCCTCCTCAGGTATGGTTGATGGATAAACTGCAGGTTGTGGACTCTTGTCCGGCATATTCAGCTCGCGGCTACTTCTTTCGGCAACGCCTAGTTGATGCCCTTGATGAGGGTTGGTGGTTCGAATGGATGTGCAGCTTGTCCGCAGACCACATTGCTTGGCGATGCCTTTGGCTCAATCTCCCGGCGATGAGTTACAGTATGTCTCGGCAGACCGGAACTCGATTGATTGGCTTGAATCACTGCGTGTTCTATTTTCCATTCCGTATCCGGCGCCAGTTTGGCGATGATCAGACTTGTCTGCCGGAGGGGATGGAGTATCCGGCTACATTTCCGGTCCGAGGTGCGCAGCTTATCCGACAGGCCGCCGCGTAGAGGGCTAGAGAACTCCTCGCCCCCGCTTCCACTTTCAATTACACTTTGTCTGACGAGTGCTGGGATTGGCTCAATGAGGAGGCACAGATTGGGCCTAGCTTGGTATTAGAGGCTTCGACCAGCTCTGGGAGGGGGCGCAGGAGCACCTGACTTGACTATGCCCCGGATTTATTGCTTTATTAGTACTTTTAAATTTTCTTTATGAATGTAATAAAAAGGCAACTTCAATTGTATGCAAGAGCAAGAGAACTCTGTATTAAAATCAAAGAAATTGAAGGTTGTGGTACTGAAAATTTTCCACTTTGGTCCAGAAATGGTCTTAGTTGTAAAAAGATTTATTTGAACAAAGTCACCTTTATTAAAACTTTTCAAAACTATTTTCGGTATGGATCAGAACTGGACATGCCTGAAATTTGTCACTGAGATGCACAACCCTGGATCCTAGCAACCGGAAAGTTGCCCCTTGTTTGAACGGTACCGCGGCACTGTACAGCAACGAAAAGTTGCCCCTAGTCTGAATAACACTGCACCAGAGATTGCGATAGACGCTGATGGACAAAGATGACCGAGATGATCAAATGGACAAAGTTGATCGGGGAAAAGTTTATGGCTGAACTTCGGGATGAAGCTGCCTACGTATCCCAAAGATGGGAATCAAGCCTTACGTACTTCAGGCTTGGGTTCACTCGAGTATTTTCACTCTCCTTTTGCGATCTAACTTTTGCCAAGGCCGCCTTTTGTGGGTTTTCAACCTTGCGAGCTCAGTTTTTATACTTTCTAATTTTTTGTGCTCTGAATTTTGCCTAGGTCGCCCTTTCGGGTTTTCGGCCTAGCGAGCCTCTCAGGGGTAATATTTCTTCAACTTGTCCATGTTGATCGGTTGGGAGAACTCTAGGCCATCTAGGTCCATCAGAACCACAGCTCCACCTGACCAGATGGACTTGATGATATAGGGACCAGTCCAATTGGGTCTGAACTTGCCCCTTGGGTCATGGATGGGAGCTCGGTTGTCCTTGAGCACCAAATCTCCTTCCTTCAAATTCCTGGACTTAACATTCTTGTTGAAAGCCCAGGCAATTCTACGCTGATATCCTTGGACGTGGTACAGTGCTTTCAATCTTCTCTCATCAAAGAGCATGTGTTCCTCGAATCTACTCTGCTGCCAATCTGCCTCTGCTATTTGACACTCAGCCAATACTCGTAAAGACGGAACCTCAATCTCTATAGGTAGAACGACCTCCATCCCATAAACCAAGGAATACGAAGTCGTCCCAGTAGAAGTTCTAATTGAAGTTCGGTAGCCCCACAGAGCAAACGACAACTTATCTGGCCAATCCCGGTAGGTTTCCACCATCTTCTGCAATATGTGTTTGATGTTCTTGTTGGCGGCCTTAACTGCTCCGTTGGTCTGCGGCCGATATGTGGACGACTTATGAAAAACCCCATTGTATTTCTCCAACAAATCAATCACCTCCTTCTTGAAGTGGGAACCATTGTCTAAAATGATCTCATTCGGGACTCCATAACGGCAGATGATGTTGTTTCTGATGAACTTTGCGACATGCGAAGCCTTCAACACCGCATAAGATTGGGCCTCGACCCACTTCGTAAAGTAATCTATTGCTACCAAGATAAACTCATGCCCATTCGACCCCTTCGGGGTAACAGCCCCAATCACATCAATTCTCCAAACTGAAAATGGCCACGGCGAAGTCATGTTGTACAGCTTTGACGACGGGATGTTCATGCGATTTGCGTGAATCTGGCATTTGTGGCATCGCCGAACAAAGCCGATACAATCCTCTTCCATGGTAGACCAGTAGTAGCCCTGTTTGAGGATCTTCCGTGCCAGCATCACCCCATTCATATGTGCCCCACATTCTCCTCCGTGGATGGCCTCCATCAGGCGCTTCGACTCTTCAGCTTCTACACACAACTTGTGCATTCCCAGATGACCTCTCTTGTACAATTTACCCCCACAGATGATAAACTGAATAGCCATTCTTCTGATTGCCCTTTTGTCCTTGGCATTTGCCCCTGGTGGATACGCCTGCTTCTCCAAGAAGTTCCATATGTCGTAATACCAGGGGTTGTTGTCCTGCACTTTATCTATGGCAGAGATTGACTCGTAGACAGGTGCAAATTTCTGGTCAATAATGACTGGACGCATCCGGACTCCAGATGGGATGTCTATCATGGAAGATAGAGTTGCTAGTGAATCTGCGAACCTGTTGTTCTCTCTTACTAGGTGAGTGAAATTTAGCTTCTCAAACCAAGGAATTAACAAATCCAAGGTCTGGTGGTAAATTATCATCTTTTCCTCTTTGACTTTCCAGTCTCCTTTTGCCTGCGACACAACAAGGTTTGAATCCCCAATAACGTCCAACCGTCTTGCCCCTAATTCTAGGGCAGCTTTTAGACCGGCAATACATGCCTCATATTCTGCCTCATTGTTCGAGACTTTGAACCGGAGCTTGAATGCTAAAGGGATACGGGAATCGTCAGGCGCTATCAGCAACACCCCTATCCCATACCCGTATTGATTTGACGCTCCGTCAAAGTACATCGTCCACGTTTCATCTTCGATGTGCAAAATGGCTTCATCTGGGAATAGGTACTCAACCGCTTCATCCCCTTTAACCGGGTGGTCGGCAAGGAACTCTGCTACCGCTCTCCCTTTTACTGACTTGCGCGTCACATACTTGAGATCAAATTCGGAGAGCAACAGCAGCCAACGAGCTAGCCTACCCGTAAGTGCTGGTTTCTCGAAAAGATATTTGATGGGATCAAGTCGTGAAACCAACATTACAGAGTGAGCTAATAGGTAGTGCCGCAGCTTCCTGGTAGCCCATACCAAGGCCAAACAGGCCTTCTCCAGCAGAGTGTAGCGAGTCTCGTAATCCAACATCTTCTTGCTCAGATAGTAGATGGCCCTTTCCACTTTATCTTCCGACTCTTGTGCGAGCATGCAGCCCATTGTAGTCTCGGTTACTGACAGGTACAATATCAACGGTTTTCCCGGCTTTGGTGGTGACAACACGGGCAGGTTCTGTAAATATTCCTTGATCTGTTCAAAAGCTGCTTGGCATCGGCCGTCCCATTGGAACTTCTTTCATTTCTTCAAGAGACCAAAAAGTGGTTCACAAGTTAAGGTTAGTTTTGAGATAAACCGCCTTATGAATTGCACTTTACCCAGAAAGCCTCGCACCTCCTTTTCAGTCATTGGTGGTGGCATTTCTAAGATAGCCTTGATTTTGGAAGGGTCGACTTCGATGCCCCTTTGTGTAATCAGAAATCCCAGCATTTTTCCCGCTGTAACACCAAACGTACACTTCTGAGGATTCAGCCGCAGCCGAAATTCTCTGATCCTTTGGAAAAACTTTTGCAAGGCGGTGTAGTGGCCCTCTCTTTCTTTGGACTTGACAATCATGTCGTCCACGTACACCTCCACCTCTTTATGGATCATGTCATATAATATTGTGGTTGCAGCCCGTTGATATGTAGCCCCAGCGTTCTTTAACCCAAATGACATCACTCTGTAGCAATATGTACCCCACGGGGTGGTAAAAGCAGTCTTTTCCCGGTCTTTGGGTGCCATTATTATCTGATTATAACCTGAGAAGCCATCCATAAACGAAAGCAAAGCATGCCCCGCTATGAAATCTACCAACTCGTCGATATACGGTAAGGGAAAGTCATCCTCCGGACTGGCTCTGTTCAAATCCCTGAAATCCACACATACCCAGATTCTACCATCCTTCTTCGGCACTGGAACAATGTTGGCCAACCAAGTCGGGTATTCAGATACCAGCAGGAAGCCTGCGTCAATCTGCTTGGTGACCTCTTCATTGATCTTAATGGCCCAATCAGGGCGGATCCTCCTGAGTTTCTATTTGACAGGTCGGGCCTCGGGGTCAAGAGGGATCCGGTGCTGTACAATCTCAGGATCGATTCCAGGCATGTCTTCGTAGGACCACGCAAAAACATCTTTGAAATCTTTTAATAAAGCGACTCAGCGCTCACGTTCCTCCGAAGACAACGTGGACCCGATCTAGACCAGCCGCGGGTCCTTCTCAGTACCAATGTTCACGGTAGTGATTTCATCAATTAATGGTTTAACGAACCTCTCCTGCTCTTGTTCAATTAGTTGTTGCAAAACCGGAGGAATTTCGTCCTCGTCGTTTTCATCAAAATTTTGAAAGTCCTGATTTAAGCAATAAATCAAAGGCACAGAAAAGTACTCGGAAACCACATTCACCTCATTCTCATTAGATACTTCCAAACCGTCCAATTCTTCTGTTACAACAGACTCAAAAGAGAACGAAAAAGACGACCTGGACAGGACTGTGGCATCCTGGTTATCACCCCCAGGAATACCGGACTCAGACTCAGACGAGCTGGAACCTGATTCCGACTCACAAGACTCGGTGGAATCAGATTCCGGCTCACTACTTGACCCGGTGCTGCTCGACAAAAACCCCTCCTCGTACTGCCAGGTGAGGGAGGGTGCGATGGATGCATCCAAAATAGCGGCTGGTAGGCCCGCAGCCATTTCATCTCCGATCATGGACACCGAGGAGTTATCCCCTAAGCACAACTGGTCGATCGTAGGATCTGAAAGTAGACATGCCAGTGCTACCCCCATTTCAAGCTCTGTGTCCGCAGACTCCAATTCTTTGCTATGCTCAGCCTCAACTGTTGGGTCTGTCTGCTTTTCAGCAACATCATCCCCAAGCAACTGCAGGTCAAAGAAAATTTCCAACCCTGGCATGCTCTTCTTTTCTGCGTTCAACCGCGGCTCTGGAAAACCACAGGATGGAAAATCTTCTCCCTCCCGGACGAAGCGTCCGTTTAGGGTACCCCGGATGGGCCGATGCATCAATTCAAAGGGTTTTCCCATTTGTTTTGCTTTGGCTCTTTCAGCCATCTCTTTTCCTTTCCTTACCCAATCTTCCTTGGTGGGCAGATAACCCAGGCCAAAGGTATAGGGGTTATGCGGCACTTCGGCCAATGCCGCGACGCCCTTACGGCCGCTCTTTCCTAATCCCATCCCGGGGATGTGTTGGAGCTTGTTCATGAGATACACTACTTGGGCACTGACATATATCCCTTCGTTAGCAGCCATGATATTCTGTACGACCTGAGCCTCGGCCAAGGTAAAACCTGATATGAACACATCCTCCATGCCATGCTTGATTTCTAGAACAGGCGTGGATACCTCCGGTGGTGGGTGGATTGATGAATTCCCAAAGACAATGGCTACTCCCTTACCATAGGGGTATTTCACCATTTGATGCAAAGTAGATGACACTGCCTTCACCTGATGCAGCCACGGTCGCCCTAAAAGCAAATTGAAAGTTGCGGGAACTTCTAGGACATGGAAATCTATCTCGTGCTACCCCGGCCCAACCTTTGTCTGAACTTTAACTGTTCCCATTACTTCTCTACTTGTATTGTCGTACGCCCGGATGACCTGGGCTGTTGGTACGAAATCTGCGGTTTTCAAGCCAATCGCATACGCTGTCCTTGCTGGGCAGACGTTGATGGCAGACCCGGTATCAACAAGTACCACCGGTATCCACTTATCTCTACTTCCACAGAGATGTAGAGGGGTTTATTGTGATTTATGCCCTCGGGCGAAAGTTCTTTGTCTGAAAAAGTTAATGCCGGGGAACCTCCTCCCGGGAAAACCAGCCCAACCAACTGCTCTGGTGTAGTCTCTATAGAGAGTTTGGCCTTATCCATGGCCGTCAGGACAGCCTGCCTATGTACTCGTGAGGCCATGAGCAGTCCCCAGATGGAGATGTCTGCTTGTATCTTTTTTAGCTGTTTGAGTACAGCTTCCTCCTCAAGCTGCTTCTCCTTTTGCTTCTCAGCCTCTCTATCCTTCCCCGAGGCCTCTTGTTGATCTAGGTGTGGGGGTTTGAAATACCGCCCACTCCGCGTCATGTGGTCGACCTCTCCAAGGTACCAGGTGTTATCAGGTTGGTTATTCCCCCAATCTTCGTCGGTGTGAGCAAGACATAAGTCCTCATCTTCCCACCACATTCCATCAGCGGCCGACAGACACCTGTCTGGCTCTGGTATGACTGTTCTTGCGCTCGCAGCACCTTCCATCCACATGCCTTCATTATTCTCGATTCCTGTGCACACAGCAATTTCAGCTCCCACATGGGCCTTCGCCTTCCTGATTCTCTCGGAATCTTCAAAACTTACTTGTTCCGGCATGACTGACTGTTCAATAATCCCCGTACTCAAAATACTCCAATCTCGGGCGAAATTCTTAACACCAGCGCTCTCCGACGATGTACTCTGTTCTTCGACCCTCCCGGCCGTTACTGATATTCTCGCCCCTATTGGGCCCTGCTCTGCCTGAAATTCTCCTACTACATCAGGTTGATCGTCCAACCACCCAATAATTTCTGCTGAATTCTCATAATCGAACCACGTTACTGCTGCATCTTCCGGGTCTTGGTCACTGTAAAACTGGAGATCGGCAAGGTCCTCCCCCACAGCTATTACATCATCTGCTCCCTGTCCCAGACTATCTCCTTGGATTACACAGAGTTCTCCTCCTGCTGAAAGTTCTACTCCTGGCCCATCTCGACCTATTGATGAAATGCAGTCACCCGGACTATACGTTTTCTCAACACAAATTCCCGATCCCGCAGACTCTGGCCCAACAATCCTCTTTTCCTTTGAGATCTCCTCTCTCCTGTTCTCGGTGGTCACCACCGCTAGCTTAAGTTGGATTATGGAAATGTCCATCATGCACAAGTCGGTGCAATCGGGAAGGAACACCTCCGGCTTGGGCAGGTGGGAAGGTGTGATATAGATACTAGGATCGTAGGATACAATCCCAGTTTGGATGAAATTGAGTCTTTTGGGTGGTGGAGCTTGGTTATGTGTGGGGAGAGGGTTTGTAGTAACATTGGGTTTCTCAGGAGGCAGAATCACCCCGTTATCAATGAGATCTTGAATCTCATGACGTAACCAGAAGCACTGATCGGTGTCGTGACCGTGCTGTTGGTGGAATGAACAATACTTGGCTGGGTTATGGGTAGGGGGAGTTTCTCTGGTAAGGGCCGCAGCTCTAGGGCTTCAAGTGCCCTTTTTTTATTGGCACCCCCAAAGCCTTGGACAGGGGCATGTAAAGTGGGGCGAAGGTTCTGGTGTTCTTGGGTAGGTATTTGGCTGTTGGTGGGTTACTTCCAGACGCACCGGAGAATGGTGCAGCTGCCGTATTTCTTGGAAGGGGGTTAGTGGTGACCATGCTCACTTCGGAGGTTCTCGTAGTTGTAGTGCCGCTCGGGCCTGCATTGCTACCACGATCGAAAGTTCGTCGGGGTTGCTCCCGGTCGTTATCAATCAAGCCTTACTTCAAGGCATCCTCAATCTGTACCCCCATTTCGTGTAGGTCAGAAAAAGTAGGAAAGGGAAGAACAATCATCTTTTGCATCAACTTCGGTTGAAGATTGCGCACAATCATCCGAATCTGGTCTTTGTCCGTAGGCCTCAAGGTCATCATCGAAGCCTTGGCCCTCCATCTGGTTACGAACTCTGAAAAACTCTCCTTATGCTCTTGCCTAGTCGTCTCGAGATCACGGGTCGTAATCTCAATCTGTGTATTGTATGAGTACTACGCGATGAAGGCCTCAGCCATTTCGTCCCAATTCCTCTTGACGTCATCTTCTAGCTTGGCATACCATATGGCCGCCACACCTGACAGGGTCCGGCCAAATAAAGATAACTTCTGAAGCCTACTGAGGCCCATTGGCCTTAGGATATCTGAAAACAGTCTTAAGTGCACCATGGGGTCCCCGGACCCATCAAATCGATCAATATGAGGCATTTTGAATCTGTCGGGCAGTGTCACGGCTGCATCGGTGTATCCATTTTCAATATCGGGGATAGTCTTGACTCCCTGAGATCTCTTGAACAGCTTTTCAAGCTTGCTTAACTTCAGTGCGGTAGGGTCAGTCTCGAACTCAAAGGGAGAGTCCGGTAGGTTGGTGGGTGTTTTTGATAGCTGAGGTTGGATTTGAGGTAGGGTTGGAGGTGGGGGTGGTCCTATGGGAAGTTCTGTATCATTCTGAACATTGGCTGTCTCCCCGAGGTTTGGAACTCCTGGTGGGGGAGGAGCTTGATGCGAAGCAGATGCTCCGGTTTGCTGCTCTAGCCTGGCAATCATCTCTGCCTGTTCCTTCACAACTGTGGCCTGTTGCCTGGCGAATTCTACCTGACGGACGGCATCCTGCTGCATTGTTTTCATGCTCTCTTGGAGGTGGCGCACCATCTCCTCTAAACTAGCCATACTATCCTGCTCTGGTTGAATTACCGGTATATATTCTCTCTCTGTTGGTGACACGGAACCCTGATCCCTACTAAACACAGGTGGGGTAGATAAGGCCCTCTGAACTGACTGCTGTACTGATGTCCTCTGCCTGGCTGTCCTCCGTCTAGTAACCGGGGGTAGAGAGTAGTACACTGGTTGTCCGTCTACCAGATCCTCAGATCTATGGAGTCGACGACCTCTAGTCCAGAGTGCTTGGGGAATATCTACTGGGTCAGAAGCAATCGTGCTCAACTACCTAGTAAAAAGATAAACAAAGAGTATAAATAAACTGACAATCGGACAGCATAACGACGCAAAATAAACATACAACACACGGTTGGATATCATAACACACTACTAGTGAACTGGATACACTGTTCCTCAAATACTGATCACTGTTTCTAAATCATTGCCCCCCAAGTCTGAATCTGGTACCCACAGATAACTGATTCCCCAAAATACTGTTACTGGTGCCCTTAGGTCGGATACCAAAACTTTGCAAACTGATATGCGCATTCTTGTAGAGATACATTCTAAAAGCACATAGCAGGTAAATGAGAGCCAATACACCCCTATGTTGGGGTAGGGTTTCCCTGTCCTATTTTGTCAGGAGCTAGGGTTTCACTACACACACAGCGGTTTCAAACAACCTATCATCGGGTAAGCAACCTGTCCTAGTTTGGAATGGTCACTATGGATTCTGAATATGCACTAGGTCGAATGGTCAAAAAGGGTGCCCCGGTAAAACCGGGGTTTGTGTTCCCATGCTCTCAGAGCCCATAGCCGATCAGCCTTATGGTCATGCCTTGACAAGACAAGCCTCCGGCAAACCATTCAGGAATGGCAGATGGCAAACACGGTGTCTTAGGCGCACCAATGCACATGCAATGCAAACAGACACATAAATGAAATCAAAACAGGATATCACGAGTTCGAGTCAAGCTCTCTAAAATCCCCAGCAGAGTTGCCAGAAACTGTAACAAGCCCGCGAGGGACCTCTCTACAGTTCGGACTCCCCCTTTTTGTTTGTTGCGGTTCTTAATCTGAACCAAAGAGTCCAACTCTGGCAAATCATTTTGAGAAAAATAGATTTTGAAAGAAGTGCCAAACATGGACTGCTTTGCCAGATATAGAGTCGCCACCTAAATATTTTATTTTTGGGAAATTTAGGAAACCCTGACTCGATGCCAAAGGCCACGTGCCTGTCATCACCAAAGTTGCCTCGGCTCGGGAGCTTGGGTACGATTGGGGAAGGTCAGCTATGAGCACCCCCTCTCGCCCAATCAAAGATCGGCCTCTACTAATCGTGATATCTAATTTTGAAAACATTATATGTTCTTATTCCGGTTATTAGCCTAGTTTTACTATGTTATGCGCACAGCAAACAAGTATAGACCAAATCGCCTAAATTGGAACAAGACATTATGTGTTCATTTTGAAAAATGGTTTGCTACCCACAAGTAGGCTAAAATGCAGGTTTCGCCACCCTCAAGTGGGCTTTAAAAGATGGTTTTGCCACTATCTAGTGGGCTTAGAACTCACAGTTTTAATGCATTATCCCAATTTAGGTAATTTGACCTCCATCCACAGGCATTCAAGCAGTTATATCACATAAGCAGCTAGCCTCATGGTAATCATGCTTTTGTGGTGGCATTCACACGCATGCGATATGCTAAAGCATAAAAACTCACCTAGTACTCCAAGCCAAAACAGAAACTAGTTAGTAATCATATGCATGATCCCAGTTCATGTTAAGTGGCTAATGCAACACAGGCAAAGATGCAATCTAGATAGGCTCGGCTATCCTAAACATGGCATGTGAAATACACAGGTAGCATGTATTCAATTTGGAATTGAAAATACGATGCAGTTAGTATGATGTGCCGAGCCTGGTGCATGTAAACGAATGTATGGATGCACGCATGCTATCATACTGTTATGCTAATTTAAATATGCCCTAATCTACCATCATAAGCAGGTAAATAAAAGGGAGAAAGAAGTGGAGGTTGGAAGACATGCACACACTCACACACACTTATTACAAATGTGCCCTCACACGGAGGGACCAAAAGAATATACAGTCCCAAATAGTACAGTCCAAATACAGAATAAATTATTACAAAGATTCTAATTATCAAATTAAATCAAATGTAAAAAGAAGGGGGCCTCAGCCCTGCCCCGGGATGCGCAAATGATGCATGCTCGATCCGTCTTGCCCGAAAGGCCCGTACCATGCCACTGCTGCCTCTGTTTTCACTGTCCTGCCTCTCCAAAGACTGCCAAAGTCCCAGGATACCTTATATGCATACTGCTTCACACCATTGGCTGGATGAAATGGCCACCGGCCATGTAAAATATCTGTCGGCTGCTTATGAGGTTATCGGCCACCAATACATTGCCGGTCGGCACTCTGTACTGCCGGTCGGCAAACAATTCTTGCAAAATCTGGTTTTTGACAGTAACAAGAACAGACAGTGTATGGTATGGAATTTTGGGCACATGTAAGCATGGACATGCCCCCTATGATGTATGGGACTCAAGGAAGCATGGCCCTTGGTCCTTGGGCCACCAATTATGCATTTTGATGCATGATGGCCTAAGGGACCAAGATTGCAATTCAATGTAAAGATGCATGCAACACACAAATGAGGACCAAGATCCTATCATGTCCAAGTCAAGAGCCTTAGTGACATGAGAATTGAGATGTGTTTTGTCACTTAAAGTACAAACACCTCTCATCTCTCACACTTGGTTTGACACCCCAAACCAAGTAATGCAATGCATGTTATGCAAGCATGGCTTAACAATGCAACATGATACTAAAATGCAAGGCATGCCAAATGCTATGCAACATCAAATGCAATACAAACGAGGACAAATCATGTAATAGAACTATCATGCTACCACACTTAATGAAGCAAGTATGCAAAGAACATGAGACAAACATGCAAAAGTGGGCTTAAACCATAAAGGGGCAGACCTCAATCCACCCCAAAACGGTGCCCAAAAGTGCCTAAAATGGACAATTATTCATGCGTACATTCAAACCAAATGGGGCCTAAGACTAAGGCACAAAATGGAGCATTACACCATCACTAAGAAGACCACTCATAGCATGGAATGAGCAACCAAAAATAGATGTGTAGCACGCAAAAATAAGCCACAAAAACACATGACATGGCGACCCGAATACCTAAACATGCAAGCATGGCCAATGACCACCCTTTAAGGCACAAGATTACAACACTTCAAAGCATGAATGAGATGATAAATGGGGACATATAAACATGGTGTAGGGACTGAAATAACATATTAAATGATTCCAAATCATCTAAATAACCTATCCAATGCATATACATGGATCACATCCTCAAGGCTTACAAGCCACAATGCAAAGCAACTACATTAAGCATGCAAAAAATGGTAAAACCAGTGGCCAACAGACCTAAAACGTGACAAATCATGACCAAAAGCTTCAATAAGCCAAGCTAAAACATGAGGATATACAAGGCTAAACCCATGGCACATTTCTAGGCAAAGTAGAGCATTACAAAGCAAGTATAAGATGCATGCTAAGGGCAACAAATCCGACCAAAAACAGAGATATAACATGCTCCAAAACATTCAAATAAGCTCTGAAATGAAGGCGTATAAGACTAAAAATGCATGTTGCCTTCTAGGCCAAAACAAAGGGGCAAAGAGGGACAAAGGGGAAAGGGGTGTCCCTCCCCTATACAAGACTTCGAACCACCTTCATCACCACTGAAAATCCACTGGATTTCAGTGGTGAGAAGATCAACACAACAACATAAGCAAGACTTAAGGAAAAGGGACCAAAAGAGGCCAAACAAGGCCTAAGAGGGAGATTTCGACCCCCAACCACAAAACACCCTTAATGAAAGTTCTTAAGCATAAAAATATAAGACTTTTTCATGTTAAACACAAAGCCTAAATCAGCAAGCAAGACAGGTAAAAACTTGTTGCAAAAATGGGGAATCTAAAGTAAAGTGCTCACCCTTGAAGAAACCTTGAACAGCAGTTGGTCCAGCCACCCTCTATTGATCAAAATTAGTCCAAATGCTCAAGAAACAACCCTCGAAGCATCCCAATCTCGAGCTAAGGTGTGATAGTGTGTGTGTGAGTGCAAAAGTAAGGTAAAACTACACTTTTAGGCCTAAAAACACACACACAAGAGGAGAGAGAGGGAAAATCTAGAGAGAGGAGATATATGGCAGATATATAGATACACAAGCTCTGGTTTTTTTGTTCAAAAATGGCTAACCCCTAACAAAGGGAGAGATATGATGCTTATATAGGCAAAATAAAGCCAAGAAGCTTAGTGGCTGAGCAAAGGAGAAAGGGTCAAGAGGTGCAAAGGGGTCTTGGCTTTTTGGAGAAGCTAAGACAGCTGGCCAAGCTTCTCCAAGAAGCTTGGCCAAAGGGTTCAACCTTCTAGAAGGTTTGGGGGTTCAAAGGTGCAAAGGGGTCATCCCCGTGCATGGGAAGTGGTGTGGGTGCATTCCAGCTGGCACAGCTGGCATGTACCATGCTCCAAGGGGTGCAGAAGGGTCACCGGCACAATAAAGTGCCGGTCGGCTAAACATAGTGCCGACCGGCCATTGTTTTTAAGAAACCATGGCCGGTGGTACACATATGCAGCCAGTGATGGTAGGGGAGGGCCGGTGGGGTGTGGGAATGGCCAACAAGCCATTCCTTGCCCTTCAAGGCAAACACACAGGTGTTTGGTTCCAAAATCATACACGAAGCAGTCAAGTCAGGAGGTCCTGAGACGAGGCGCGCTGCCAAGGCCTCCGGGAACTCGAGACGAACACAAACACGGATAATCACCGAGTGTTCAAACGGTGACGTCCAAGTCTTGAGGACGGTCAAAAATGGGGTGTCTACAGCAGGCTGGAGAGACTTATCAGATTCCCTTCACTCCTTCTCCAGCTGGTCATGAGCTTGACGGAGTTTATGGCTCGACCCCGGTATGTGCTATACCTTTCATTTTGCACAGTCATTTCCTTTCATTGGATATCCCACAGAATACTAATGACTTCAACATTTTTGCAGGCTCCCATTGAGTACACTCGTCAGTCTCTAGAGATGACGGCTTCGGTGATGGGGATGCTGCAGACGAGCATGGACTTGCTCAGTATTTACAGTATTCCGGTGAGTTCTTTCAAACTGCACTTCATGCCACACAATCTTTTCCTGACACGCCATCATTTGCACAATTGCACACTACACTGATCTGATACATTGCTTCCATACACCATTCACGGTACACATCCATTGCAAATCATTCACTGCTCACAACACATTATTCTTTATATATAATACATCTTGATTACTAATGCATTTTGATGGATTGACCTTTTCCAGATTCCTTTCTTGATGCCCGGCCCATCCGGTGCCTCAGCAGGAGCGGGAGTGGGGGCGGCTTCTTCAGCACCTTTCCAAGTAGTAGGGGGAGCGGGACGAGGGACTAGTTCACGGGGGCCTGCCCCAGATGATGATGAGTCTGACGAGGAGGCAGTGAGTCCGCGGTTAGGGTCGTCTCAGGATGGAGATGGAGCCGGGGATGGCTCGAGTTTAGAGTCAAGTGCCGACGCTGGCGATGTTCCAGAGTCCTCTCGATCGAGGAAGAGGACGAGGAGGACTTCTTAGTTTTGAGGTGACCGGCGCCAATCCAGACATTTTGCTGATTCAGATGTTGCTCTTCTTTTGCTTTATTTTTCTTTTTACTAGTAGTTTTGCACACTGTACTGCGTCAAGCAGATTTACTTTTTAAAACTATGCTCTTTTGTAAAAAGAATCTATGATGGAATGAAAACAGCATTTTGTTGAAAAAAGTGTTTCATTTGTACATTCTATGCATCGCATCGCATCACATCATTTTACACAACAATGTCAATGAGTTCAAACTTTTTTTTTGAAAACCAAACACTCGAATTGCACTAATCAGGTAGTGAACTGACTAACAACAAAACAACTCGATAAGCAAATTACAACAACTCGATAAATGAAAGGAAGATGATTACAACCTGACACAAAAAAAAAAAGAAATTAATGCATCTTAAACGAGACACGACAGAGTCCAACAGGACAAAACAAGACCTTAAAAGACCTAGGTAACAGGACCTCCCTATAGCAGACAAACTGGGTCTTCATCAAGAAGGCCAGTAAGCATGAGGGAGAGACTGCCGGCCACAAAGGAAGGCCTGTTGGCCATCATTGTGCCACTGCCGGCCACTAATGAGCCACTGCCGGCCATCGATGGTAGACTCTCCAAAACGACGACATCTGTCCTCCACTCACTGCCTTGTCTTCTATATGAGTTCCAACTTTGGGATTCTCTTCATTTCAGCTCAAATTTGCACCAAATGGAAGCATTCCTTGCTCAAAATCTCACAAATTGGATTGCCAACTTAGATGGCTCGGAAAAGCTTAATTTCTGGGGTTTTGGCATAAGTGCACTATTCACGTTGAGTCGTACCTCGTTGCGTTTTTCGTTTCTTCATGTCACAGCAAGGTTTTGGAATCCGGTGACACACGTCTTTAGTTTTGGCGGGCAAGAGATGTGTCCTACTTTCGAAGACTTTCAAGCTTTGATGGAATCCAGGCGCGATGAAGAAATCTTGCCACAATTCCGCTTCGGCCACGTCCAAGCATTGGGGCAGATGTGTGGGCTTACTTTGCATGATGCTCGATCATTGATTCATGATAGAGAGTTAGACATTCCGAGCTTGGTTTGTCAGTTTTTTGATGCCGGTGACGACGGCGACCATCATTGGCAGGGTTATCGGCAGCATGCGCTTTGCTTGTGCATGCTGTCCCATTTCTTGCTTGCCCCAGGCTCCGGTGGGTATAGCACTTGTTTGATTGAAGTTGCTGAGGGCATGAGGGAGGCCAAAAGCTGCATCGCCATGACGCTTGCTGAGACGTTGATGGGTTTGGACGCTTTTCATTACCGGGAGACAGCTAGATTAGCAGGGAGCCCACTACTGTTGCAGGTATATTTCCTACCCTTTCTCACATGATATGTTTCTCACATCACTCGACCTTCAAACTCGGTTTTTCTCTCAAAACCCTTTTCTTACTTTTCTCTCAATGTACACCTCTCTATTCTTTAATCTCTCATTTTTCATCCCTCCCCAGATATGGTTGATGGACAAATTGAAGATCGTGGACTCCTACCCACATATTTAGCTCGCAGCTACTTTTTCCAACAACGTCTAGTCGATGCCCCGGATGAGAGATGGTGGTTCAACTGGATGTGCGGTTTGTCTGCTACAGACATTGCTTGGTGCTGCCCTTGGCTCAATCTACCGGCGATGAGTTATAGTATGACCCGTCAGCCTGGGATCCAATTGGTTAGCCTGACACACTGCGTGTTCTACTTTCCATTCCATTTCGGCACTAGTTCGGACATGATCAGACTTGCCCGGAGGAAGAGATAGAGTACCCTGCTACATTTCCGGTCTGAGGCACGCAGCTAGCTCGGTATGCCACAGCCTGGAGGACAAGAGAGCATCTGGCTCCTGCTCCTACGTTCAGCTGCACCCTTTTTGATGAGTGCCTAGATTGGCTCAATGAAGAGGCACAGGTATGGCCCACTT
The DNA here is from genome assembly GCA_036172215.1 of Camellia granthamiana. Classification (NCBI taxonomy): domain Eukaryota; kingdom Viridiplantae; phylum Streptophyta; class Magnoliopsida; order Ericales; family Theaceae; genus Camellia; species Camellia granthamiana. Next base: position 86,215,706 of record CM069910.1, read on the forward strand.
TGGCGTCAAAGGCTTCCATAAGCTCTGGGAGGGGATGCAGGAACACCAGACTATGCCCCGGATTTATTTTTCTTTATTAGTACTTTCAAGTTTTTCTTTTGAATGTAATAAAAAGCAACTTCAATTTGTATTCAAGAGTAGGAGAACTCTATATTGAAATCAATGAATTTGAAGGTTGTGGGTACTGAAAATTTTCTGTTTGGTCCAAAAATGGTGTAAGTTGTAAAAAGATTAATTTGAACAAAATCAACTTTTATTAAAACTTTTCCAAAACCATTTTCGATATGGATCAAAACTGGACATGCCCAAGATCTATCACTGAGATGTACAACCCCGGATCCTAGCAACTGGAAAGTTGCCCCTAGTCTGAATAGCACTGCACTGGAGATCACAACCGAGCTCTTGAATGTTGAATGAGGAAAGATGACCAAACATGATCACATGGACAAAGTTGATCAAGGAAGTGTTTATGGCTGGACTTCAGGATGAAGTTGCCTATGTATCCCAAAGATGGGAATCAAGCCTTACGTAGTTCAGCTTGGGTTCACTCGAGTATTAACTCTCTCCTTTTGCACTCTAACTTTTGCCAAGGCCACCCTTTCCGGGTTTTCAACCTTGCGAGCTCAGTTTTTATAATTTCAAATTTTCACGCTCTAACTTTTGCCTAGGTTGCCCTTTCGGGTTTTCGGCCTAGCGAGCCACTCAGGGGTAATATTTCTTCAACTTGTCCATGTTGATTGGTTGGGAGAACTCTAGGCCATCTAGGTCCATTAGAACGATAGCTCCACCTGACCAAATAGACTTGATGATGTAAGGGCCAGTCCAATTGGGTCTAAACTTGCCCCTAGGGTCGTGAATGAGAGCTTTGTTGTCTTTGAGCACTAAATCTCCTTCTTTCAAATTCCTGGACTTAACCTTCTTGTTGAAAGCCCTGGCGATTCTGCATTGATAACCCTGAACATGGTACAGTGCTTTCAGCCTTCTCTCATCAAACAGCATGAGTTCTTCGAACCTGCTCTGCTGCCAATCTGCCTCAGCTATCTGACACTCAGCCAATACTCGCAATGACGGAACCTCAATTTCGATAGGTAGAACAGCCTCCATTCCGTAGACTAAGGAATACGGAGTCGCTCCAGTAGAAGTTCTAATTGAAGTCCGGTAGCCCCACAGAGCAAATGGCAGCTTATCTGGCCAGTCCCGATAGGTTTCCACCATCTTCTGTAGAATATGTTTGATGTTCTTGTTGGTGGCCTCAACTGCTCCGTTGGTCTGTGGCCGGTATGTAGATGACTTGTGAAAAGCCACGTTGTACTTGTCTAACAAGTCAATCACTTCCTTCTTGAAGTGGGAACCATTATCTGAAATGATCTCATTCAGGACCCCGTAGCGACAGATGATGTTGTTCTGATGAACTTTGTGACATGTGATGCCTTCAATACCGCATAAGATTGGGCCTCAACCCACTTTGTAAAATAGTCTATTGCTACAAGAATAAACTCATGCCCATTGGACCCTTTCAGAGTGACAGCCCCGATCACGTCTATCCCACAGACCGAAAATGGCCATGGCGAAGTCATGTTGTACAGCTTCGATGGCGGAATGTTCAAGCAATTTGCATGGATTTGACATTTGTGGCATCGCTGGACAAAACTAATACAATCCTCCTCCATGGTGGACCAATAGTAACCTTGTCTAAGGATTTTCTAGGCTAGCATCACCCCATTCATGTGCGCTCCGCACTCTCCTCCATGGATGGCCTCCATCAGGCGCTTCGATTCTTCAGCATGAACACATAGACCTCTCTTGTATAGTTTACCCCCGCAGATGATGAACTGAGCAGCCATTCTTTGTATTGCCCTCTTATCTTTGGCATTTGCCCCTAGCGGATACGTTTCTTTCTCCAAGAAGTTCTAAACGTCGTAATACCAGGGGTTCTCATCTTGAACCTCTGCTATGACAGCAATCAACTCGTAGGCTGGCACAAATTTCTAGTCAATGATGATCGAACGCATCCGGACTCCAAAAGAGATGGCTATCATGGAAGATAGAGTTGCTAGTGAATCTGCGAACCTGTTGTTCTCTCTTAACAGATGAGCGAAGTTTAGCTTGTCAAACCTAAAGATCAACAAGTCCAAGGTCTGGTGGTATATTCTCATCTTTTCTTCTTTGACTCTCCAACCTCCTTTAGCCTGAGATACAACAAGGTTCGAGTCCCCGATGACATCCAACCATTTTGCCCCTAGTTCTAGGGCAGCTTCTAAACCGGCAATGCATGCCTCGTATTCTGCTTCATTGTTCGATACTTTGAAATGGAGTTTGAATGCTAGAGGGATGCGGGAATTGTCGGGCGCTATCAGTAGCACCCCTATCCCATACCCATATTGGTTTGATGCTCCGTCAAAGTACATCATCCAAGTTTGATCTTCGACATGCAAAATGGCCTCGTCTGGGAATAGCTACTCAACTGCTTCATCCCCTTCAACTGGGTGATCGGCAAGGAACTCTGCTACCGCTCTCCCCTTTACTGACTTACGCGTCACGTACTTCAGATCGAATTCGGAAAGCAGAAGCAACCAACGGGCTAGCCTACCCGTAAGTGCCGGTTTCTCGAAGAGATATTTGATGGGATCTAATCTTGAAACCAACATTACAGAGTGAGCTAACAAGTAGTGCCACAGCTTCCTGGTAGCCCATACCAAGGCCAGACAAGCCTTCTTCAACGGACTGTAACGGGTCTCGTAATCCAGCATTTTCTTGCTTACATAGTAGATGGCTCTCTCCACTTTGTCCTCAGACTCTTGTGCAAGCATGCAACCCATTGTAGTTTCAGTCACTGAAAGATACAAAATCAACGGTTTCCCCAGCTCAGGCGATGACAACACAGGTGGGTTCTGTAAGTATTGCTTAATCTGTTCAAAAGTAGCTTGGCATCGGCCGTCCCATTGGAACTTCGTTCCTTTCTTCAGGAGACCAAAGACTGGTTCACAAGTCAAGGTTAATTTTGAGATAAACTGTCTTATGAATTGCACTTTACCCAGAAAGCCTCGCACCTCCTTTTCAGTCCTTGGTGGTGGCATTTCTAAGATGGCCTTGATTTTGGAAGTGTCGACTTCGATGCCCCTTTGTGTGATCAAGAACCCCAGCATTTTCCCTGCTGTAACACCAAACGTACATTTCTGAGGATTCAACCGCAACCGAAATTCTCTGATCCTTTGGAAGAACTTTTGCAAGGCAGTGTAGTGGCCCTCTCTTTCCTTAGACTTGACAATCATGTCGTCCACATACACCTCAACCTCTTTGTGGATCATGTCATGCAATATCGTGGTCGCAAGCCGTTGATATGTAGCTCCAGCATTCTTCAGCCCAAATGGCATCACCCTATAACAATAGGTCCCCCACGGGGTGGTAAAGGCAGTCTTCTCCCGGTCTTCGGGTGCCATTACAATCTGGTTGTAGCCTGAGAAGCCATCCATGAATGAGAGCAATGCATGCCCCGCAGTAAAATCCACTAACTCATTGATATACGGCACAGGAAAGTCGTCCTTCGGACTGGCTTTATTCAAATCCCTGAAATCCACACATACCCGAATTCTACCGTCCTTCTTCGGCACTGGAACTATATTGGCCAACCAAGTTGGGTATTTGGATACCAGCAGGAACCCTGCGTCAATTTGCTTGGTGACCTCTTCTTTGATCTTGATAGCCCAATCAGGGCGAATTCTTCTGAGTTTCTGCTTAACAGGCCGGGCCTCTGGGTCAAGAGGGATCCGATGCTGTACAATCTCAGGATAGATTCCAGGCATGTCTTCGTAGGACCACGCGAAAACATCTTTGAAATCTTTTAATAAAGCGACTAAGCGCTCGCGTTCCTCCGAAGACAACGTGGACCCGATCTGGACCAGCCGCGGGTCCTTCTCAGTACCAACATTAATTTGGGTGATTTCATCAACTAGGGGTTTTACAAACCTCTCCTGCTCTTGTTCAAGCAAATATTTCAAAACCGGAGGAATTTCTTCCTCTTTGTTTTCATCGAAATTTTGAAAGTCCTGATTAATACAATAAATCGAAGGCACATAAAAGTACTCGAAAGCCACAGCTACTCCATTCTCATTAATCACTTCATCCAGTCCATCTGATTCTTCTGTTACAACAGACTCAAAAGAGAAAGAAAAAGACGACCTAGACAGGACTGTGGCATCTGGGTTATCACCCCCAAGAATACCGGACTCAGACTCAGATGAGCTGGAACCTAATTCCGACCCTATGGACTCAGTGGAATCAGATTTCGGCTCACTACCTGACCTGGTGCTGCTCAATAAGAATCCCTCCTCGTATTGCCAGACGAGGGAGGGTGCGGCGGATGCATCCAAAATGTTTGAAGGTGGGCTCGCAGTCGTTTCATTCCTGATCATAGACACTGAGAGATTATCCCCCAAGCACTCATGTACGATCAGAGGATCTGATAGTAGACAGGCCAGTGCTATCCCTATTTCAAACTCGATGTTCTCGGAATCCACTTCCTTACACTGTTTAATCTCAGCTGATGGGTTTGTCTGCTCCTTGGCCTCATCATCCTCGGATAACTGCAAATCGAAGAAGATCTAAAATCCCGGCATGCGCCTCTTTTCTGCGTTCAACCATGGCTCTGGGAAGCCGCAGAATAGAAATTCTTCCCCCTCCCGGACAAAGCGTCCGTTCAGGGTACCCTGGATGGATCAGTGCATCAATTCGAAATGTTTCCCGGTCTGCTTGGCTCTGGCTCTTCTAGCCATTTCTTTGCCTTTCCTTTTCCAGTCCTCTTTGGTAGGCAAATAGCCTAAGCCAAAGGTATGCGGGTTGTACGGCACTTCGGCCGCTACTGCAATGCCTTTCTGACCACTTCTTCCTAGTCCCATCCCGGGGATATGCTGGAGTTTGTTCATGAGGTACACTGACTGTGCGCTGACATACAATCCCTTATCAATAGCTAAGATGTTCTGAACGACCTGGGCCTTGGCTAAGGTGAACCCTGATAGGAACACATCCTCCGTGCCATGCTCAATTTCCAAAACCGGCGTGGACACCTCTGGTGGTGGATGAATTGACGAATTACCAAAAACAATAGCTACCCCTTTCCCGTGGGGATATTTCAACATCTGATGCAGGGTAGAAGAGACCGCCCCCACTTGGTGCAGCCACGGCCGCCCTAGGAGTAGATTGGCCCTGTTTGGTAGAGTTGTGGGAAAGTGCTTATAGCTTATGCCTAAACAGCTTATAGCTTATAACTTTCAGCTTAAGTTGATTTCCAGCTTATTCTTAAAGCATCTCCTGCCCCACTCAAAGAATAAGCTGATTTTTGACTTCCACAAAGCTATAAGCTATAAGTTATAAGCTAAACCAAACACATCAAAATAGCTTAAATTAAGCTGAAAGCTGAAATAAGCTATAAATAATTTCTGCCAAACAGGCACATTGAAGGTTACGGGAATGTCCAAGACATGAAAATCAACATTGTGTTGTCCTGGACCAACCTAGGTCTGAATCTACACAGTCCCCTTTACCTCTCTGCTTGTATTGTCATATGCCCTTATCACCTGGATGGTTGGCACAAAGTCTACGGGCTTCAACCCGATTGCATATGCTGTCCTTAACGGGCACACGTTGATCGTGGATCCTGTGTCGACAAGAACCACCAGTATCCATTTGTTCCTACACTCCACAGAGATGTAGAGCGGTTTATTGTGATCCGAGCCCTCAGGCGGTAGTTCCTTGTCAGAAAAGGTCAACATCGGGGAAGCTCCTCCTGGAAAGACCAGCCCTACCAGCTGTTCAGGTGTGCTATTTATTGAGAGTTTGGCTTTGTCCATTGCCGAAAGGACAGCCTGTCTATGAACTCGTGAAGCCATAAGCAGTACCTAGATGGAGATGTCTGCCTGTATCTTCTTCAGTTGTTTCAACACAGCCTCTTCTTCGAGTAACTTTTCTTTTTGTTTCTCCACCTCCTTGTCCTTCCCGGACGCTTCTGGTTGATCTAAGTGCGGGGGCTTAAAATACCGCCCGCTCCTAGTCATGTTGTCTACTTCACCCACATACCAGGTATCATCTGGCTAGTTATTCCCCCAGTCCTCATCTGTGTGGGCAAGACACAGGTCGTCATCTTCCCACCACATGCCATCGGCGGCGGACAGACACCTATCCGGCTCTGTTACAACTATTTCTGTGTCCACAGCACCTTCTGTTCCTGTGCTCACAACACATTCTGTCCCCTCAGGGGCTTTGGCTTTCCTGACTCTTTTAGAATCCGCAGTCCTTTCTCGCTCAAACTGTTTTAGTGCGGCTTGCTGTTCGATGTCCTCTATACTCGAAATGCTCTCGTCTTGAGTGAAATTATTATCACCGGTGCTCTCCGGTGGTGCATTCTGATTCCCGGCCCTCTCGGTCACTGTTGATGTCTCCGTCCTTGGTAGACTCTGCTCTAACTGAGGTTGTTCCACAACATCTGGTTGGTCGTCAAGCCATCCAGTAGTTTCTGCTGACCCATCAAGCCAATTGACTGTCCCGTCCCTTGAATCTTGTTCTCCAAAGATTTGCAGGTTTACAAGGTCTTCTTCCAGATCCGCTAGGTCATCTAGCCCTTGATTTGGTCCATCATTTCGCACTACACAAATCTTTGCCCCTACTGGCAATTCTACATTCGGCCTAGCCTAGCCTACTGATGTAATGTAACTGCTCTGGTTGTACTTGAAACTCACAGACCCCTTAGGTTCTGACTGCTCATCCTCGTCTGTTCTCACAGTTGGCCCAGTTCCATCTCCGATAGTTACCACCACCATTTCTGGTTGGGTTTGGGAGATGTCCAGCACGCACAAGTCAGTGCTGTCAGGAATGAACACCTCTGGCTTGGGTAGGTGAGAAGGGGTGATATATATGCTGAGGTCATATGACACAACCCCAATTTGGATGAAATTGATGCGCTTGGGAGGTGGAGCTTAGTTATGTGGTGGGAGAGGGTTGGTTGTGACATTTGGTTAACCATACTCACATTTGAAGATCTGCCAGCTGTAGCACTGCTTGTGCCTGCATTTGAACTGCGGTTGAATGCCCTCTTGGGCTGCTCTCGGTCTTGGTCAATCAGACCCTGTTTCATAGCAACCTCGATCTGCACCCCTATCTCGTGCAGCTCTGCAAAGGTGGGGAAGGGGAGAACAATCATTTTCTGCATAAGCTTGGGCTGGAGGTTGTGCATAACCATCCGTATTTGATCTTTGTCAACTGGCCTGATGGTCATCATCGAGGCCTTGGCCCTCCACCGGGTTACAAAATCGGAGAAACTCTCATTCGGCTCCTGCCTCGTTGTCTCAAGATCACGGGTCGTAATCTCGATCTGTGCATTATATGAGTATTGAGCTATGAAGGCCTCGGCCATCTCCTCCCAACTCCTCTTGACGGAATCTTCCAATTTTGCACACCAAATGGCCGCTACACCTGACAAGATCCGGCCAAACAAGGAAAGCTTCTGTAGTCTAGAGAGGCCCATCGGCCTTTGAATGTCTGAAAACAGCCACAAATGCATCATAGGGTCCCTCGACCCGTCAAAGCAGTCAATATGTGGCATCTTAAAATGGTCCGGCAGCATCACGGCCGAATCAGTGTACCCATCCTCAATGTCCAGGATGGAATGAGCCCCTTGAGACTTCTTGAACAATTTCTCCAACTTGCTCACCTTTAGTGCTGTGGGGTCCGTCTCGAACTCAAACGAAGAATCTGGCAGGTTGGTGGGTGTTTTGGATAGCTGGGGTAAAACCGGGGGTGAAGCCGGCTTGATTGGAATGTCTGTATCATCCTGGACGTTAGTTGTCTCCCCGAGTATGGGAACTCTTGGTGGGGGAGGAACCTGGTGTGAAGCAGATGCTCCAGTTTGCTGTTGTTGCCTAGCGATTAATTCTGCCTGTTGGGTCACGACTGCGGCTTGCTGTTTGGCAGATTCTGCTTGACGGGCAGCATCCTGCTACATAGTTTTCATGCTTTCTTGGAGGTGACGCACCATCTCCTCTAAGCTTGCCATATTGTACAGATCTATCTGAATAACCGATATGTCTGTCCCTGCAATAGAAGCTGAGACCTCAGTCTGACTGTTCACTAATGGGGTAGACCACTGATCTAGCGACCACTGTACTGATACACTGCGCCTTTTTGACCTCCGTCTAGCAACTGGGGGTAAAGAAAGGAACACTGCTTGTTCTTCTACCAGATCCCTAGATCGGTTAAGTCTGCGACCTCTAACCCATAGTGCTCGGGAAATATCTGCCTGGTCAGATGCAATTGTGCTAAACTACCTTGCAAAAAGATAAATAAAGCAATAATAAGGAAATAAGGAAATAATGAACAGAAAAATGGACAGCATAACAGCTTAAATAAATACAACACATAGTCAGCACACACAAGCTGAAAGAACTGTCCTCAACCATTGATCACTTGTTCCCGAAATCACTGCTCCAAAACTGAATCTGATACCCACGGATATAACTGATTCTCAAAACACTGATACTGATGCCCGCAGGCCTGATACCCAGACTTGGAAACTGACATATGCGTTCCCTATAGAGGCCAACTCTAAAAGCACATAGCAGGCAAATAAGAGCCAAAACACCCCTATATTGGGGTAGGGTTTCCCTGTCCTATTTTGTCAGGAGCTAGGGTTTCACTACGCACGCAGCGGTTTCAAGCAACATCAAATCGGGTAAGCAACCTATCCTAATTTGGAATAGTCACTGTGGATTCCGAATATGCACTAGGTCGAATGGTCAAAAATGGTGCCCCGGTAAACATCGGGGTTTGTGTTCCCATCGTGGCAGAGCCCGCAACCAGTCAGCCTTGTGGTACGCTTTTCAAGGCGAGCCTACGGCAAACCGTTCAGGAATAACATACAGCAAACACGGTGTCCTAGGCGCACCAATGCACATGCAATGCAAAGAGACACATAAATGTAGTCAAAACAAGATATCATGAGTTCGAGTCAAGTTCTCTAACTCCCCAGCAGAGTCGCCAGAAATTGTAGACGCGCCCCGAGGGCCTCATCCTACAGTTCGATCTCAAATTGTCACAATTCTTAATCTGATTTCACAATGTGCGATGTGAGATTGATAAATCACCAAAGAGTCCAAATCCGGCAAATCGTTTTGAAAAACTGATTTTTAAGAAAGAAGTGTCAAACATGGACTGCTTTGCCAGATACAGAGTCGCCACCTAAATATTTTATTTTTTGGGAAATTTAGGAAACCCTGACTCGTTGCCTAAGGCCACGTGTCCGTCATCACCAAAGTTGCCTCGGCTCGGGAACTTGGGTACGATTGGGGAAGGTCAGCTATGAGCACCCCCGCTCGCCCGATCAAAGATCGGCCACTACTAAACATGATATCTAGTTTTTAAAAACACATGCGTTCTTATTCCGGTTAATTAGCTAGAATTATTATGTGATACGCATAGCAAAACAAGTATAGACTAGATCGCCTAATTTGGAACAAAGTATCGCATATCCGTTTGTTTGGAAAATGGTTTGAAGTTTGCTACTCGTAAGTAGGCTAAAATGTAGATTTCAACGAATTGTTCCAATTCAAGCAATCCAACCTTCACCCACAGGCATTTAGGCAATTAAACATTTATGTAAATAGCCTCATGGCAAGCATGCTATCATTGCAATCAATGACATACATGTAGTACGCTAAAGCGTAAAAGCTTACCTAGTACTCTGAGCCAAAACAAAGAACTAGTTAGAAATCAATGCATGATCCTAGTTCATGTTAAGATGGCTAATGCAACGCATGCAAGATGCAACTAGAAATAGGCTCGGCTATTCTAAGATGACATATGAGATGCAATAATTGATACATGTATTCAACTTGGAATTGAAATATGATGCAGTTAGTATGATGTGCCGAGCCCGGTGCATGTAATGTAGATGAATGTATGCAAACATGCAAAACATAAGGATGCTAGACAGATGGATGGATGCAAACATGCAAAGCATAAGTATGCTAATTCGAAACATGACCTAAAACTAACCAACGAAAGCAGGTAAGTAAAAGGGAGAAAGAAATGGAGGTTGGAAGACATGCACACACACTTATTACAAAATTCGCCCTCTCGACGGAGGGTCCAAATAAATAATACATGCCGACTAATTAACTAACTAACAAGCTAATTAATTATTACATAACTTAATTGAATAACTAGCTACAACTAATGATTACAAAATTTAACTAATTAACGAATTAATTAATTATTACAAATTGATGCTAACTAACAAGTAAGCATTAAAAATAAGCTGCTCTAGCTCTGTTCGAAGAAGGAGAGGAGTATGCATGCATGCTCGCATTCGGTTTCTCACCTCGAAACGCTCTCTGGTTGCTCTTTAGAGGCTCTGTCTGTAGGGTGTCCTTGAGACCTTGCTGCTGGAACTTACCAAAAACATGCTGGGGAGTGCATCAATGGCCTGCCGGCCATGGGGAGCCACTGGCGACCAAAAATGAAGGGGTGCCGGCCATCTGCAAGGCACTGCTGAGTTGCGGCAAAGCACAAAATAGAGAAAATGGAGGGTCTCCCAAGGATATGTATGCACTATGCCACCCCATATCATCTCAAAGCATCAAGGGAGAGGCATAATTGGATCCACGACCATCAATCACGCATCTCGATGCATGATGGCCAAAGATCCAACTTGCACAAATCAATGTGAAATGAATGCACAAATAAACACATAAGTGCCTAGAACTCTATCATGGATCATCAAGAGCGTCGGTGACCGAGAATTGAGACATGTTTCATCACTTGAAGTATGAAACACCCCTCGTTCCTCGTGGTCGGATTAATACTTAATCCAAACAACAATGCAATGCAAGGATGGCATACACAATGCTAAATTGAACATGCAATCATGCAATATGACTTAAGCATGCAAAATGCAGTGTAATAAACATGCAACAACATGTAATGGAACTAGCATGTGAAAACATGCAAAGATGGAGCAAGCATACAACAATATGCAAGACAAGCATGCAACAAAATGCGAGGGATGGACTTAAACCAAAATAGGCAGACCTCAGCTATGCCCAAATCAGTGGCCATAATGCATCAAATCTAAGGCATGAAAGCATATATAAGCATGTGCAATGCAACGGCTTAACAACTAGACCTCAAAACACAAACCTCAAGCATGATAAAGGAGCGATAAACATGGAAGTGTGACAACACTAAAGGCTCTGAAATCAAGTGTGAAATGATGCCAAATCATTCAAACAACACAAGTAAGGCATGCGAGAGGACCTAAGGCACAAGGCCATCAAAGGGACTACACAAAGGGCATGCAATATATGGCACAAATGATTGAACCAAACATGGGCAGAGGTTAAATAGGTCTAGACAAAGACCTAAACATACTGAGATAAAGGCCCAGAGGCTTAGGCATGCAAGCATACAAGCTAAGCCAAAACAAGGCAATAATGCACAACACTCAAATACACTTAAAGCATGAATGAAGTGGGAATATGGCAATGCTACATGCTCTGAAATGAAGTATTAAGTGATGCCAAATCATCTAAATAGCTCAAAGATAGCATACATGAGTCAACAAAACACAAAGCTTGCAAGGCCAATTACACTACAGCTATACAAAGCATGATGGATATGGCAAGGGCAACCCAAAATAGTCCTAGTACATATTAAAACAATACTAAAACATACAAGGAAGGAAGCCAAAATGTGCTAACATGAAGAGCATAAGGCATGGAATATGCAAGGCAAATAGGGTGAATTACACTACACCTATAAGGACCAAGCATGAAATGAATTAAGTGATAAAAATTAGAGTTATATCATGTTATAATATCCCCAAATAACCACTGAAATGATGGCTCACAAGCTATGGCATGAAGGCATACACAATGGTTCGTGTTAAGGCATAAAGGGGCAAACCCTCCAACGCATTGAATGGGTGAGAAATGTGAATACATGGACATGATACATGAACTGAAATCACATTGTGAATGATGCCAAATCATTAGAATAGGCCAAGTAGAGCATGCTAGTGGACTCAATACACAAAGCCTACAAGCAAGATTGAACCAAAGCTATGCAAAGCAAGTCATGGATGACCAAGACAACCAAAATCAGAGCTAAAGCATGTTAAAACATGGACAAAAGCTTCAGGAAGTTAAGCCAAAAGCATGCTAAAATGACATGTCACAACATGATGCATGTTAGGCTATTTCATGGAAATGCACTACAAGTGCATGGAGCATGCAAAGGCTAACCAAACCAAACCTAAATAGAGGTATGACATGGTAAAAAAAAACCCAAGAACATGCTGAAATGGACACAGCATAGGCTAGAATGACATGCTACTTCAAGGAGCATATAAAGCTAGTGTGTGTGATTTACACTACAAGTGTGTCATGCATGCATGGAGTGATAAAACAAACTCAAAATAGATCTAAGGCATGGTAAAACATCACCAAAAACCTACTGAAATGGACTCAACACAAGCTAGGCAAACATGCTACTTTGATGAGCTACAAATGGGATTACACTACACATACAAGATGCATGCAAAATGTGACCAAACCAGCCATGGACAGAACCAAGGAAGGTCCTAAAAGTCACAAAAATGGGCCTAAACCAAGCCTCAAAAATACAGAGAGGCATGCTCCTTTGTAAGGCCAAAAATGCAAGCAAACCAAAACCAAAAGAGAGGGGGCCACCCCTTCTGATTTGAAGCCTCAAAACCACATGCCTACCACTAAAAATTCACTGGATTTCAGTGGTTAGAAGGCCAAATCAAGGCTAGCTCAGAGGCCTTAAGGCATGGCTCAAAACAAGGCTAAACAAAGCATACAAGAGGGTTGTGCACTCCTAACACTAAAAAGACCTTAAACAAACTTCAAAAGAATTTTAAAAAAAAAAAAAAAAGACTTTTTTTAGTTGAAAGAAAGACCTAAAACAATATGCAAGTATGGCCAAAATGAGGTACAAGAAAGTGCTAAAAAGGGGAAGAAGCTCACCCTTGAAGATCAACTTTGAAACCAGCAACTTTAGGGGGTGAAATCTCACTTTCAGAGCTCAAGAATTCCTTCCAAGAACCTCAATCCAAAGATGGTGGTGTATCTCTAAGTGTTGTAGTGTAAAAGTGCAAGGAAAATGAACTTCAAGGCACAAATCAACCACAATATATATATAGAGGTATTTCTTCTCCAAAAATCTAAACCTCTGATAACGAGAGAGGCTCTCTCCTTATATAGAAGAAAAACAATGCAAAGCTTCTTCAAGAAGCTTGGCAAGAGCTTCATCCCTTCATACACGTATATGGAGGGCAGATAAAAGGATTTCAGCTAGCTCAAAATATCAAAAGTGACTCATTGATGGCCAGCAGGCTCAATCAATGGCCAGCAGGAATAAAGTGAAGGCCGGCAGGACCAAAAGGTGGCCGGCAGTGCACTAAGAAACACATTCTAAGAGGACCAAGTCATGGTCCAAGAATGGGGCAGAAAGGATACAGGGTCTGGGAAGCTCGAACCTGTGACGTTCCGCCGCAAAAGTCGAATGCCCGACGAGTAATCAAACTTGTGTCCGGGTGTACCTACAAGCACAACCGAGTCTTGAGGATGGTCAAAAATGGGGTGTCTACACTCCGATGAAAGGCCAAGTCAGGTTCAGAAAGAAAGAAAAGCTATCACCCCGTTACATTGGGCCGTTTCAAAATTTGGAAAGGCTTGGTCCAGTTGCTTATCGAGTTGCTTTGCCACCAGGGTTCGAGCAAATCCATAATGTGTTTCATGTGTCGATGTTGAGGGGTTATCTTCGAGACCCATTTCATGTGATTGATTATCACCGGGTAGCTCTTGACGAAAATATGGAGTATGTCGAATGGCCGGAACGAATCGTTGACCGGCATGTGAAACAATTGAGAAGCAAGTCCATCCCAGTGGTGAAAGTGGAATGGAAAGAACACTATGGGATGGATGCCACATGGGAAAAAGAGGATAAGATGCGACTACGCTATCCACATTTGCTTCCCGACGAAGGTAAAATAAGTTTGGAGGACCAAACTTCCTAAAAGGGGGGAAGACTGTGATAACCCTGCTTCGTAGCATGCTAATTAATCTTAATTATGAATGTGATTATGTGTTTGATATGATTTTGAGTGCCATTTATATGAATATATGTGGTTTTGAATTTCTATCTGTTCACCGTAGGAAAATCTGTCTGACTTTCTGCTTTGGAATTTAAATTGAAGGCCCTATCGGCCACAGAAATCGAAATTGACTACGCCATTGTGATTAGCGTAATTTTAGAGCCTATGGTGAAATTTAATTGAAAATTGATTCGGATCAAATTAAATAGATTAAATTGATGCTATAGTGCTAAATTAATTAGTATTAATAAGTGTGATTAAGGGAGTTGTATAAAAGGGGCGATCGTACACTTATATTCATTTTATTTTGAGGCTCAAATCAAATTTTATACCTTAGGGAGAGAGTGAGGCCGGCTTAGAGAGAGAGAGAGGGAGCTCAAATTGAAAGTTTGATCAAGAGGCTTAAGAATCTTGAAGATACACTCAAGATTCAACTAACCTTGTGAATTCAAAGTTAAATGATGATCGAGAACATGAATTGAATTGATTATGATGAAAATGAGTTGGTTTTGATGAATTGGAAGTAATATACACATGCATGTAGGAATTGCCATGAATTTGTATGTTTGAACTTGAAATACATGATCCATGTTGAATCTTTGATTGAAGTTCATGCTTTTGATCATCTCTTCATCATCTAAATTGAGAATGAGAGCTATATCTCGCATGCATGTACAATTCATAAGAGTATGAGTTTTGAATACATGAAATTGTTATGTTGGACATAAGTTTGGTGTAATTTGGGGGCATGCATGTGATTAACCCATGAAATTGAGCTTCATAATGTGATGAATTTGGTGTTGGATCATGTTAGTGAATGTATATGTGAAGTTTGAGTCATAATATGCAAGATATGTTGATTTGAATGCAAGTTTGAAGCTCAAGAAAAATTCTAGATTTTCCAGAATTTAGCATGTCCGCTCGAGCGGGGAAGGCGCCGCTCGAGCGAGAAATACGAGCTCCCAGAACTTTTTGCAGACATGGATATCCACTCAAGTGGGGATATTCACGCTCGAGCGGAGAGCCATGTAGTATGACTTTCAGCTCCAGCGTCCGAATTCACGCTCGAGCGTAAAAATAAGGCAACCAGTACTTTTGTAGACTTAATGGGTCCGCTCGAGCAGGAAAGTCCACACTCGAGCGAGGACCCCTGTTTCAGAAATTTTGTATAAGTGTTCTGTGTTTCATTTTCCGTTCTCTTTCACTTCTAAGTACTCTTAGGCATGCATTGAGCATTATGAATGAATTAAAAGGATAAGAAAGAAGCTTAAGAGAGATGTATGAATTAAGAATGGATCGAATTATTTGTGACCCATTGTGTCCATGAAATGTGTAGGGTCGAGCTCCACAGCAAATCCACCGGCAGAACACTATAAGTAATATCTTAATAAAGATATTTTGAAGTATGTTAATTGCCCAATTAATTATTTCCCTATAAGTCTTATAAGTTTGTTAATTCGAATTGTGGACAAATGTTTGCTATGCCATATGGTTGGACCTAAGGCCGTCTGCTATGAATGAATGGGCCAATGAATGGGCCAGAGGCCGTTGGATATGAATGAATGGGCCAGAGGCCGTTGGATATGAATAAATGGGCCAATGAATGGGCCAGAGGCCGTTGGACATGAATGATTGGGCCAAAGGCCGTTTGATATATGTGAATGGATTGGGCCAGAGGCCGTTTGATATGTTCGGGCTTGAATCGCCTAACGTACTGAATAATAAACGAAGTAGAATACTAAATGGGCCCAAGGCCGTCTGATATATGTAAATCTCATTCGTGTACTTTCTTTATTTGATATTATTCACTGAGCTTTTGCTCACGCTCATTCATGTGTATGTAGGTGAGCCAAGAGATGTCCAAACCCAGCCTCGGTAAAATATGTGAGAAAGAGTCAAGGTTTTGAAGAGTCAGCCCAACGTCTCATGCACGAGACTTGTCTTCACCTCTTTTGTTTTTGTTTATAATTTTGTTACGTTGGCGAAAACATCGAACTACTTTTGTATATAAACTTTAGGTTTGACTGACTTAGACTAGAATGATCCTGTATGTATAGTTAATATGTAGCTTCCCTTTTGATGTGAGTTATTAACGAATACTTATGTGAAATGTTATGATGTGCATATAAGCATAGCTCTATGGACAAAGTTTTAAATTTGCTTCCGTTTGGCCCCTTTACTCTGATGAGTTATGTCTTATTTGAGTTGAGGCCGTAGGTAATCTCTAGATTATTGGCCGGTTATGTCCTTAACCCATAGGGGCGGGTTCAGGTCATGACAATTTGGTTTGGACAGCTAGGGAGCGAGTAGAAGGAAGAGAGCCAGCAGTAAGAGAGGACTGGTTTGGGTTTGGTTTAGAAAATAATATATATATAATAGTGGAAGGCTTGGTTTGAATTTGTCCTAGACACATATATCCTACTAGGACATTTGAATAGTTAGGATTCATTTCTGGCTGGGATAGACGGTAGAGATAAGAACCTTCTCTCTCACTCTACTTCAACTTCCCGCCTAGGAGCACACTTCAAAAATACTAAAACTTTGCACCCACCTATCCTCCTCTGTCTCACCTCACTTTGCATCGATCCATCATTTTTGGTCACCTACCTAAACACACTCACTGACTCTCTTCCCTCAAGAAGAACGCGCGCACTCATCTCACTCTCTCTATAAACACTCCTCTCTTTCTCTCCCAGTCTCACTTCCCAATTTTCATATTTCAAAACACCCTCTCTCTCTCTCTCTCCTCTCTCTCTCTCTCTCTCTCTCTCTCTCTCTCTCTCTCTCTCGTCTCTTGTCTCTCAGCCTTATTTCCCACCACACCACTGGTACATCTTTCTCCGATGGCAATACATCTCTTTTCGACGATTGTCTTATAAATCAACCATGATGCTACTCATTACCTCCTCCAGCCATCGCCACTGTTGTTGCTTAATGCCACCTCACAATGCCACATCCTTCAGTCATCACGACCGTTATTGCTCATCATTGCCGTCACTATGGATGGATCGACATCAGTCTACTGCATAACAAAGGTGATAAAGGGTTTGTTATTTGATCTAAGGGATGATGAAATGAGAGAGAGAGAGACTAATATTTCTGGAGAGAGGAGAAATGAGACAGAAAGAAAAAGTACGGAAGATGTATCTCATAGGTAGAGAGAATGAGTGGTGGAAGATGAAAGAGAGAGAATGGGTGGGGAATTGATGGACAACCCCATATGAGTTCTGTGATTCTAAACCCTAAGTTGATGTGTTCTTTTATTTTATTTTATTTTTTTTGTGTCGGAGTAGTAGCAGTGAAGAAGGAAGTAAGGGGTGTAAATTTGGCCCCAGCCCGGCCCATGTTAGGCCTCACTGGCTCTCGCCAAAATTTGGGCCTGGCCGGGCCTGCCCATAGGCCAAAAAATTAGGCCTAAGCCTTGGCCTAGGTGCTATTTAGGCTGGTGGGCCAAGCTAGTGGGCCTGGGCTTGAACTTGAGCTCAAGCTTGGGCTGGGCTTGGGTGAGCCTGAACAAATTTTTTTTATTTTTTTTTATTTTTCTACCAAATTTTTATTATTTTCCACCAAAGAAGACACTAGGCCTCAGGTCGGGTCTTGAGTGGGCCTTAAGCGGGTTGATGGACCGACATACGGGCCGGGCTTCAAACTGATGGGCCAGGCTTCAAAATGATGGCGCAGGCCCAAGGTCTCGGGCTGGGCTCGGGCCCAGGCCTGAATGGGTAGGGCCCACTTTGAGCTACGGGCGAGGTTCGAGGCCGCCCACTGATCGTAGGTCATTTTTACACTCCTAGGGGGAAGGATATTTTTCTCACTACTCCTATTAGTCTTTTGTGGTAGTGGAAAAGCTATAAAGAAAGTAGGCTTTGCTGTATTTGATATGTGAGAGAGAGGTTGAAACATAACTTGCCTTTGTGATATCTCTCAATTTTTGTTTTTGTTTTTGTTGTTTTTGTTTTTTTCGATGATATTAGGGATATCAAATTTTCTATGAAACAAATGGTCAAAAGTCTCACATGGGTGTGGGGTCTGCAAATTTGTAAATTCCACACTCATGTGAGATATTTTATCATTTATTTAGTAAAAAAAATTAAAATTTATAGCATTTTTTTCTTTGGCTGTATATGACTTTTCTTGTACTGGTCTTTGTGGGTGTAAAATAATATATTCTTTTAAGATATGGCTTTGTGGGTATAAATAATATATGGCTTTTCTTTTATGGGGTAAAGAGAGCAATACAAGCATGCAATAGAAAAGTCATCATACGACACTTTCAAAGATACCCTGCAATTTATTGAGACAAAAAAGTTGCTTACTAATTATCACTTTCAAATTAAAATAATATTATCTGGAGGGTAATAGGCCAAAACAATATTTCTTTTATGGAGTTTGTAATATTTATAATGTTAAAAGTACGGTGTAAATATTGTTAAGATCAAAATATGATTGTAATTTATATGTATAATGTCAAAATTTATGGAGTCTGTAATATTTTTCAATATTAAAAATATATAAAGAAATATTATTTTGTCATCAGTTTAAAAGGTAATTTATCTAATTTGTTATTAAATCAAAAAAAAAATGAGGTCAAACATAAATAGATGGTCCATTTGGTTTGAATTTTCAAATGAATTTTATAATTAGAGTTTTGTTGTATATTTAAAATTAATTTTTACAAATTTGAAATTCAAAACTTATTTAGTTTTAGAGTTTTTAAAAATAATTTTTAAAATTTTCAATTTTTATTTTATTATTTTTTAGTAAACTTTTAAAATATTTAATAAACATTTTCAACTTTTCAGGATCTATTCAATTTGAATAATTATAAAAATTATAAATAATAAATGGCATTTATTTTATGGGGGTAAAGACCGCAATTCAAGCATGCAATAGAAAAGTCATCATACGAGACTTTCAAAGATAAAAAAAGTTACTCTTTTTTTTTTTTTTTTTTTTTTTTTTGATGTTTGGGATGTCCTAAATAAGTATATTTTTTGATGTCCTAAGTACTTATCACCTTCAAATTAAAATAATATTATCTGGAGGGTAATCGGCAAAACAATATTTCTTTTATATATTTTTTTTATTTCAACTATTTTATTGGTGAAATAAAATATAGGACTGTTTTTTTTTTTATTTTTTATTGGTGAACATTACAAATTTTGTATATTTATTTCTTAATTTATATTAAGGCTAAGGAGAGTTACTATTTTTAATTGAGTTTTGTAGAGTGTGGTATATATAAAATTATTAGAAGTTCTTTAAGAAAAATAATATTTTAAAAAAAAGATTTAGTGTCTTTATAAAAAAAAATGCTCCCCACTTATTTTAATATAATACGTATAAACTAAGATTATATTTTGCTCTCAATATTATTTATACCATGTTGATACTCTTTTTTATTTTATTTTTTGGAGAGAAAGTTTTGCAAAATCCCTTCCCATTCTAACCTCAAAGCTTGAGCAATAATGGTGGAATTTGAGACTGACTGAGAGGCGTAGGAAGGAAAATCTCTTCCCAAGAAAAACAAATAAAAAAGAAAGAGAAAGAGAAGATTGATGTAGATAGAGTCCCATTTATTTTCAGAGGTGAGAACAGAGAGGATTGATAATGAGAGGATTGTTAATAAGATGATTGATAGTAAGGGAATTAATAAAATTATGTTTGTTTTCATGATAGTTGTAGGTATGGGGATTGTTAAATTATTTTTATATAAAATAATAAAACAAAATAAAATTATGATTTTTACTTAACAAAAAATAAAAAATATTAAACATTAATGTTTAAAAAAATGCCCAACAAGTAAAAAAAAAAATTGCAGTTGACCGGTTGACCGATAGGACATCCGGCCGAACTTTCGGGGCGGACGTCCGATAACACCCAATTTGAACAGACTATTTTGCTAATATCATCTCCCAGTCCTGACTGCTAATACCCCTTCGCCAAGGCCTATTGTAGTCCGAAAGGACTACGACTCTAGATCTCTAAAACCAAAACAAACGGAGCCATCTTCACTGTTCAGTTATCACAATCTGAAGTAGATTCTGATAGCAGAAAACAAACAGAGTCTAAAGGAAAAAGTGTGGAGGCAACCCCACGTGAATGCTCACCAACTCCACACTAATTAATACAAAGGCTGTTGGTATTTAGCTAAAAGTCAAAAATTAATTTTTTAATCTATTTTAAGTAATATTATCTTTCTATTTTTTTATACATTTTTTCAAGAAAATCCAACAAAATCAAAAGTCAAACATTTAATTAACTTCTCAAAACAATTCAAATATATTGTGATATCACTCTAAAATTTTGTAACATAAATATCAAAATAATATAATATGTTCTCATTACAAATATATATTTTGTTGGGTGGTAACTCTCTCATAATAACAATATTAGGTAATTAAGGATGGAATTTAATCAATTGACTTTAAAAGGAACAAAATTTAATAATTTAATCAATTGAGTTTAATAATGATATTATGTGATTCCAGATGAAATATAATTTAATTAATTGAGATTAAATTATATAATATTTGAGATGGATTTAAGATAGTCATCATTACTTACATAATTATAAATGATCAAACAGTTAAATAAGACTCACTTACATAAATTCAAATTATAATTTTATACGTTTTAACCCCCAAAATTCAAGACAAAAATTCTGTTATAAATTCTGCCCTCCTTTTTTTGGGATAGCAAAGTGTGTTTTAAAATTTAAAATTTGGAAAAGTGAGGTTAGTGAGGAAGGACGGTGGATGGGTGGGTGTGTGGGAGTGCAGAGTTTTAGGTTTATTTATTTTATTTTATTTTATGCCTGTGTGGCTCTTGGGCGCAAAATGTGTTTGGTTGTTTGCCATCTCACTCTCTTGGGCGCAAAATATAATATGGAAAATATTTTAGAGTTCTAATTATAGAGCTCAAATCACAGTTCTAGTGAGTTGGTAGTAGGCTACACCCACTGATGATGTGATGCATGTATCTTTTTATTTATTTATTTATTTATTTATTATTATTATTATTTTTTGATGCTTGCCATTTGTTTAAAGCTGATTTAGAGTTCTGAATTTAGAGCTTTGAATCACGGTTGTTATTTGCTATACAATTTTATTTTAAAATCGCAAATATTATTTTTAAAATTTTTAAGTGTAAATTTTATAACGTTACTCTAAATTTTATAATTTTTAAGTGTATTCAAATTGAATAGACCTGAAAAGTAGAAAATGTTTATTAAAATATTTAAAAAGTTTACTAAAAAATAATAAAATACAAATTTAAAATTCAAAAAATTATTTTTGAAAACTCTAAACCTAAAAATTTTTTAGGTAGTTTTTTCCTACAAATATTTGCCTATAAATAGCCATTCATGGCTACATTGTAAAAGAGACCTAGATTCAGATCCAGAAACTAGTTTTATTTACTTCATTTTCTTTCCAGTTTTACATTTCCAGTTATTTACATTTCTAGCACTTCAATTCTTATACTATATTTTATTTTTCTAGAAGTAGTTTCAAGTAGTTCGTGATTGTGGATGTCTACGAGACTGGATTAGATCATTTTAAGTTTTCATATACTTAATGAAATTGTTCTTCACTTGTTATTATTTACTAATTTCTCTTAAACAAGCCACCAGTAAAAGTCCTCTTCATTGAGGCTGAAAGAACTACAACATAATCATCTGATAATTGGTTAGCAATTAATATTCTGTAAGGACTAATTGATCCTTGCTGGCACGTTTAAATTTACATTATTACCATTCGAAAGCCAAAAGAGCCAACATATATTTTTGGCACGCCCAGTGGGATACAAATAATGGCTAGATGTAGGCGGCAAGGAGAAAACGAGCGCCTTGAAGAAGGCATAACAGATGAAATGACAAATGAATTGAATTTTGCTATTGAAATTTGTCAAAATAAAATATATTAGTGTGAAAGAAAAATTTTGGATCTTCAAGAAGAGATCCATTTTCTTGATGAAGAAAATTTCCAAGTTGTTTCTTTATTACCATGTTATTTGGTAGAAGAAAAAATATACCATTTAATTGGAGTAATTCATCAACTTGGTGTGGAAATTTGCCAGTGGAGACATGAGTTGTCAACCCTTAATGTCAAGTCTTTAATGACTGAATTTTGTGGGGGTTTTACAAAATGTTTTTAAGTCTTTTATGACTAATAATGGGGAAGAAATAATTTCATCAATAGCCCAGGAGGTTAAAAAACCCAATTTTAAAGAGTCAAATTATGAAATTAACATTACGAAAGAGCATGTTCTTGATCTAAATTTAGCTAAGAATGATGTTCCATGCATGGGTTGGGAGGTCCAAAAACCAATTTTTAAAGAGTTAAGTCATGAAAATAGTATACCTATGGGGGATTTTCATAAGCCATTAATGGCTAACATGGAGAAACAGTCCGCTTTGCCGAATAATTATGAAAATCAACTTGGCGAAAGTCATGTTTTTAAACCAAATATGGTCAAGAATAATGAACAAGCCATTGTTCATGAATTCAAAGTTTTTGACATTTTTCAAAGTATCAAAAAGTATGAATTTTCATGGTCACACTATAACATGACTTTTGTTGTTCAAAATTCATTTTGGATTTGTGGATCACATCAAACGTTAAGTTTGTTGGAATGACTAACAAATAATATTTCGTTATTGCAATATATTGGGTCAAAAATATGGTTATTAGTTGATCTATAAAACCATCACCATTTGGTTTTGTAGTTACCTTTGAAGCATGTCCCAAGACACTTCGAAACATGTTATTAAGAACATGTGAGGGTTGTTAGACCTCTTTTCAAAGGATAAATGGTTGTGCTGTTATATGTATTCATTGACAGATCATTTAATCGCCACTAATGGCTAGTTAAAATGCCAAACTAATTTCATAGTAATCCAACTCTTTGGATTTGGTTCGAAGAGATGTCGTGAGCACTTTCAAAGGACGACTTTGATCCTTTAGTAACATATGTGACTTTCGAATGGTGGTTTTGTCATCAATAAATATCTTCAAAATGTAACATGGGGCAAGAAACCTTTTGAAATGTGTACCTCCCTTCAAATATATGTAAAATAATAATTAATTCATTGTCAAATAATGCTTATTTTTTGCATGATAATTAGTGGCTTTATTGATAAACATTTTTGTAGCCATTTGTTACATGAAAATGTAACTAGTATTCTACAAAAGTTGGTTCGAAGAATAATAGTTTTTGGTGTCTTCGGAGAATTAATAATTGGTTTGAAGTACAAAATTAATATTTTCATTAATTATGTGTGAGCCAGAACATACAAAATTTGAATAACCACAATGTTAGTCAAAAGTCGCTTTGAAAGCCCTTTTGCCATAATTTTGTAAGCTTCAAAGCACTCTATCTTGCATCAACAAGAGCTTCGAAGAAACAATAATGGTGGTTGTGAACCTTCGAAGTTTTGCCGAGTATTTTCAAGGATGTAATTCGTCTTTTGTGGGCACCATTGACCTTCAAAGGATGATTTTGGTCCTCTATACCACTTTTCGAAACTTGTTACTAGTCATAATTCGAGATTAGTCATAATTTCATACTCATTCGAAGCACTTTATTGGTGCTATTATATCATTCGAAACACTTTGTTGATATAATTCGAAGCATTTTGTTGCTTATGTGTTTGGTTCGGCCCTTAAAAAATTCAAGTAAACATCATTTTTAATGGCCACGGAGGGTAACATTGGCACCATAAATCTGCAATTTTTATTATTTATTATTTTTATAAATTGCGGGACATGCGACACCCTCCTACTCATTTGGAGGTTATGAGAAGTTATGAAATGTGGAAAGATGATGGAGAACAAATTGGAGAACATGGAGCATGAAGTGGAGGTTGAAGGAAGTTATGGAAGATCATGGAATATGAAATGGAGGAAGTGAAAGAGTGGGTAGTTTTAGGTGGTTTTTTCCTGCAAATATTTACTTATAAATAGCTATTCATGGGTACATTGTAAAAGGGACCTAGACTCAAATCCAAAAACTAGTTTTATTTACTTCATTTTCTTTCCAGTTCTTTACATTTCGAGCACTTCAATTCCTGTGATGCACTTCATTTCCTAGGAGTAGTTTCAAGTAGTTCATGACTGTGGACCTCTACGAGACTGGGTCAGATCATTGTAAGTTTTCATTTACTTAATGAAATTCAAATTCTAAAACTGTTCTTCACTTGTTATTATTTACTAATTTCTCCTAAACAAGGTACCAGTAAAAGTCCTCTTCATTAAGGCTGAAAGAACTACAACACAATCTTCTGATAATTGGTTGGCAATTAATATTTTGTAAGGACTAATTGATTCTTGCTGGCACGCTTAAATTTACATTATTACCCTTCGAAAGCCAAAAAAGCCAACACAAAGCAAGAAACATTTCTACCGGCAACATCTTTTTTAAAAAAAAAAATTAAAAATTTCAAGATGTATTGAGAAAAACTTCTTTGATTGAGCTCTCTCCTTACTTGCTTACTTGTAACAGTGGAGATGCATCGTGAGTTGATCCAAAGGTTCAAATTTGGATGGGAAAAGCAAATTTGAATTTGTTTTATTTTATTTTTTTATTTTACTATTTTTAAATAGCTAAATCTAGACCATTGGATCAACTCACAATGCATCTCTACCGTTGCAAGTAGGGAGGCAAGGTGAGAGCTCAAGGAGAGGATCTCAACTCTTTTCGATTGGCCAGTGTATTCTCATGACAAAACGACAAAATACATGCATGGTTTTACACTAGGTAATAATTCTCATTTCTTGAATTAAACTATAATCTGACATATAGCTTCTATTTCTTGATTGATCGTATTAATATTCTATTTAATTTGCTAGAGTGAGATAGAATAAAATTAAATAGAATATTGATTCTTTAAAATCTCTAATGAAATTATTATTTCTTATAAATGATACTTCCATTTATAAAACATTACATGTTCAATTTGGTTCAATGGAATGAGATGAAATAAAATGAAATGATCATGTCTCATCATAGTGAATAACAATTCTATTTGTAATATATTTTTTATTTTTTTCTGATCCACGACCCTATTGTTTTTGTTTAATTTGATCCAAGACCCCATTGTTTTTGTTTAATTTAATGAAAATAATGAGTGTATTTGCTTTTGCCTTCTTGCACAAAGTGTATTTTTTGCTCTACATTACTCATGATTTTAAGAACTGTTTTTTCATTGTGACCAGTTTTGAAAAACAATCTCAGACCCAGCGGAGAACTCATGGAAATATAAGATTCCTTCAAAGGAATGATTTTTATATAAAGAATTTTGCTTTTTAATGTAAATGTTGCAATGGAGTTTGCTTGCACACTATATTGGTAAATTTCTGCATGCCTTTATATTTGTTGTAATTTATAACCATTAATAATTGATCTAAGTTTTTATAAATCGATTTGGAAACGAAATTTTCTTTTCTTGAAAAGGTTTAGGAGGCAATAAAGAAAAATTTCTCTAACATCATGTAAATGTGATGCCATGTAAACAAGTAATTATTATTATTATTTTAATAAGGAACCCTTCCAAAGTAGGATCACACTAAATCAATTCTAAATTTTAAATAACCATTTACAAGTTACAAGAATCAAGTAAATCAAAGTGTTATGAGTGAGACTTGAGCTGAGGACTCTCAAATTTGCGATTTGTTCGAATGACAATTTTAGGCTAGCTACTCTTTTCAACTTGGTCTAATTACATTCTTCTTCTTAGATGCTTGAAAAGTTGTTCAAAATTAATTTCACATACTAATGAGACTTAGGATCTGAATCATTTTTGCATATAAACCAAAAACACCATGCAAGGATTTGTAACTCATATTTTCTCTTATTAATGAAGTTATCACAAAATTTACATGATATTATAGAATTAATAAGATGAACACCAATTATGGATTTAGATGGAAAGAACCTTATTTTTTCTTCTTATTTTATGTCTCCTTAATTTTCTTCTTCTTCTTCTTCTTCTTCTTCTTCTTCTTCTTCTTCTTCTTCTTTTATTTTTATTTTTATTTTATTTTTATTTTTTTATACTATTTATAACTATTATTGAATTATTATACTTGAAAAAAAAAAAATCATACCTCAACCGATAATATTTCATGAATGATAACAGCAAAAAAAAAAAAAAAAAACTCACATGCAACGCATGTGCATTACCGCCAATAATAGTATAGATGTGGCAACTTGGGTTGGTTGGCTTTTTTGGACTAAACTAGTCAATAAAGACAAAATATTCTAAAATAGTTAATAAAATAAAATGTCACATTCAAACTATAATCATTTCACTTTTTATCTCACAATCATTAAATCAACTACTCCCTCAATCTCAAAATATTAGTCCCTTTTGAGGAATGTAAACTTTTTTTTTATAGTACAACTATTACCTTTCAAAAATTACCCTTTGACCCTTTTTTTTTTTTTTTTAAATATCAATTGTCATAATTAATGAATTTAAAAGAATGAAAAATTTGAAAATTTATATTATTTTAGTCCTTATTTTTTGAAAATAGACTAATATCTTGGAACAATGAAAAATGGAATCAGAAACTAATATTTCGGAACGGAGGGAGTACAAAAAAAGAAAAAAGAAAAAAGAAAAAAAAAGAGGCAACTATTAGCCCAAACACAACTTCTTTAGTTAGACTAAAATAACCAAAAGGCCAATTAAAATGGTCAAGTTCCCAAACCCCCAGATTAGGTGCATCTAAAAAATAAAAAAATTCATTACAGAATTACTAAAAATATAAAATATAAGATATAAAAAATTTAAAAAAAAAACTCAATTTTTAGAAAAATCAATTGTAACTAAACAAATTATTTTGGTAAAGGATTTTACTTTTTTTTTTTTTTTTTCCAAATGTTATTCTCTTAAGTTGTGTTTGGTTGGGAGATTTGGAAAGGGAAAGAAAAAATGTATATGAGTAAAATGTAAATATATTTTAGGAAGACTTATGTATAGGTTCTACTAAGTGGACTTATTGTCCAATAGGCCCTATGATAATTAATGACATTTTTCATCATACACTATTAAAAAAATATCACTAATTGTTAATTTTTAGTGACAATTTGAAAATTGTGTCACAAAAGAAGTCACTAATTATAAGTTTTAGCGATAGTTTAAAAAAATCATCACAAAAAAATCGCTAATTTTCAACTTTTAGTGACAATCTGAAAAATTCGCCACAGAAAAACGTCACTAATTGTAAGTTTTAGCGACAATTTATAAAAATCATGACAAAAAAGTAGCAATTGTCAATTTTTAACGACAAATATAAAAAAATGTCACAAAAAATATTTTTAACAAGGATTGTACTAGAACTTATTTTCAATAAAATTTGATAGAAATTAAATCTAACTATTAAGACCTACTAATAATTTATCTTATATTTTTATTCATATTTTATTTATATTTTCTTTTTCCCTTCATATTTTGGATGTAATGGATCCAATAATAATTACTTTGAACTTTCCCATTGCGCTACATTGCGGGAAACATTACTTGAACCAGACAACCCTGGAAAAGTGCACTATGGGAAGCTGGTCTCACTAATGCCCCCAACAAGCTTCAAACACGTGTGAAATCACCCATCCTTAATGCCAACTTCTGAAATTGCCATTTTAGTCTTATAGTGTGCAATTATTTATAAGAAACATGGTTGTAAACATAAAGGAATAATAGTGTAAATAATTGATTTAACTTATTGTTCATTTTTTTTTTTTTAAAGTTAAGTCATATTATAACAAAAAAAAGAAAAAGAGAAAAGAATGATATACAATAAAATTTAATACATATTTTTTTGTAGGGAGCAAAAAAATAAACAAAAACAAATTACTCCTATCAGAAGAAACAAAACTAAGCTTACAGAAGGCAAAACAACATTCACAACAAAAATGATTCAAAATTTCCCTCTAGCACTCTTCAAATTATGAAGTTTCGCTTTGAGTTTTCTTTTAATTATCCTCCTTTGTAGTCTCCTCATTACTAGAGTCACTTGGAGATAGACTCTCTCTATTTTTTAGAATTTTCATTTGGCACAACAATTCTTGACTTGATTCGCCATTCCCTAACTCTCCCATATCACACGATTCAAGGACATCAAAGGCATTAGATGTTGAAGGGGTAAAATACTGCGTCTCTTTCACTCTTTCTTTATCTCTGTTGTTGAACCTTGCACACCATCTCTTTCATTTTTCTTCAGCACTTCCCAATTAGTTAGAATTTGTATTTTAGTCTTTTTGACTATCCACTCTTATTTGAAAGAGGGATGATTCAAAATCTTTAGTTTTTGAGGGCACAAATTAGTGGTATGACCAAATGTCTTACAAACATCACACCTTTGAGGCTTCCGTGGAATCTCAACTTGAATCTCATATGGATTATCATAACCAAGATTTATTTTAAAATACTCAAGAATCTCTTTATTTTCTAGCACTTCAATACATATTCTCACAAACATAAGTCTACTTTTCTTGAAAGTAGACTCATCCAAATAAAGAGGAGTTCCCATGATGCTAGCAATGTAATCCAAACACTATTCAGTCCAAAACTCCAAAGGAACATTATACAACTTCACCTATAACGGCACACTCTTTGCCTACTACCTACGCCACTTTCAACTACCCCAAAGTCGATCTCCACCAACAACCTCATCTCTTATCATCAATTTCGACAGCTTATTAAATATTTTTATTATTATTTTATATTTTGAATATATTTGTGCATATCAAACAAGTTTTTTGCTTTTATTTGTTAAAAAATACTTCTTGTTTCAAGTCTACAAAAAATAAAAAAATTAATAATGTCATCAAATACTAATCTGCGATAAAAGCTATATTATATAAGAATGATTTGTTAGGTAGTGTAGATCCTGATGAATCCAAAATTATCACTATGAGAGTATGAAAATATGTTTGGGATGTAAATCATTATTAATAAAATAAACCATTTATTATGAAATTAAAAACTTCAAAAGCGGAATAAAATTTTTAAAATTATGGATGAAAAATCATATTTTAAGCACTCAAGAGTGTGTTTGTAATTTACCCCAAAAACAAACTAACTTCCCACCAAAGAACATTTTGCACAATTAGATTGTGTTTGGATTTTTTTTTTTCTCCTATTTCTTTGGTTTGTGAATAACATCGGAGTTCACGGGTTCAAAAACTTCGATTGTTTTTCTTGTGATAAAAATTTGATATCTGGGGCGTTGATGTGGTGGCCTAGCATTGCAATGGTTGAAATCGGAGTACGAGGAAAGATTGAACATCAAATTTGTGGCATGCCTACCATGTTAGGATTAGACACACCCATAAATCAATCAACAAATAATAACACACAAGATTTACGTAGTTCGGCAATTGCCTACGTCCACGGAGAGATTTTCACTATAGAATTCCTGGAGGGAGTTTACAACACTCACACCTCACTTCCTCTCTATAGGCTCACTCACTCTCTCTAATTGTATACACTATGTATTGTTCTGACTCACCCCTTTCTCCTCACCTCAATTTATTATACACAAAAGAGAGGGAAACAAAGTCAAGAAATAGAGCCAACTACTCCTGTCCTTTTGGCGGACATTTTTGACAAGAAGAAGAAAGTGAGCTAGTTTTCCACCTTCTCCCTCCTACTCCTTGACTTGCAGCCAGCCTTTAACAACTTCTCCATGTGGATGGGAGCTAACAATCTGTTTGTTAAATTTTTTATATGTAGAGGTCAATACATTGGGTTATTTCGAGTTATTTTTAGAGTTTTTGGGAGCTTTGCATATATGTGGTTGGGTGTTTTGTTGGGTTGTGGTGCATATGGTTGTTGTTATGTTTTGCTTTATTTTCTTCTAAAAGTTGTTCTTTTTGCTGATAAAATAAATAAATAAATAAATAAAGATGATGAAAGACTGGTCTGTGTAGTTTATGTGATTGTAACTTGTAACTACTGCTGTCTCATTTGTGGTT
Source organism: Camellia granthamiana (assembly GCA_036172215.1). Taxonomy (NCBI): domain Eukaryota; kingdom Viridiplantae; phylum Streptophyta; class Magnoliopsida; order Ericales; family Theaceae; genus Camellia; species Camellia granthamiana. The sequence goes on from CM069910.1 coordinate 86,245,851, forward strand.
CAATATGATGCCATGATTAAGATGCAAATATGATTTAGATAAGAATTATATGGTTGTGGAATTCCAAGACTTTTTAACTTCCAACTCCAATTGAACTGTAGAAAGTTAATAACCATACAAAAGTCCAGCTGAAGACATACTATGCTGTAAGAAATCATGACCATTCATTTATAAAAACAGATGAATTTCATGAATTCGACATTACACAGTCAATGGAAGGCCTCAAAATACCTTTCTTGTTTTCCTCTTTATTTTCCATCGTACTAATCTCCAATGCAGTAGACACCATAACAAAAAATCAATCCCTAACAGGCAACAATACCATTGTTTCACCCGGTGGGAGCTTTGAGATGGGTTTTTTCAGACCTGGCAATTCCCGAAATCAATACCTGGAAATATAAAACAAGAAAATATCTGTCAAGACTGTTGTATGGGTTGCCAACAAAGAAATCCCACTCATCAATTCATCAGGCGTCTTAACAATAATCAACCCTGGAATTCTCGCCCTCGTCAATGGTATTGGCACTATCATTTGGTCTGTCAATGTGACAGGATCCACACAGAACCCTATTGTACATCTTATGGACTCTGGAAATCTTGTTGTGAAAGATACCAATGATACGTCTGAGAAATTTTTGTGGCAAAGTTTTGATTATCCGTGTGATACTCCAGCTCGAGGTGAGTTTAAATTCCAGTGTGATCCTTAAGGATACCCACAAAGTATTCTGAGCAATGGTTCTGTTGACATGTTCCGAACAGGGCCATGGAATGGTATCGGGTTCGGTGGGACACCAAACGTCTTCTACTCATATGGATTGGTTTACACCATGGAGGAGGTGTATTATCATTATGAACTCCAGAGCGATGTTATCTTAAGGTTTGATGTGAGTTATGATGGCCATGTGCGGCGCTGGATATGGGTTGATCCAACCTAGAAATGGGACATTTACCTGACTGCACCAACAGATAGCTGTGATAATTATAAACTATGTGGTCCTAATGGTAATTGTAACATTGGAAACTCACCGGCATGTGGTTGTTTGTGTAAATTTGTGCCCCAATACCAAGCAGAATGGGGAAATGGAGATTATTCTAATGGGTGTGTTCGGAGGACACCGTTGGATTGCCATAAGGGAGATGGGTTTCTCAAGTATTCACGATATAAAATGCCAAACACACGGAACTCCTGGTTTGACAGGAACATGACCCTAAGGGAATGCGAGATGGAGTGCTTGAAGAACTACTTTGGTACGGCTTACACAAATTTAAACATAGGAGGACATGGAAGCGGCTGTTTGCTTTGGTTTAATGAGTTGATTGATAGGAGAAAGCTCAGTGAAGATGGGCCAGACATTTACATAAGGAGAATCCGGATCCTCGGTAGCGCTACCCTGTAGCGCTACCCTATAGCCCCCAAAACGACGTCATTTTGGGGGCGGATTTTCAGAAAAAAAAAAAAAAAAAAAGGCAGAAGAGGGAGGGGGGAGGAAGGAGAAGGAGAGGGAGAGGGAGAGGGGAGGAAAGGAGGGAGGAGGGCGAGCTCGCCGTCGTCGTCCCTCGCCATCGTCGCCGCGTCGTCGTCCCTCGCCGTCGTCGCCGCCATCGCTGCCGCCGTCGCAGTCGTCGTCGCAGCCATGGCAGCTATGGCTGCGAGCTCCACCTCTCCGCCTCCTCCTCCTCCTCCTCCCCCAATATTTATGGCCCCCTCCAGTTCAGTCCGGCCCCTCCTCCTCCCTCCCTCCTCCCTCCTTCCCTCCCCTCTCCCTCTCCCTCTCCCTCTCCCTCTCCCTCTCCTTCTCCTTCCTCCCCCCTCCCTCTTCTGCGTTTTTTTTTTCTTCTGAAAATCCGCCCCCAAAACGACGTCGTTTTGGGGGCTACAGGGGGTGCTACAGGGAAAGGGGCACAGACGACCCGTTCTCTACATAAGGATGGCTTCTTCTGAGTTACGTAAGAATTCATACCAAACACATAAGACCAGTGAACATAGATTAATTAGATTATAGCATCTAAGAACCATGTAGTCAACTATACTGAACATTTACATTTCTTCCTTAGAAAATTCCTCACTACAGTTTAGCAAAAAGAGAGTTGTTTCATCTTGAACGTTGATTTCTATTGTCGGTGTCTTGATTTCGATCCTGATGATGCTTATTACCCATCTCCATGCACATGCCCGACCCGGTAGGTATGTTTGTATTTGAGTTTATTTTGGCCTTGTTTATTATTTTTGGATCTTTGTTTATATTGGATTATTATTGAGTACTAGGGGTTCTAACAAACAAAGTTTTTAAAGGCAAATGTGTAATGCGAGGCATTTTTGCTCTTGTGAAACGAGACGTAAGCATTTCAAATTTGAAATTTTTGTATTTGGTATATAAATAAAATATTTTCAAGTAGCAAAAAATATTAAAATTAAATATGAATGTGTAGATAATTTTTTTCCTCAAGACCTAGAACATTTCATTGTAGACAATAAGGAAACTTACCCTCATCCGAAGTGAAATCGACATCCTTTAACTTTAGTCGTCGAGTTTCTCACTTGAACCTTAATTTTATTTATTTTTTAATTGGTCATTTACTTGATTTTTTTTCTATGAATATAATTGTCAAATCGGTTATTGTTTTCTTATATTTAAACCATCTACTAGATTAAGTGTAACAAGAGCCTATGACAAGCTCTTATTATGCGTAATCCTCATATACTTACGCATAAAAGGCGTGCAAGGTGCAATTGAGGCGCAAACCTTAGATTGTGATTCTCAAGTATTTAGGGAGTATCATCTAAAAATTGAAGCCTCAATGCATTTTGCTCATTGTAGCTCGACTTTCTATGCTCCTTTCGAAAGGCGAATAGCCCTACAGTTCAAACTCCACTTATGGTTCTAACTCTGATTTCACAAGTGTAATGTGAAATAGTGAAAACACAAAAGAGTCCAAATCTGGCAATTCTTTTTGAAAAATCAATATTTGAATCAAATGCCAAAAATGGGTTGCTTTGCTAGATTACAGAGTCACCACCTAAATATTTTTAAGAAATTTAGAAAACTCGAGACTCGTGCCAAAGGTCATTAGTCCGTCATCACTAAAATGTCTCGGCTCGGGAACTTAGGTACGAGAGGAGAAGGTCATGAATTGAGCACCCCACTCGCCCGATCAAAGATCGGCCTCTACTAATCATGACGTGTTTCTTATTTACATTATATGCTCTTGTTCAAATTCATTAGCTATTTTTACTATGTGATGCGCACACAAGGTATAGACTAGTTTGCAAGAATTGGAACACTTGATCTCATGTTTTGTTTCGAAATTGTTTTGTGAATTAGCCACTTGAAAAAAGTGGACTAAAAAAATTGACATTTAATCAAACCATTCCAGTTCAAGCAACTAGCCTTCATCCACATGCATTCAAACAATTATATCATTTAAGCAATTAGCTTCATGGTATTCATGCTTTGGATATGGCAACACAAACATTTGATGCAAGATGCTAAAACACAGAATTACTCACCTAGTACTCCGAGCCAAAACAACACAAAATAATTAGAAAAAATATATGTTCCTAATTAATGCAATATGACTAATGCAATGCACACATTATATATTTTGATAGGCTCGGCTATGAGTATGGCGTATGATTGTATTCGAGACATGCGAGAGAGCATATATTCAAGTAATGAATTTGAACATTGATATTGGGATAGTATGATGAGCCGAGCCTTGGATGCATGCAAGACAATGGATGCAAAGCATAAGAATGCTAATGAAACGTGATGTCCTATACTAGCCATCGTAAGCGAGTAAATAAAAAGGAGAAAGATGTAGGGTTGGGAGATATACAACTTATTACAACGTTGCCCTCGTGCATGAGGGTGTGAATCAAAGTTCAAAAGTTCGCATTTAACTAATTGTTACAAAACCGAATGAATAAATAAACGAGGCTAATTAACTAGCTAACTATGCTATTACAATAGGGATAACTACGATAAGTGAACTAGCTCCCTAAGCTAAGTAATTACAACAATTATAAAGGGACAATAATAATTACCACACTTAATAATTAATGATACTAATTACAAGAAACAATATTGAATTAATTACAACAACGATCATAATGTAAGCGAGGATGCGCAAAAATTGCATGCATGCACATGCACGATATTCAAGAACAGCTCTGTCTGCCCCAGGCTTGCTCTGTTTCACCTCAGCCACTACCCTCTATTTTCTGTAAAACTACACTGCTGACCAAACATTGAGGACTGGCTGGCCCTCAATGAAGCCCGGTTGGGCCTCAATTTTGTGCAAAACTTTTTTTTGTGTTCTGAAGTGAAAACAGTGCAAACAGAGTTGTTCAAGCTCTATTTGTCCTTTCCTTTCTTCTCTGTCATGGAAAAGCCTCAAGAGAATGTTAGAATTGTTTTCAAAGCCATCAACGAGCAAATTGATTGCTTAATGATTTCAGATACAATTTCGGACAAAAATCAATAAATGCGATGAATATGACCACTCCTCCCTTTTTATCATGGAATTAACTCAAAAAAGGGAAGTAGAGACGCTTCAAGAATCATCAAAACACTATGAATTAGCGTATGACCACTCTTAACTCAATAAACTTGGCATAACGTCTGGCCAAGCCCAAGCAAAATGACTCATTTTCTTTATGTGTTGTTTCCATTCTTTAATCCATTTGTCCAAAGTGATGATTAAGTCCTCTAAAAAGAGAGAAGCATCAAATGGGAAGTAATTCTCAATATGAAAGAGAGATCATGCTATTGACAATGAATCTCCGTAGAGATTAAGCCATTAAGTGTGAATCTCCAGTTCATGTGTTGAATAATCATCAACCGATTAAAACAATTCTCAAATGAAAAAAAGGAATGGCAAGTTGATTCTTAAAATGAGGTTATTACCATGAAAGTTAGACAAAGAAAGGCTAAGAACAACATAATACAAGCTATGTACAAAGATCAATGCTATAACAAATGAACTAATCAAAGCCTAAACAACCTGGTTTTTTCACTAAAAGAAATCTTCTTGAAACAGAGTCAGAAAGAAGAGAGATTGAACAATGTTTGGCCAATATGGCCACCATAACACAGTTAGAGGCTCTATAGAAGACAATTCTTGTTGATGTGTAATTGTTATGATCCAAGCAAGACCTTTGAGTTTGTTTAGCTAATGAACACAATGTCAAAGATGTCTTTCTTGGCAACCAGCTTCAGAAATCTTGGCTTATGAACACAATGTTAAGCCCTGTTTTCTATGTTACAATCCGACTTACCTATGTCTTTTACTTAGTTTGGTTGCTTTTCCTTGTCTTGTGTTGGCTATTTGTAGACTTTGAATGTTGTTTCACATGTGTATCTAAATATAAACAATGGGTAATAATATCTTTTATCCCAATCGATATTTATAAAACAAGGTTCTGAATACCGTAACGACTATGGTTTCATTTTTATTAGGGAAAATTGACCAGTAGTCCATCATTTAGAAAGTTTTGTCGCGGAGGTCCAATGAATGGTCTTTGTTAGTAATAAGAACATACGCAAGCTACTTATTGGTTGTTAAATCCAAACATGATGCATCAACAAGGGGATCATGGTGTGAATACATTCCTAACAAAAGCTTCTGACTTCTTTATTTTTGGTTCTTCTCTCTCAAGCTTAACAACTCCACTCTTTATTTTAGTTCTCTGAACATTGACGTGGTTTTATATTTAGAAACTCATTTCTTGTTATGTTAAAAAAAATCAACGAGCAAAGCATGGATTAACAAAGCCAAAATGTTGCACAAATCTAACCCGTGGCACATTATTGGATTGGAATAAGCATTTTCACATTACCAACGGTATCTCTTGGGATTATTATTATTATCTTTTTATCATGATTTCAGACTCAGAATAATTCATAAAGATGTCAAAGCTAGCAATTGCTAGATGTTGACAATGGCTTCATTTGGGATGTGCGTTAACTTTTTGGCTTTTTGACTCTTTTAATCTGGAATTAAAAAGTCTTGTTTGGAATAGGCTTTTTGGTTTTTTGATTTTTGTGAGAGAAAAAAAAGAAATGATTATGATTTGGATGTGACATTTTTTAGGTTGGGGCTAAAAAGCCTATTTTGTCTTTTTGTAACTATTTTAACCTCAACCCACCCCAACCCAGCTTCCCAAATGAGTGCAATGAACCCAAAAATATCAGACTTTGGCATCACTTTTTGGAGGAAATGAGTCAAATGCAAATACAAGCAAAGTGTTTGGAACATAGTACGAATATATGCATGATTTATGTAATTCAGTCTTAATTCTATAAATTTTTCTTCTTCTAATGTTTTACTATAGTAGTTATATGTCTCCAGAGTATGCAATGGATGGGATTTGCTCAGTAAAATCATATGTATTTAGCTTTAGTGTTTTGGTGCTAGAGATTGTTATCAGGAAGAGAAACAGAGGTTTCATTCATTTAGATCACCGTCTCAATCTTATTGGGCATGTGAGTTACAGTCTACTAATTTATATAATCTTATATTTGAATGTGCTTAATTAAGCCAAAATTTTAAATAGCAATATCACAAGATGAATATTTGCATCAATCACAGCAAAGTTGTATTAGGTTGGTTTTTTTCAAAATCTTTCCAAAATTAGTTTTAAAAAATTCTTAGAACAACCTAGCTTTGAGGAAAAATGAAAAAGTTATTGTTTTCAAACAAAAATGAAAATGATATGGAAACAATAAGCAATTTCAATTTTTTATCGTTTTGTTTGTGAGAATAAAACTTAAAAATTATATTGACAATAGAACCAAATCGGCCTGTGAACCTACCATATCGGCTATAAACAGATATGGGCAGGTCTACATATAATTTTCATTTCTATCATTAATATGTATTAGTTAATATTTAAAATATCGCCTTAAACATGTTTTTTTTAATGTCATCGTCAGGCATGATCACTCTACAAAGAAGGCAGGTCACTTGAATTGGATTGATGGATCTATGAGGGACTCATGTTATCTACTTGAAATGTTGAGATCAATCCACGGGGCACTGTTATTTGTACAACAGTGTCCAGAAGATAGGCCAAGTATGTCAAGTGTGGTTCTGATATTGGGCAGTGAGGGTGCGTTGCCTCGGCCTCAATAACTTGGTTTTTTCATTGAAAGGAATCCGCTTAAGGTTGATTCTTCTTCAAGCAGAGATGCACCAAGTTCAGCTTCAGTAAATGAAATCACTTTTACACTCTTAAATGCTCGATAGGTAATGAAACAATCTAAAAACTGTTCACATGATCAGACATAACCCTCTCAAGAATAATTGGTCAAAGAACAATCACAAGAATTGAGTCCCACCATGAGGTCACAGAATACTCATAGAATTGAGTCCTACAATGGGATCCATACGTAGTGGGATTCACCCATTGTAAGTGTTTTACGATCAATTTTTATATAGTTTGTTTTTGGACTGGTTAATTCACCTATAGATTAATTTTAAATTTCTTTTATCCAAACAAATGGAGCGTAAGGAGAAAAAATTGGGGCTTTGTTATTCCTTCCCCCATTGAATCAGTTAGTCGGCGAATTTTCCTTACCAGTGACCATCCTATTGGTTGGACCTTTATTTTGGTCTAACTAACATCACGTTTGATAATTTTTTTTATTTAATAGACGTATTATCATTGATAGAAATAATATAGCAAGGCAAAGATACAATATTTTCTTTAAAAAAATATATAAAATGCACAATATTTTTATTTTATATTCTATTAATCATAATTATATCTTACATTTCATAAAATTTTAAACCGGTAAACAAATTGGCTCGTTGTTATCTTAAAATGAAACTATGTGGGCTAGCTAGCTGGAAGAATTGCTTTTTGTCGTCTCCGTTTTCCTTCTCTCTAGCACCAATGTTGCCACACCTTCCTTCTTGTGATTTAAAAGTTCTCAGGTTATTTATAAAGAAAATTTGATATGACTTAATTGGTATTTTTAACAAAAAGCATTAAAGTAGCACAAAAATTTACAAATTAGTAATAAAGCATAATATGCAGACGTCTATACAAATAAATGGTGCCAGTTATCAAGTTTCATTACTACTTACAGGCCACCAATGAACTTTAGAATTATGCTGGGGCTTTTGAGTTTTTCATTCTTCTCATTCAAATTTTTAGTATAATTTACTTTAAATATCAATCACTCAATTAAAGTTCATTGACCATTCAGTAACAATTAGCCCATATACTCTGATTCCTGATATCAGCTAAGGCAAAACCGTAGAGAAGAGTTTCTTTGTTAGTGTTCTATTAGGGAAGAGTAATTATCAAGTTTCAAATCCAGCTCCCAAAAAGCAAAAAAGCAATCAGGATCAAAAGCTTCAGTAGCCTAAATGCGAGGTCTAAATAAATCTAACAGGGACTTTGAAAATCCAGGTGTAGGAAAGGTAGTTACTTCTTACGCCCTCCTCTGCCACTGGTAGATTTAACATTATTTTCGAGATTTTGAGCAGCTGACCCAGTTGTAGCAACACTTTCTCTTTCTGCTACAAGTCGAAAAACAACATTTCAAATAAGGCCACCATTATATGTAAAAACATAGAAGAGGATGCAAAGGCTAAAAGAAACATCACCGAAGGTCTTCATCAAATTTTTTTTTTTTTTCCAGATATTGATCAAGTTGTTGAACTTGAGCATCTACCTGTTTCATAATCACAATATACGCTCTAACGAAAAAACAAAAAGGGGAAATTTTCAGCTCAATCCACGAGATACTTACAACTGATGCAAAAACAAGATCTATGAAATGTTCGATTGCTGCATAAAAATTCAATGAACACATACGTTCTAGCAGGTAAAAGAATTCAGGGAAATTCTACTGTACACACCCCCTACCAAATGCACCCCTAAGATATGTCATTTTCTTCTTTAGTTATGACCAATTAACTTCTTTAGTTATGACTCATGAGATCTTTGGTTATACCTCATGTGTTGTTTGGTTATTGTTTTATTTATTTTTATTTATTTTTAAAGTTGTGTATCAAAAAGGATGGAGTTATGCCATTGTCATACGGTACACACCCTTCATATACCATAGTCTTTCCAAAGAATTCAATCTATTTTCAAATATAATTAGGATGGGTTGATGTCTAGAATGGAGAGTCTATGTGAGACTCTATCCAACAAAGACCAAGAAATATACTCAAGAACAAATTTAATTAAGAGCTTCATTGTAGAAATCAGACAAAATCATTAAAAAAGGAGTGATGAAATCATTCATGGGCCCTACTTGTAGAATTGTATGGTATAGAATATAAATATATTCCTCAAAAAGGACATGACTCAAGTTATATTCAATAAACAATAGGTCGGTTATAAACAGTTGACTATTACTTGCAGAATAGGTTACAAATAATAAAATACTTGACTACAACTTAAAACAAGTCTAAAGGTCACTCTTCCTCACGTAGCTCAAATTCAAAAACACTTACCCCTAGGTTAATTGGGATGCCACCCAAATACCAGCTAGGCTTCAAAACTACTGTCTAGTCAAAAAAATAAGAAACTGAACTCAAGTAGTTGGGATGTGGCTTTGAATAATGCCAACTAATGACTAATCCATGTATCCAACCTAAAGAAAATGGGGTTAAGGCTCGTTGAGTTGAGGTGAAAGGAAATTCAGGAACAAGACATCCACTAAGATATTTTAGCCTTTAACAATCAATGAATTAAACAAAAAAAAAGAAAAAGAGCTAACAATTATGGAACAACCACATACACTAATCATCAGTATAACAAATGTGGTCACTTAGCAGAGACGGAATGACAGAGTGCCATGTTTTGTACCGACTCATATGCTTGAACAGCCAAAGCAACCTTCTCATTAGCAATCCTGATGGCATGCTTTTGCTCATCAAGTACCTCATCTGAGAACCTGATATTTGAAGCATCTGGTGTAAAGTTACCAGACTTGATGCCCCTCTTAATTTCCTCTATTTCATGTTCACAGTGTTGTTCATTTTGCTGCTGGATATCAGTTCATCAACAAAGTCAGTAAAAGCTTGTTTAAGAGTTTTGTGGGGGGAGACAATATGATCACATGCATTGTCCAAATAAAAATAAAACAAAATGAGCTGCATACACTAATATACATAGAACAGAGAAAAAAACAGCTCTAAGGTCTTGGCTCAGGTCATCAACTGGTGGGGTACAGATTGATTAGGGCCCTAGACTTAAATCTTGCCTAGCAGCATGAGAGAGAGAAATACCAACAATTGACAGAATTATCACTTCACATATGCAATTATTATAACCAATATCTCCTCCCCATATTACACTCCTAAAAAGTTTTATTATCTTTATTGACTTATTTATTATTTATTCTTCGCTTTATTTATTTATTTATTTTTGGACCCGTGGAGTTCATCCATCACAGCGTAATCAGTTCATCAACTGCGTCTTTGGTTTCTTGCTCTAACCCAATATGTGCTTCTCTAGTTCAAGCTGCAGCTGTTGAATGCTCTTCACAGAGTAATCAGTGTGGTAATTCATTTTAGTAAGGAGATGGAAGCGGGACATGTAGTTATTATTTAACTGATTTGCTGTATTTAAAATTTTTACACAAATATGGGGGCTTCTTTAGTCGCTAACTCTTCCACTCCAATTGTTTTTGGGCAAGTAGTTAATTTTAATATTGTTTGACACACTATGTTATCAACTTAGAAAGTTCTTAATTTTACCAATTATTACTAAAAACGTTCTTAGGTAATAATAAATGAAGTTATGAGTTCATAGAAACATTAAGGGTGTGTTTGGTTTGGTTTGGAGAGATAAATTTTCAGAAAAAAATCTCGAGAAAAGAGTTTAGAATTTTTTTTGGTTTGTTTGGTTGTATATTTTGGAAATAATTTTGGAGCGTGGGAGTTTGGGATGATTTGATATTTTATTGTAGTTGAGTAGACGTGTGCGAGAAAAAAAAGTGATTGAGAATGAGAGAGGAAAGAGAAAAGGTGATTGATTGATGTGTAGAAGATAGAAAGTTCCAAAATCACTAAACCAAACAAAATTTTAGAAAATTTTCTCCAAAATTTGTTTTTAAAAAACAAACCAAACAAGGCCTAAATCAATCATTTAGTACAAAAGCAAACAAACCCATATCCAAATCAAGCTAAACATTGATATAAAACTAAAAAAAGACCCAAATCAAAGATCTAACAAAATAAAACACACCAATTCCCAATTCAAATGAATTGATTAAGCTCGGATACCAAAACAGAGAAGGAGAAACACAGAATCAAAGAGAGATAAGAGTCGATGAACACTCAACTGAACCCACTTGTTTGACTCTTACGGACATATTGTCAAACAGATGGTGTGCGAAATTTGTGAATGCAATAACAAACACCAAGACAATACAGAAACATAAAAATCTAATATCAAAATCTCTACATGGAAAAAAAAAAAGGAAAAAAATTGCAAACCAGAAAATCATATATTCCGGTTTGAGAGTTGATATCACATAAAGTACATATGGTTTAATATAATCGGTCACCGACTCACCGCCATAGAAAGCTCGGCAGCCAGATAACATGGAAGTCATCAATTGGATACTAATTCGGCACACTGTGCAGATTTTTTTTCCAGCACACGGGATCGACCTTCAGTTTTCTTGCAGTTACAACGCCGACAGTGGTAGGAAAAACAGGGTAACAGCAACTCCATCCAGAAGATATGTATATCTTGTCAGAAATCCCATGTTTGCTGACATGGAAAACAAAATCCCCTGCTTTTCGAAGGGGTAAAATTTGTTTTCTTTTTCATTGTCGGCGTGGATAATTTGAATTCCACGTGGGTAACCCAAAATCTGCAACAAAATTTTGCAAGGAGGAGTTTGGGAAATAGGCAAACAGCAGACCACCGTTTTGGGAAATTTCTAGGAGGAATGGTATTGGAAATGAAGCATTGTGTCTTTTCTACTGTCGTGTGTGTGGCTAAGTTGAAGGTCGCATAGTTAGCCCAAATTTGCTCTACAAACCAAAGAAGCAACAGAGTTACACCAAGTACCAACGTTACACCGCGCGTTACATCACTCTTACATTCTTTTTATATAGGTTATAGATTCAAAAAAGCTTGAGACCCCCAGTGGGGGTACTGGGGTCCTCTCCCATTGGCTGAAAAAATAATTTTTATTTATTTATTTTTTTTTTGGTCTTAGCCAGTGACAGTTTGGCACCTGTCACTGGGGGTGCTGGGGGTCGCCCCGTACTGGGGTCCCCAGCATTGCTCTTATAGATTATAGATAAAAAAGTAACAACAATTTCCAAATTTTATGAGTAAGCAAAAATGCTTCCTCTTATTTTCAAAACATGTTCTCATTCTCTCTTTCGTTTCCCATCAAACCGGTCACCACCGCCTCCAGTGACCCCCATTGTTGGCTACTACCTTCATCCACTTTTGACAACTCTCACTTCATATTGTTAAGAAAAATAGATGATTTTTCACAAGTAAATTAATTAATAGAAATAAAAATTAATACGAAAAAATTAAATCAATGACACAGCAATTTTTATGTGCTTGTTCCAATGTGAGGTATATACACGAGATCGAAATCTAATTCTATTATTAATCAATAGTTTTTAAACGATTTCAAACGAGATATGAATGGTTTCAGAAACCACTTTTAGGTAAATTCTAAATAATCACAGATAATTAAGAAGAAAGACCTCACCATATAAATGAATAAAAATTTTCAAAACAAAATTAAAGAAGACCCAAAATAATATCTCAGATCAATTTCACCAGGTAGCCAAATATGCACACTGACAGTGCTTCAAAGAGCCAAAAACGAAGCAAAGAAAAATTTCAAACAGTAGTTGAAAGGTGGCACTCTAACCCAAATTTAGATTCCACCGAATATATCTTCAATATCATAGTAGCTACTCATTTTCCAAAAACTAAACAATATTTTATTGTTGACTCTTCGGTTTTTTTTTTTTATTCAAATTCCTAACTATTACCCAATAGATTATTAAATATTCATTGGACTTTCAAAAAATAGATATAATATATTAAAAATATATTATAACTAACACTAAATTAAATTCAATTATTTTAATAAACCAATTAGGTCTCATACTCTATTAAAAAGTTATACCCAACAAATATCACCACCTCTAACAATTCATCAAGAAGTGTTTCCATAAAAGTTATATTATGTAGTGGTATGTTTGATGGAGGAGGTAGTGGTGGTGACAGCGATGACAATGATGTTGATGGTAGTAATAATAGTGGAGGTGTGGTAGTGGAGGTGAGACGGTGGTGGTAATAATAAAATGGCATCAATAAGATTTTAAAAGTGAGAAATATAAACCCCATCCCTCGCTGAAAAACCTTCCAGCAAATCGCCCTACACCGCTCGAGACAACAATCGACTCAGCGCCCCCATGACAAGAATAAACAGCAAAGGAGACAATGGATTCCCCGACCGCAAACCCCGAAACGTCTGAAAATAACTCGCCGGCGTCCCATTCACCAAAACAGACATTCAAACTGTCGAAATGCAAAATCAAATTCACCACCGCCACTTTTCCCCAAAACCCATATGTTCCATAATAGACATCAAACAATCCCAATTGACAATATCATAAGCCTTCTCAATATCCAACTTACACAGTACACCTGATTGCCCTGCTCGCAGACAAGAGTCAAGACACTCATTAGCTACTAACACACTCATTACTTTTTAAAAAATAATTTTTATTAAATTTTAAATTTAAATATATGAAATATTTGAAAATGCAAAAAATATTTACCTCCACAAGAATGAAGCATAATGGTTTGATTGGACCTGTCAAGTGTGTGCTAATCTAGGTTGTCAATTTAATGTCGTGCCAATTATAAGCACTGTAAAAGACTTAGGCCTCGTTTGGGAATAAGATATTTTAGTAATTTTTTAAATTTTTATTAAAATATGAGGTAAAAAAAATTAGTATATTTAGAATGAATTTTTAATTTTTTTACGAAAAGATGTGCAAAAAGTAAAGAGAAAAGAGAATATTTGACTTTTTGGTATAGGCTATAGACTTTTTGATATTTTGGCTTTTAAGGCCTCGTTTGGGAACAGGCTAATTTAGTAACTTTTGGCTATTTGGCTAAAGAGGTAGGTAAAAAAAACTGGTATGTTTGGGATGACTTTTTAGTTAATTACGAAAAGATGTGCAAAAAGTACAGAGAAAAGAGAATCTTTGACTTTTTGGTTTGAGTGATTGGCTTTTTGGCTAATTTAGTAACTTTTTGACTAATTGGCTAATTTAGTCAGTCCCCAAATGGGGCCTAAGTAGGTGTTTGGTATGTACTAAAAAAGTACATTTTTTTTTCATACACTTATTTGGGTTACAACAATCAACATCTCATCTCTACTTTTCTATATATTTTTTTTATATTATAAAAAGTCAAAAAGTGCACTTATTTAGAACATCCCAAACTACCTCTAAGTTAAAAGTGTTGCATGCCAAACGAGGCTTTAGACTATTCAACAAGGTGTTATAATCTTAATAGGAGAGAATTTGAACGATTTATAAAGCTTATCTTGAATTTCGTTTCAATAATTCAAACTGTTCATTTTATAAAGTTTTTAATATATAAGTTTTATTAAAAAATTTAAGTCAATCCAATAACCGTAATATTTTTTATTTTGAATAATCAAAATGAGACTCATAATGAGCCTTATAGGCCCCTCAAATTCTCTCATGTTGAAATTTCAACCTGAGAAAAGTCCAACCCATAAAGGGGTGCACACCATAGGATTTTTTTTGACAAAACATCATTGATTATTCATACTCCTCTAGAACTGTAAGATAAATTGATGATGAATATAATAAAATGAGAAAATTAAATTTAATTGAGTCAATCAAAATATTATATTTAAATATTTTTATATTTTAATTTTTTGAGCATAGAAGATAAATGAAGACTATAATAAAATGAGAAAATTATATAAAAAAAATCTCAAAGTTTGATTGTTATAACAAAATAAACTCTAAGTTTTTTATTCTATCAATTTAAAATTCTATTTATTTATTTGTAATCTAAACTATTTGCCTATTTTCTTTAAGTAAAATTGATAGAAAAATAATATTTTAGTCATTAAATTTAACATAAATGTACATAAAATATCTAAAATATATTTTTTCTTTGAGTCTAAATGTCACTAGGCCAAGTTTGGCATCTACTAAATAATACAAAAAGTTAAAAAGTTACTATCCTATTTAAGTCACATCATTTTATTTAAATCACATCACCTCTCTAACACATCACATCAAACCAATCCAAACTCAACCCATATAAGCCAATAAATCAAAAAGTATACTTTTTTAGAACATTCCAAACTAAATCCAACTTTTTCTTCCTTTATTCTTAAGGTGAAACTCTACAAGTTTGTATAAAATGTTTTAAAATCTAATATAAGTCCCTCTTTTCTACCAAATTGAAAAAACCGATAAAACCAACTTCCAATTTATGTTGATTCCTCAACCATTAAATCCAAAAAATCAGATTTGGTGGTAAACTTTCAATACTGACCTAACTGAACCATTTACACTCCTATACTGCATGGTTCAAAGAATTTCAAGTCCTGGGTCAAAAAATCTACCAACCAAACAAATTTAAGGAAATGAAAAGATGAAAAAGAAAGGACTGAGTATTACTAGAAGTTTTTATTGTTATCTTTATTTATATTTTATGGTTGAAATGGAACTAGGACTACTAAACAAGTCGAATAATAAATTATTTTACATTTAATAAAATTTAAAATGTATTAATTGAAAAAGGAAATTACTAGAATCAAAGATGTCACATTTTAATTATTTAATTTTATTAGTATATCTCACTTGAGGGAGAGTACTAGGAATCCAACCCTTAGACCAGAGGAATTTCTAGAAGGTTATAAGAGAAATATGCCTGCCCTTCGATTTGATGTCTAATACAGGGAAAAGGAAGGGGGTGGTGGGTTGATATAAGTATCAATATTTATTATTATTGTTATTATTATTATTATTATTATCATCATCATCATACATTAGAAGTGTAAGGTGTATTAAATTTAAAATTTAAATTAATTATGACAGATGTTTAATACAATTAAAATTGAGAAACATGACAGTTATAAGTAGGATAATGTTAAATATATAAAATTCATGAGAAAACTTCTTTTGAATTGTATTTTTATATTAGTATAGATGTGGCATATTAAATGAATAATTGCAAACTAGAAGAATAAAATGGCAATTTCTTTCAGAAGTCGGCAATAACAGGGATGGGTAACTTGACATGTGTTTGAAACTTGTTGTAGGCATCAGTGAGAATAGCTTCATATATAAGAGCATCTCCAACGGTTCATCAAATTTTTCACCAAATCTGAGTAAAAAAATCGCTCTTTCCCCAATTTGATACCAGAGGCTCCAATGGTTCACCAAATATCAAATCTGTCTGGGACAACCGGGTGATCGACCGGCCGGTCGACCGGTGAGTGGAAATTTTTTTTTTTTTTGTTGAATGAATTGAACCTTTTTGTTGAACTTTTTCCAGGGCGACCGGTTGGTCGACCGGTTAGGGGAAATTTTTTTTTTGAACGGTTTGAACCACAAATGTTGGACTTTTTGAATTTTTTCCGGGACAACCGGTTGGTCAACCGGCTGGTCGACCGGTTGGTATAAACCCAACGGTCAGTAACAGTGATTTGGTGAAATTTGGTGAAAGGCTTGGTCTGTTCTCAGTTTGATGAAATGTTTGGTGAATTCTGATTTTGATATCAATTTGGTGCAACGGTTGGAGCACCAAAAAGTATTTTTTTCACCAAATTTTGAATCTGATGTTGGATTTGGTTCACCGTTGGAGAT
Source organism: Camellia granthamiana (assembly GCA_036172215.1). NCBI lineage: Eukaryota > Viridiplantae > Streptophyta > Magnoliopsida > Ericales > Theaceae > Camellia > Camellia granthamiana. The sequence goes on from CM069910.1 coordinate 86,262,729, forward strand.
GGTCTAATGCATCTTGAAAGGGTTGTCTGTTTGGGTAAATTACAAACACATAAAAATATGAATTGTACTTTTTGGTCTTAGAAATTATATTTTGTCCGTTTAAATTTTTAATTGTATAACAAATGATTCATTTTATTAATAAATTATCGAGTCAATACGGGACCCTTCTATCTATGATGGGACCTGTAATTTTGAAGACTTCTTGGATGCAATGGAGTACCAAGTTGCGGAAGAGCAGCAAGTACCTGTTCTAGATGTAGTTCTGAAGGCTACGCCTGCTCGCTAGTTGAAAACTTGAAGTTTTAGCTAAAAAAATTAAAAAGTCACTATAAATTATCAAATCACTCTTTCTATTTTTCTGTATATATTTTCATAAAAAGCCAAAAAAGTTACTAAAATAGCTGGTTAAAAATATATTTCAAATAACAATTTAGACAATTTTATTGTTATATAGGAAAATAGTTAGGAATTTCATTTTCCTGTTAATTTTGTTAAATAAAATTTTTTGACAATTGAGTATTTTTAATTTTCAAAATCACAGGAGATAATCTGTATTTTAAACAAATCTCAAGAGGTGTATTTGTAAATCCTATTTATTTGAAGTAATATTTCCTACAATGTAGCTGTGATTCTATTTACACACCTTACTTTGTCTCAATACCCATCATTTATATTGTTCAAATATTAACTTTCGAACAAAGTATAAATGTTTGGATATCTACAATATTCGAATATTATACTTTTGTTTGAGAGTTGATCTCCAAACGACAAAAATAATATATGTAGTGGCCTAGGCCAGTTTAACCCAACCAATTTTCTTTCGGTTGGGACACAGGGTTGTTCCCGAGTGAGTTGGACCTTGCTAGGCAGGTTTGGCAGTTAGTGTGCCTCGAGAGGGCTGCTGAACAGCAGCTCAGGAATTTTTGGGTTTGCCTTGTCATTCTCGCGACCAGGGAGGTCGCGTCCGCGGCCTTGACCAGGTCACGATCAAAACTAGCTCTCAGGTCCCTTGGCCTGGGGCTTGGGTGCGTGGGCCGCGAAAGGCCGTGGCTAAACAGGTCGCGCTCGCGAAGGTTGTGGTCGCGCCGGCGACTGTGTTGTTTGGCTAGTTTCACCCATGGTGTTTAGGGTTGCGTCTACGACCTATTTTGTCTTGATGTTCGTGGCCACGGTCTACTAGTCTATATAAGCCGTGAGTGCGTGGAAAATATCATTTTTCTAGATCTTTTCTCTCTCTCCTCTCTCTCACCATTGTTGAACTTTTTCAAGCTTTAAGCTTGGGTTTCATATATTTTTACCCACTTTCTACCGCTAGTCCCTTATACCAAAACGTAGAGCTTGGCGAGGGCTTCCATTTAATCTAAGCAGATCGTCTTTTCGTCGTCAGTGGTTTTTCCGACTTATCTCCTCTTCACTTCAAGAGGTAGGGTCTATTTCCTTAACTCGATATGAGTTCGTTGGTGTATTTGTGGTATGTTTTGATATATAGATCTTGTAGTACTTAGATTGATTTTGGGGTATATTTTGTAGGTTGAGGGTTTGTCCAAATTGGGGGTTGTTGATTGTGATTTTGCTAGTAAATCTATTTTGGGTATACAAACTTGCATGTGATGTTCTAAAAGAGAAAAACCTCAATTTGTGGAAAAATCCTAAATGATGTTGATTTCAGGAATTTGGTATGTTTTGGAAAATGGATTTGGTTGGGAAAGTATGATGAGATTTTTGGAAAAATACCGAGTATTAAATACTCTTTTGGGAATGCTCTAGAAAGGTGAATTTTGAAACTATTGGATTGTATATCGGTATTGTTATCTTTTAATTATTGCATTAGAGATAACTATTTTGGCTATTGGTGGAGGATAGCATTGTCGTGTGTTAGAAATTGCATGTGGATTAGGCAATTTGAAATCATTCATATTATGGAGCATGCAATGGATTTTGAAAATTGCAACTATATGTTTTGGAAATTTTCGTATTATGTTTTGGAACATTTGAATTGTTTTGGAAAACAATATTTTGGAATCACACGTATTGTGTTATTGAAAAAAGTAAATAAAGTGGTAAAGCTATGAGGGGGTGTTAAAGCCGAATTAAATTGGCATGTGTGTCCATGGTGTGAGACCTAAAACTTGCGTGATAGGTGTCGAGCCTTCTGGATAGTACCGATAAAAATGACCTTATAACATGAATGGTTACTCGCATGAACATCAGCCCTAGAGATTTACCCATTTTATTTATTATCATTTTGGTTTTGGAACAGGATGTTTTGGAAATGGTTTAGCAATGTATTTGGTTTTGTTTAGCGATGTATTCGCACTTGTTTTAGCAATGTATTTGTTGGTTGGTATTGAGATGCCTGGATTGGTTTTTTTTGAAAGGGATTTTATATCAAACAGATGTTTTGAAACTCAGAAAACGTTTTGCTTAAACGTGAGGTTTTGGTATTTGGAAAGAAAAGATTTTTGTTAAGAAGTCAAATGGATTTGAAAATGCATTTGGGCATATTGTAGATATGTATGGCATCATGATCATTTACGCTGGTGGAGCATGTTTAGTTTTTGAAATATTCTCTACTGGGCTTTATGCTCACCCTACGTGGCTAAAAATGTTTTTCAGGTGTACATGAGTGGATGTGGATTGAGATATGAAGTTGTATTCAGAACCGTGTAGGGTGGTTCTATTACTTGTAGGCCATGGCCCATTCATGTTATTTATTGGTCGTGCGCTATTCTTGTAAGGGTTACACCTTTTGTATATGATGTAAACCTCTGGGCGTTTAATTTAAATTTATAACATTTGTGAATGTTTTAATTTTAGAACATCCATTCGACTTAAATGTTGTATATGGCAATGTATGAAATCAGATAAACACATATTGTGTGACTATATTATATACATCTGCATAAGAGTTGTTATCTATTGTTTATTGTTGGGTGGTTTATTCACGTGGGCCAGACTCCGTAAAACCGGGATCTAACAACTTGGTATTAGAGCTAGCCAGGTTTGAAAACCTTGGGCTCGCGGGAAGTGGTTAGCCATAATGGGTTTATCATGCTCGGTGAGGATATTTGTATGTTGTGTGCCAAATGATAACATGCTTATGTTTTGCATTTTATGTGGGCATGGTATTGAGACTCATGGATATTATTCAGTTTCTAGTTGACTAACTTGGAGGTTTTATTGGAAATGCGCTTGATCAACGTTGTTTCTAATAAGAATTCTAAGGGAGCGGTGGAACAAATAACTATCTTTGTAGGCTTAGCTCGATTATGTGTTACGTGTCATGTGGTAGCTGATGTGTAGGTTGATTGGAGTGTAAATACAATTGTTTGAGTATTTGCTTATATGATGGTACTGTGTTAGTATTTTAGTGAAGGGTACTTGTGTCATGTATCATAGGATGCGTATTTTCTCTTTAATAGAGATGTTTTGGACAGTGGTTTTTACAACCCTGACCTGTGATTAGCCTATAATCTATGATTAAGAATGCCTAAGAAGTAAGTAATTAAGAAGGAATTTTGAATTAATTTCACGTGTTACATGTTATTCGTGTTAATATTTGTCTGTCGTAGAAATATCTGTCTATGTTTCTGTTTTGTTCTATGAATTGAAGGTCTTATCAGCATCTGATCATGAAATTGATTTGGTTTATGAGTTATTTCAAATTTTTAGAATTTTATGGTAGGTTCAATTGAAATTCAATTCGGAATGAAATAATTAGAACAAATTATTGTCCATTGCTTAGGCTAATTAACGCTTAATTGGCCAACTATAAACCAAGCCTATATAAGGCTTCTAGATTACAAAACACTCTCATTTTCTCATCCTTGAGAGCAAAAACATGAGAGAGAAAGGGACCAAGAGAGATTTGGCTTAAAGCTTGAGGTTTGGAAGGAAATTGCTAGGAGATTTGGAGAGTTGCTCAAGAGCATCACTAAACCTTAAAGAATTGAGGATTCTAGGTAAGAAATGTTGTCCTTAAGCTTTGTATTCAAGACATTAGTGAAAGAATTCAAGAGATTAAAGTAGTTAAACATGATAATTGAGCTTTGAGTAAGGAATTTGGGAATAGTTCATCAATGCATGCATAATTCATTGGATTTTGAGTTCAATTTCCAAACATTCACACATGCATGAAGCTTTACTTGCATACTTTGAAGAATCCAACTTGGTTTCACTTGTATTCCTTCAATTGTTCATGTTTTAGAAGCTTTGAACTTGTATCATTCCATGCATGTTATGTTTTCACAATTTCAAGTTTGATTTTGAACGACTGGCATACTTTTGGGCTTTGATTTTGTGAAATGATTTCGAATTCATATTTTTTTACAAGTTTACATATGTTTCCTCAAGTTTTGGGGCCCAAAGGATGTGTTTTAAGGCTTTGAATTTGAGTTTTGAAGCTACAAAGCCAATTTGGAAATTCCAGAATTTGCACCCTTCGCTCGAGCGGTAGAGTCTGTGCTCGAGTGGAGAATGCGAGCTCCCACTAGTTTTACAGACTTTTGCAGACCGCTCGAGCGTTTGAAGTTGCGCTCGGGCGAAGACCCTTTTTGCTCTGTCTTGCGCTCAAGCAACCATCGAGCGTCCGTCGAGTGGAAAAATCATGTAACCATTACTTTTGCAGACTTTACAGACCGCTTGAGCGACAAAAGTTGTGCTCGAGTGGATTGCCCTGTTTTGGAAAATTTGACTAAGTGTTTTAAAGAACATTTTGGCATCCTCATTACATAAGTTAAGTACTATCCGAGTGTGTGTTTCAATATGTGTATCTGTTATGTATATGTAGGTCACACGCTATGAGCTGTTTGATCCATTTGTTCTACTACCAAAGCTATCTGTGAGTAATAACTCTGTAAAGCTATGTTCAATATGAAATACTTTATGAACATTATGATATGATATAAACTGTTTCTAAATGGTACAAAAGGCTATTTTGAGATTACATGAATGATGATCTAATTGTTTGAAATGTCTTTGTGGTATTCTTAGTAAAGGCCCTTGCCCAGGAGAAATAATATTGTGGCTTGTGGTCATAAGCCCTCGCTCGGGGGAAACAATACCATGGCATAGGCCCTCGCCCAAGGGAAACAATACCGTGGCATGAGGCCCTCACTCGGGGGAAACAATACCGTGGCCTACGTATGTTATATGATACCCAGTACAGGAGGTTCCATTATAGAACTTGATATAAATGACCAATGTGATTTCCTAATGCTAATGGACGTACCATACATGAATTGAATATGAATATGAGTATGACTCTGTTTCCGATACGAATACGAACATGATTATATTTGATTTGATAAGGGATTTGAAACTTGAATCAATTATGGCATCATTCATTAAAATCTTTACTCTATTATTATTCATTGGACTCCAGCTCACTATATTATTTATCTATGTAGGTGAGCAGGCGTGTGACCAGGCCTAAGCTGCCACCAGGAAAGTTTTTGGGTTAGCTAGCCACTGTGCCTCTCGAGGAGGGTCCTTTTTGAGAAGTGGTCAAATTTTGTGAACCATGCTAAAGATCTTTTTTGTATTTCTTTTGGTTAAGCTTGTAAATGTCCTTTGTTTTGTCTGTATGTATTTGGATGGTGACGTGGTATGACGCTTTAATTATGTAGTTAAAGTTTTAAATTTATTGTCCCGTGTATGTTTGCATAGCTCTATGGACATTGTATTTGTATATTTGCTTTTGCAGCCCCTTATATTACATGATATTTAGGTTAGAGGCCTTTGGTAATCCCAAGATTACTGGCCAGTTATGATGCTAAACCTATAGGGGCGGGTTTGGGTCATGACAGAGTGGTAAGTTTGTAAATGTCTATCATTTTGTTTGTATGTATTTGGATGGTGACGTGGTATGACACTTTAATTATGTAATTAAAGTTTTAAATTTACTATCTCATGTATGTCTGCACAGCTCTATGGACATTGTATTTGTATATTTGCTTCCGCAACCAATTATATTACATGATATTCAGGTCAGAGGCCTATGGTAATCCCAAGATTACTAGCTGGTTACGATGCTAAACCTATAAGGACAGGTTTGGGTCATGACAGTGGTAGTAAACATTGAGTGGGCACCTCTGTGTGTGCTATATAGGTGATATGTTGTGTGTTTAAAGCTAAAGTGTGTGAGATTTTGTTAGGGGCACTATTAGAGGTGTGTAAAATTTGTTATGTTTGTTTGGATTAGGATGTCTAAACAAGGATGTGATGACTTTCCTCCTTCCACACAGGAAGAATTAAGGAAGCAATTTCCAGAGTTGCGCCAATATACTACACCTTTGGCACAATTTGAGGCGTGGTTTACCAATCTATCGAGTTTGCTCCGGAGTTTGTTGAAATTGAGGAGCTCCGTTGTGTGGAGTTTGAGAGTAAGTTATGTGATGATGTTCGGGGAAGGATTGCTGGGTCTTGGCATAGGAATTATCGTGCGCTTGTGGAAACGGCGGCTCACATGGAGGTCACAGTATTAGTCATGGGACAAAGTGGGGAGGAGGCCAAATCGATAACTCCTACAATTCGGGGTCGTGGTAGACCTAGTAAGAACCAAAGGAGAATGGCAAGGTTGTTGCCTCAACCAATAGTTGTACCAACGGGATCATCTAGCCAACCAGGACTTTAGGCGATCGAGTGCTCACAGAGGGAGTAGTCATTGGGATCCTTACCAGTTCAGACCTTGAGCTAGTCACGTATTCAGGGACCACCTATTTGCTATAAATGTAATCAACCGAGTCATACTAGGCATTTTTGTACGCAACGGGGGACTTCCTTGCGTAATCCACAATCTAGTCGGGTTTAGCCTTATCTATCCGGGCAGTGATGATACCGATACCAGAACCGAGTAGGCCAAACTTCGAGGGTCATTGGTGGGTCAAATTTTTATTCGAGTAGGGAGATGCGTGTTTGTTTAGTGGAGATGCGTGTTTAGGGAGATGTGAGTGCTCACAGATGGAAAAATCATTGCGATCCTTACCAGTTCAGACTTCAAACTAGTCACGTATTCAGAGACCACCTATTTGCTATGAATATAATCAACCGTGTCATACTAGGCATTTTTGTACAAAATAGGAGACTTTCTTCAGTAATCGGTAATCTAGTCGGGTTTAGCCTTATCTGTTTGGGTAGGGACGATACTGATACCAGAACCGAGTAGGACAGACTTCGAGGGTAATTGGTGGGTCAAATTTTTATCCGACTGGGGAGATGTGTGTTTGTTTCAAGTATGGCCAGCTGGGTTGCGTCTGTAGCTCTTGTTCTTGGCGTCGTAGTTTAGGGAGTGTTTCGGGGCTTGAAAATAACTCGTCTCGGCAATCAAGATAAGAATGTGATGGTGGTGTTGGCAGAGAGATATCTATTTTGGATAGTTAGTTTTGAATATCTTGTTTTGTGAACTGGAGGATAAACGGTTGTAATTATTATGTGATCGTTTTATTTTGTAATCGATATGGTGTGGACTGTTGAAATATTATGACTTTTGTTTATGTATGTATATATTGTGGGTTATTTATGTTAATGAGTTGGATATGTTGTAATTTTGAGTTTTCCTTAATGTGAACAGTTGTTGTGGAATTTGGAAACATTCATATTGACGTGTAAGAATTATTGCGTTTGACTTGGGAATGTGATGGCCGGAGAGCCTTACTTTGACTTAGGGATTGATTTCTATGTTAAATAAATTGTGTTTGATTGGAATTGATTTAGAATGGAGGAAACGGTAGAGTTGGTTGTGGAAGATGGGTATTTTGAGGGTCATTTTGGTTAGTTAGAATATTGCAAAGGTGGAGTAATCCTTTATTTTGGGTATAGAGAGACTTAGGGTTACTCGTATTTTGGAAATAACGTATTGTTTCGTTGGATATAGACTTGTACCATAATGGTAGTTGATGTTAGCGGATCTTGGTATTATCTGGTTGGTTGTTTCTTGTGAAGGGATATTAGTCCCTTATCGTAGTATTGGTTGTAGTGTTTGGTGGATGGTGTGTTCTAAACACCTTGTGTTGTATTTTGGGCAATGGTATAGCAGATGTTCCTAAGTTCTAGGATTTATTTATTGTATTTGGGTGCGAGAGCTGTGTACCTCAATTGTGGTTAAGTTAAGAGATGTTTTTAGAAGGGTTAGTCGGGTGTGTAACCCATGGTTGGTGCGTGACTCATGTATAGGGTCACAGTGGTTTTGTGTTTGTTGGCCTAGGTTTGGAATGACGGTGAGGAGGTGATTGTCTTCGGAGGTGAGCCATGTTTTGGCTCAAGTAGTGTTCTGGGTTAGTTGAGAGTGTAGTTGGGAATGTAGAGCCGTGACTCGGGTGGTGGTGGAGGTTGAGAACTTCTTTTGTTATTTTTTGGAATTAGAACAATATGACTTGGGAAAGTCTACACGTGTCTGTATGTGTATGTGTCAGAGTTTGGTTCATGGTAATTGTTTGATAAGTATTAGCAACTGGTAGTTCAACCAGGGGACTTAATATTTTGGTTGTACTCATATACTGGGTAATGGGATATAATGTGGATTAAAGAGTTGACCTTATTAGTCACTGAGAGATGGAGGTGTTGTGTTTGCTTGTTGTTTGGTTTGGGTTGTACAAGGTAACAGTGGTGTTGTAGCGTGGTAGGCTTTTGTGAGTTGGTTTAGTGCGAGAGAATAAATACGTGAAATTTGTTGTTATGAACTCGGTTGAGATTGTGAGTACATTGGTAGAATAAGGGATATAGTGCTGAGATAACCCATTTGGGGTTAAGGGTGAGACGTTGTGCAGTAAGTGATGGGGTTTCACTTGTGTGGTGTGTAACAGTATATGGTTTGTGTATAGTTGTTAGATGATGTGTAGAAGGGGGATGGGTTATTGGAGTATCCTAGGAGGTTGCCTCAGTGTGGCAATAATGTGTTTAATGTATTGATAGAGTGGTCTAATGTTCATTAGTGTTGAGTCACCTTGGTGTGTATTTTTGTTGTTGGGTAGTTTTGTGATAAATTTCTCGTATTGGGAGAATTCTTGTTGTGATTTCGATCTGGAGTGGAACTCCGAGTGAAGTAGTAAGATTACGTGAAGTGATTGGTACACTCTGTCAGGGTTGTTTTGACCTTATCGGTCCTTGTGTGTGTGGTGTGAGGTGTTGGTGTGTGCGTTGACTTGAAAGGGGTGTATTGTATTTTAACCTCAGATGTCCATTTCGGACTCAAATGTGAAGTAATGATGTGCATGCCATCTAGGCATACGTGTAATGGGTGAATGGAGAATTAGAGTACAATGGGTTAACTTGAGGAATACGAATTGACTCAATGAGCATGAGAGGTTGTGTATGGAACTCCATTTCGGGGTTGATGAGGTTGGGCAAGATGTTGGTGTTGATGTTAAGTTAGGTGAAGTTAAGTGGAATGTCAGCGTTTGGGGAATAGAGCGGGATAGTGAGGTTGGATAGTTGATTGGTTGGTATTTGCGTTGGTTGACATATAAACCTTGCGAATAGATTGAAATTGAGGGTTGTGTAATTGAACAGTGTCTTAGTGTGGCATGTAAGTCCCATATGGACAGTTGAGAAGTTGTTTTGAGTTTGGGGTAACTAGTTTGGGGTTACAATTGGAAACTTTGGTCTTATAAGCGCTTTTGTGCCATTATGTGATTGGCGGATGTGAAATTTCTCTCTTGTGTTATTGCATCATTGGACATTTCGAAAATTTGTAGGGATTTTCATCGTAGAAAATTTGTTTTGCTATTGTAGCATCACCGTGGGGTGTGATGTGTTTTGTGGGTGACTGTGTTGTGGTTCATCGGGGGGAACACTAAGAAATGATTTTGAGGAAAACATAATTTTCTTTTGGTGTTGTGACCTTGGGGATTTTGCTTAAAAAAAAAAAGTTTTTGGCTTAAAATGTAAGTTTTCGATTTGATAAAAAGTTGAATCCAACAAATCCAAAACAAAAATTTTAGGGGAAAAAAAAAAATGAAATTGATTTTGGGTGTTATGGGTAACACTTGTGGTTTTCGGAAAAACATTTTGGAAATCTCTGAGTTTTGTTGTGGATGGTTGAAAATGCGATTGGATTGTGACGGTGCAGTTTGAAATACCTTTTTGGGAAAGCAAAGTATAGGGATGGCAATTTGAACCCGGCCCGACGGGGACCCGACCCCCCGTCCCCGATAAGAGCGGTTTTTTCCCGAAAAATACTCCCCACGGGCCGGGGATGGTATTTAAAAACGAATCCCCGATCAGTTTCGGGTCGGGGACGGGGATAGCTTTCACAGACCCGGCCCGGCCCGGCCCGGCCCCGTTTTTCCCTCGATAGAAAATTACTATAAATATATATATATATATATCTATTCGTATATTATATATATATAATAATATAATCCTCCTTCCTCATCTGTCTCTCAGTGAGATAGACTCTCACTCTCTCTCTCCTCTACTCTCTCTCACTCCGCAGTGGCGATGGCGACGGCTCTCTCTCACTCTCTGTTAGATCTCTTCTCTCCGCAGTCGGCGAAAGATCTCTCTCACTCTCTCTTCTCTCTGAAATCGGTGATGGCATCTGTGAGCAGATTTGAGTAGTACGCCGTCGTCTCGTTTCTTCCTCCTCCTCCGCTGCAGTACGCCGAACCTTCACACGACAGATCTGAGCAGATCTGTGCATGTATATCTCGATCTGAGCAGATGTGTGTGTGTCTATCTATCTCAATCTGACTCCATTGTTATTTTTATTTTTGATCTATCGATCTATCTCGATCTGTCTATCTACCTATCTTGATGTTGTTGTTGTTGATGAAATTGATGTTGTTGGCGTTGATGTTGATGATGAAAATATGCTATTGCTGATGATTTATGATTGAGGGAGGAAAGCTAAACAGAGAGAGAGAGAGGAGAGCTGCGGGGATTTATCGGGGTCGGGGAAACCCGATCCCCGTTAGGGGGCGGGGGGCGGGGGCGGGGGCGGGAGGATGATGGGGTTCCCCGTCAGGGATCGGGGGCGGGGGCGGGGGCGGGGGCGGGGGCGGGGGCGGGGACGGGGACGGGGAATTCTATAGCTTCGGGGATCGAGCACGGGGAGGGTGATCCCCGGCCCCGGCCCCGGCCCGCCCCGTTGCCATTCCTAGCAAAGTGTTTTGAAACAAATAGGGGAAAATAAGGAATTTTCTTTAACCTGAATGGGGTATCTTATATCTTGTATTGGGAAGTAGTGTTTTGGATCTAACCTGAGTTTCTAGTTACATGTTGTATGTTTATTTTTTCAAAGACTTAGAATAATCGAGCATTGTTGTGCCATAACATTGTTGTTTGATCGCGTTTTCTTTATGTGTCGAGTTACGAGAGAGTTGACTAGGTGCTTTGTATGCGATGAGTTTTCATATTCTCTATGTCCTAGAATTTGAGCACACAATGGTGATTTCGGTGTTGTAGGTGGTTCAGGCGTGGTTGACGTCTTTGAGTCCGAGTGGTTATTGTTGTGGTGGTTGTTATTTCTTGTCTCATAGGCCACTACAAGTTATGTGGGTTGAAGAGGCATCCATGCTTGTTCTTGGTATTTTGGTATTCAGGTGTCTTTGGGGCACTGAGGTGTTGGACTGAGATCTAGGAATGTATCCCCAGATGGATCTAAGCTTAGGTTAGCGTTGTGTTTTCTTTTATAGATTGGGTGCCCTTTTTGGTTTTGGCATTTCTTCAATTTCGGGCACAAAATTTCCTAGGTGAGGGAGGTTATAGTGGCCCGAGTTAGTTTAACCCGGCCCATTTTCTTTCGCTTGGGGCGCAAGGTTGCTCCCGAGTGAGTTGGACCTTGTTAGGTAGGTTTGGCAGTTGGTGTGCCTTAAGGGGGCTACTGAACAGTAGCTTATGAATTTTTGGGTTTGCCTGGTTACGCCAGCGACTGTCTGGGGTGGGAGGCCGCGCCCCGCGGTCACATCGTGACTAGGTCGCGATCAAAACTAGCTCTCAAGTCTTTTGGCCTGAGGCTTGGGTGTGTGGGCCACGAGAGGACACGGCTTAGTAGGTCGCGCGTGCGAAGGTTGTGGTTGCAACAGCGACCGTGTTTTTTGGCTAGTCACGTATGCGGTGTTTAGGGTTGTGCCCGTGACCTGTTTGTCTTGATGTTTAAGGCCGCGGTCTGGGGTTCGCACCTGCGGTCTATTCGTCTACATAAGCCGTGAGTGCGTGGAAAATATCCCTTTTTTCAGATCTTTTCTCTCTCCTCTATCTCTCTCTCTCTCTCTCTCTTGCCATTGTTGATCTTTTTCAAGCTTTAAGCTAGGGTTTCATATATTTTTACCCATTTTTTACAACTAGTCCCTTATACCAAAACGTAGAGCTCGATGAGGGCCTCCATTTAATATGAGTGGATTGTCTTTTCGTCGCTGACAGTTTTTCCGACTTATCTCCTCTTCGCTTCAAGAGGTAGGGTCTATTTCCTTAACTCGATATGAGTTCGTTGGTGTATTTGTGGTATATTTTGATATATAGATCCTGTAATACTTTGATTTTGGAGTATATTTTGTGGGTTGAGGGTTTGTCCAAATTGGGGGTTGTTGATTATGATTTTGCTATTAAATCTATTTTGGGTATACAAACTTGCATGAGATGTTCTAAAAGAGAAAAACCCCAATTTGTGAAAAAATCCTAAATGATGTTGATTTTGGGAATTTGGTATGTTTTGGAAAATGGATTTGGTTGGGAAAGTATGGTGACATTTTTTAAAAAATACCTACTATTAAATACTCTTTTGGAATGTTCTAGAAAGGTGAATTCTGAAACTATTGGATTGTATATCTGCATTGTTATCTTTTAATTATTGCATTAGAGATAATTGTTTTGGCTGTCGGTGGAGGATAGTATTGTCATGTGTTAGAAATTACATGTGGATTAGGCAATTTGAAATCATTCATATCATGGAGCATGTAATGGATTTTGGAAATTGCAACTGTATGTTTTGGAAATTCTCGTATTATGTTTTGAAACATTTGAATTGTTTTGGAAAACAATATTTTGGTATCACACTTATTGTGCTACTGGAAAAAGTTGTAAGGTCCCTTAGTCTTGTCAATCCTGCGAACGAACTTGTTTAATCAAATGTAAATTTCCTAGTTATTTTTCCTTGCTCGCTTGAGTGAAGGAGTCCTGGCTCGAGCGAAGATGTCCTACTCCCAGAAGTTTCCTTTGTCTGCAAAAGTTCTGGAAATGAGGATTGTACGCTCGAGCGAAGGAAGCTTGGCTCGAGCGAAGTCAGAGTCTTGGCTCGAGCGACCTTCGCAGTCTCTATTTTCTATAAATACTTGTTTAAGTTTGATTTAGGGTTATGTTTTTGAGATCTTCTTTAAGGTGTTTAGGGTTTTCTTTTGAGATTGTTTGCTAGTTTTCCTTGATGTGTTGATTGAGTATTAAACTCATGTTTTGATAAGCACACATCAAGGAGTTTGATTATTCATATTTAAAAGTGTTATTCTTCGGTGGAATCCAAAGAATCAAGCACAGAGGAGTCGAAGGAGTTTGATGCTGTGCACAATCGTTGATTTGACAATGGATGTTGTGGATTCAACATCAATCTAATCAATTCCAAAACGAAAGTTGTGGTGAAAGATATATAGAAGATTTTAAGACAAATTGGCAGTGTTTAGGTAATTTGTTTGGTATCTTTGTAATATTTCTTTCTTCAGTAGTGAATTGATTTGTGACATTTCGCTCGTGGTTTTTTTTTTTTTTTTTTTTTTATCACAATTGGAGGTGCTCTAATCGTGATTTTTCTAAGTAAAAATTGTTTTGTCGATTTATTGTTTTTTGAAACAACAATCTAAATCATGTTCGTACGTACTTGATGATTTAGATTGTTAGTTTTAATTGTTTGGGAATTGGTAAAATTAAATCTTGATCTAATCACGAATCACTTAGGTTTTACAATTGGTATCAGAGCGGGTCACTCTTTGTTTTTATCAAAACTATAGGAGTGTGATTTTGTGTGATTGGTGATATGGATTCAATTCGTGAAGGTAACTCGACCCATAGACCTCCATTACTTGATGGTACAAAACTATTCTTGTTGGAAAGCTCGTATGAGAGCGTTTTTAAAATCTATCGATGAGAAAGTTTGGCACTGTGTGATCTATGTGTGGAGTGAACCTATTGTTACCATTGATGGTGTTGATATTCCCAAACCCCTTGATAAATAGGACGCATTCGACTATCACAACTCAAGTTGGAACAGCAAGGCTCTCAATTCCCTTTTTTGCTCCTTCACACCTGAAGAGTTTTGTCGTATTTGCAGGTGTGAGGTAGCAAAAGAGGCTTGGGACATTCTCGAAACAATTCACGAGGGTACTACTTCTGTTAAAAGGTCAAAACTTCAACATCTCACCTCAGCCTTTGAAACTCTTTTTATGCGTGATGATGAGACGTTTGATGATTTTTATGCTAAACTTAGTGACATCGTGAATTCCTGTTTCACACTCGGTGAGAAAATCCCTGAAGGTAAGGCTGTTGGAAAATTTTTGAGGTCTTTACCCGAGAGGTTCCAATCAAAAGTGATAGCTATTGAGGAGGCTCAGGATGTTGATACCTTCAAGCTTGATTAGTTGGTTGGAAACTTGCAAACTTATGAAGCCCACCAGATTTATAAGAAAAAACAAAAAGATAGTGTGGCTTTCACTAGTGCTAATGAGACTGTAAAAACTCCTGAGACTGAGTTTGATCTAGAGTGCGAGATGACGACTATGTTTACTAAACAGTTTAAAAAAAAAATTAAACAAAAAGAAGCCTAATTTCAAGGACCCTATTTCAAAAGATAAGAGTAATGAAAAACCCAAAACTTTTCCACCAAAACTTGCTCCAAAAACTGAAAAGAAGATTGTGAAGGGGCAAAGGGTCAAGTGTTATGAATGTCAAGGGTTTGGACATATTGCTCTTGAATGTCCTTCGAAAAAGAACCAAAAGAAAGTTTATACAGCGACTTGGGATAATGAAAGTGGGTCAGAGCAAGAACTCGATGAAATCAAATCCGTATAAGACAGAGATAGTACTTACATGGCATTCTAGTCTACTGTCACTCAACCTTCTCCAACAGTGGAATTTGCTCGTGGCCAGAATCTGCACCGTGCTCCTACCTTTGACGGAAGTAATTACTTGTACTGGAAGATCAGAATGAGGGTGTTTCTGAGAGCATACAACCCTGAGGGCTGGCAAGCCATTGAAGAGGATGTTGAAAGCGCTGACAATCCGAGCAATCAGAGAGTTCTAACTACCATTTGTGGAGCAATTTTTGATGAAGAACAGCAGCGGGTTGCTTACGGCACAAAGGCCAAAGATGCATGGGACATTCTGAGTCAATTTCATGAAAGAGGAGAGTCATCTTCACCACCATCTATCACCTTTCCTGCCTTAGTTGCTCAACTGGATGAGGCCCAGGAGAAAGAGGAGCAAAAAGAAGATGATGAAACATCAGAAGACAATGATGAGATTGATGGTGATGATTTACAACAAGCTTACAAAAAGCTTTACGATGAATCTCTGAATTTGTCCAAGATCAATGACAAACTCACTCTCAAGCTCAAAGCATGTAAAAGCGAGAATGTCAAGCTAAAAGGAGAAATTGCAACGGCAAAGCAAAATGTCATCAAGATCTCTAATGATAGGCAAGACCTATGTGGGAAACTTCTATCTTGTGAGACCAAAAGGAATGATCTTCTGAAAATATATGCCATATATGAAGAGAAGATTGAAAACCTTGAGATGTAACAAGCTACATTGGAAGAGATGGTTGGTCAAAAAGATGAAGAATTCAGAGATGCTAGAGCCACAATTGCCATGTGGAACAAAGGTTCCAAGACATTAGAAGACATCCTCGGGTCTCAACAAATGTGTTGTGACAAAAGTGGTCTAGGCTATGGTAATGTGATAGTTCACAAGGGACATGCCTCTACATCACATGACCTGAAGACTCAAACAAAGGGAAAGCTGAAGGTGCAATAGGGTGATCTCTCTCTTCATCTGCATAACAGGGGTAAGATCAACAAAAAGAAGGTAAAACCTATTTTTGTTTGTCATCATTGTGGTAAGTATGGTCACAGTCGTCCTTATTGCTTTGAGTTGTTTGGTAAGGTGTCTCAAAAGGGTAGAAATTCTAATACTTTTTGGGTTAGGAGACAACCTTACATGTCTACGCGAAACACCAAGATTCATGAGGGTGTTCACAATGCTAAGACATTTACCAAGATTGCCAGTCCTGATTTTGTTAAGACCAAAAAGATATGGGTGAGAAAGGGTGACTTGACTTGTTTTGTTGTTCACACTACTCTAAAAGCACGTGACTTACACATGTGGTACCTTTATAGTAGGTGCTCTCGTCACATGTCGAGAGACAAATCCTACTTCACCTCCCTTGAAAAATATAAAGGAGGAATTGTTACCTTTGGAGATGGTGGCACTTCTAGAGTCGTTGGTTAGGGCTCTATAAGTGTGGCTGGTCTTCCCAAGCTCGAAAATGCATTACTTGTTGATGGCCTTAAAGAAATTCTTTTGAGCATCAGTCAAATGAGTGATTCCCACAATGAAGTATTATTTTCAAAAAACAAATGTGAAATTTTAGATAAGATAAGAAGGGAAATACTGTCGTGCATGGGGTTCGCACATCTGATAACTGCTATGGAATTGTTACCTCTAATGATCTTACTTGCCACTCAGCCATCATAAGTAATATTGATTTGAGGCATCAAAGATTATGTCACATGAATTTCAAAGACCTAACTAAGATAGCCAACAAAGAGCTTGTGAAAGGAGTACCTAAACTAGATAAGAATATGAACCATGTGTGTGGACCATGTCAACTTGGCAAGCAAACTCGTGCCCCCCATAAAAAGGTGAACAGCTTCATAACCAAACACCCTCGCATTGAAAGCATTGGAGGTAAAAGATATATTTTTTTACATGTTAATGATTTTACTTGTTTTTCATGGGTAAATTTTTTAAGAGAAAAATCTTATACATTTGATGCTTTCCAGGCCTTAGTCCTTAAAATCCAAAATAAACAAGGTGTTTCTATTGGGCGTATCATGAGAATCCGAACTGATCATGGTCGTGAGTTTGAAAATAGTTCGTTCTCGAATTTCTGTGATATGCATGGAATTAAGTATGAATTTTTTGCACCGATTACTCCACAACAAAATGGAGTTGTTGAGAGGAAGAACAAGAGATGGCTATGGTCATGCTCCTTAGTAAAAAAGTTCCTTTAAAGTTTTGGGCTGAAGCCTTAAATATTGCTAGTTATGTCATAAATCGTGTGTATTTAAGGCCCGACACTTTACAAACTCCATATGAATTGTGGAAGGGATTGAAACCTAATGTAAAATACTTCAAAACTTTTGGGAGTAAATGGTACATTTTCAAAAATAGAGAGCCTTTGGGAAAATTTGACTCCCGAAGTGATGAAGGCATTTTTCTAGGGTATTCAACCACTAGTAGAGCTTTTCGTGTCTATAACCTGCGAACTTCATCTTTAATGGAATCGATCAATGTGGTTATAGATGACACAGGTTCTCCTACTTCAGTGATAAATGAGGAAGAAAATGGTGAGTCTCCAATCTTGGATACTGAACAGCAAGGTCAAAGAGAAGCTGAGGTCCAAGCGCAAGAAGGTGAGACAGCACCAACTTCTTAGGCAAGTCAGAGTCCAAAGAGTGCACTAAGAGACACCACTTCTGATGCCTCTGTCACTACAAGTCCAGAGTTCAAACTATCAGCAAGGGTAAAATTGAATCATCCGGCTCAACAGGTAATTGGAAGTGTCTCGGATCGAATGAAAACCTGAAGAGAAATTCGGGAGGAGGTATCTCATATGTGTTATGTTTCATTAATCAAACCTAAGAATATAAAAGAGGCCTTACTAGATGATAGTTGAGTCAATGCTATGCATGAAGAATTAGGTCAATTTGAACGTAACAATGTTTGGACTCTTGTTCCCCGACCTGGAGACATGAACGTGATAGGTACCAAGTGGATCTTTAAGAATAAATCTGATGAGAATGGTACTGTAGTCAGAAATAAAGCTAGGTTGGTTTCTCAAGGTTATACTCAAGTAGAAGGTGTTGACTATGATGAGACGTTTGCCCCAGTTGCACGTCTCGAATCTATTTGTATTTTACTTGGTGTTGCATGTTTTCTTAGTTTTAAATTGTTTCAAATGGATGTGAAAAGTGCTTTTCTGAAAGGTACTCAAAAGAAGAGGCTTATGTTGAACAACCAAAAAGGTTTGAGGACCCTAAATGTCTAAACCATGTCTACAAGTTAGACAAGCCTTTGTATGGGTTGAAACAAGCTCCTTGGGCTTAGTATGATAGACTTACTACCTTTCTTCTTGATAATGATTTTCAAAGGGTAGTGTGGACAAGACTCTATTTGTGAAACATACTAAGTCTCATATACTTGTTGCTTAAATTTATGCTGATGATATTATGTTTGGATCCACTGCTGATCATCTTGTTAAATACTTTTCGGATTGCATGACATATGAGTTTGAGATGAGTATGATGGGAGAGTTGTCTTATTTCTTAGGTCTTCAAATTAAACAGTCTCCTTCGGGTATGTTTGTTTCTCAGACCAAGTATGCCAAAAATATTGTGTCAAACTTCGGTCTCGAGTCGACCAAACATGCACGTACTCCCATGAGCATTAGTCTTCACCTTTTCAAAGATTCTTCTGGTATTGATGTTGATCCTACCCATTATAGGAGTATGATGCGGAGTCTCTTGTACCTCACAACTAGTCGCCAGACATTGCATTTAGTGTAGGTGTTTGTACCCGTTACCAAGCCTGTCCTAAAGAGTCTCATCTTATTATAGTCAAACGCATCTGTAGACACCTAATTTTTTACGGCCCTTACGACTTGGACACCATTGCATGCACACCTAATGATGAGTTTATTTGTTCGCCAAGTGCTCGAAGTCCTCAGCAGAATGCCATAACTTTGAGCCTTTCAAACCCTACATCCTTTTTGTCTCATTTTTGGACCATGCCTTGGTCTTTCTAGACTGCAACCTCTGGTGGCCTGCTGGCCTTCCTTAGAGGTTGCCGGCTATCACTTTTGGGTTGCCAGCCACTGATGTGGCTTGCCGGCCACCACTGTATTTTGTAAATATTTTATGCCAGCTGTGCCAGCTGTTTTCACAGATGCATGCATTTTCACCCACATGTAGAGCTGGATCTCCGTGAGGGAATTTCATGTTTTCTATATATAGAGACCCCCTCTCTCTTGTAGCAAGGTTATAAAATTTTGAACTCCAAAAGCTTCCTCTCTCTATACAAATTCTCTACACTTTTGACTACAAGTCCTTAACCTTTGCCTATACACCCTTAACCAAAGTTGTTTTCTTGGTTTTGTTGTTTGGAATTGCTATTCTCTTCAAAAGTATAAGACTTTGCTTGTAACTTTGTTTTATTTGCTTCTATTCCTACTATTTTTTCATTGTTTTGGGCTTTCAAAACTTTGTGTTTTTTGGGCTGAAGCTTGGCTTTAAGGCCATTAAAGGTTGAGGGGTTGATAGCCCTTTTTTGTACCTTGTTTTCGAGGCCTTTGCCCTTGTGTTTCCCACCCTTTTACTATCTTTTTTGAAGCTTTTAAACACTGATTTTCAAAGCTATTTTAGTGGCCAAAATCATGTTTTGAATTTCAAATTTGGAGGGGTTAGCCTCCTCTTCTTGTGTCTTGCTTGCTAGCCTAATTTATGCTTTGTGTTAGCTTAATAATCTAGCTTGTTTTTGCTCAATTCCAGCATGTTTTAATCTTTGATTTAGACTGTTTTAACTTTGTTTTGGGTTGGTTAAGTCATTTTATTCTTGTTTTGCATGCTTCTAGTGTAAGTGTCCTCACAAGCTTGGTGTTTTAGGCTTTTAGACACCACTTGTTTGAGTTGATTGCATTGCTTTAGAGTTTTTCTTACTTCATTTCAGCAAGCATAATCTCTGTAACCTTCCTCCTTTCTTGGCTTTTAATTTTGCTTTGAAAATGGTTTGAAGTCACTTGCTTGCCCAAGTATGAAATTGAGGTTTCATACTTAATGGTTTAATCCCTTAAGGGGTTCATTACCAACGGTATGATGCTTCTTTCATGCCCAAAGCAACTTGTGTTTTGAGCCTTCTTTCCATTAGAGGACTTTGATTAACCTTTTGGACTTAATTGGATTAAAGAATGGTTGGTAAATTAAAATGAGTAACTAAAACTTGGGACTAAAAGTGAGCAAGATAATTACTTGTGGTGTTCAATTGGACATTAATTGAACACATAGAAACTTGGACCATTTCATACTTGCTAGTGATGAAACGATTCAAGTTTCCAAGGTCAACTTCTTCCTTTGATCATTCATGAAAATGAGGAGGTTTGTGTCTTGTTTTGCGTTTATTGAACTTGCATACTTGGTTTCACAAGCCATCATGCATTGAAATTGCATCCATTGGTGGTTTGTGAACCAAAACTTGCTACTGCTTTGATTTTCCCATGAAAAGGAGGGGTAGGTTCTGCAAACAAACCCTTGAAATCCCATATATACGTTATGTTTGTCCTCTGTTGTGGCAAGATGAACCTGTACATTAGTGGTCGGCAGACCACCATCCATGGCCGGCAACCTTCAACCATGGTCGGTTGGTGGCGAGTAGCCTTTACAAATGGCCAGCCAGCCACTGATACAAAGCACAGCAGAGTGTTGGTAAGGCAGAGCAAATTGATCAGCAGTGTTGGTGTTCAACTGTGCAAATAGAGGCATTCAGAGGCAAAACAGTGGTTTTTCGGGTGAAAACTGAGCATGCGCATGCACATCCCTCATCCCCTGAGGCGGAGTAGTCAATTACTTAGTTTAATTATTAATTTCAATTGTGTTGTAATTCTTTAATTAGTTAACTAGTTTTGATGTAATTATTTTAGTTAACTAGTTAGTTAAATTCATTTGTTGTAATAATTAGTTAAGTAGTTTAGCTATTTATTCGGTTTGTAATAATTAGTTTAATTAGGCTAGCTTTAATTAGTTAGTTAATTAGATTAGCTAGTTTATTCATTCAGACTCTCCTTCATGAGAGTGCAATGTAATAATGTGTATGTCTTTCAACCCCACATCTTTCTCTCTTTTATTTATCTGCTTTTGATGGTTAGATTAGAGACATCACGTTTCAATTAGCATATTTTATGTTCACACATTTGTCCTACATGAACCGGGGCTAGGTTGATTATTCTAACTGCATTGTTGTTACTTATGCTTCTTTCAATACGTGCTTAGACCGCATGTTATTTCATTGATTCATATGCCATATTAGTAGCCAAGCCTATTAATTGCATATTCGCATGTGTTGCATTAGTCATCTTGCATAAGTTAGGAGTCATGCATTTTTTCTAACTCTTTTGTCTATTTTGGCTTGGAGTACCAGGTGAGCCTTCACTCGTTTTAGCATATTGCATGAGTATGAGGGTTGCCATGTTTAGCTTGCTTTCCATGAAGCTAATTGCTTAAGTGTTATAACTGCATGAATTTCTATGGATGAAGGCTTGTTGCTTGAATTGGAAATATTTGAGTAATGTTCATATGCGATCACTTTTCAAGCGGTACATATTCGAAACAATTTTCAAAACAAACATGAATCAAGGTTCCAATTCTTGCAAGTTAGTCTATACTTGTGTGTGTGCGCATCACATAGTGATGCTAGCCTAATAAATCGGAATAAAAACATATAATGTTGATAAAAATCATATCATGATTAGTAGAGGCCGATCTTTGATCAGGCGAGCGAGGGTGCTCAAAAGCATTCATGACCTTCCCCTCTCGTACCTAAGTTCCTGAGCCGAGACAATCTTAGTGACGACAGACACGTGGCCTTTGGCACGAGTCATGGGTTTCCTAAATTTCCCAAAAATATTTAGGTTGTGACTCTGTATCTGGAAAAACAGTCTATTTTTGGCAATTTGATCCAAAATCAATTTTCCAATAGATTTGCTATATTTGGACTCTTTGGTGTTTATCAATTTCACATTGCACTTGTGAGATTAGATTTAGAACCACGGGAGTCCGAACTATAGGGCTTATTTCGAACATTCGAAGCGGGGCACGAAAAAGTCGAGCTACAGTTTCTGGCGACTTTGTTGGGGAATTAGAGAACTTGACTTGAACTCATGATATGAAATTTTATCTAAACTTATATGTTTCTTTGCATTGCATTTGCATTGGTGCGCCTAAATCATTATGTTTGCCATTTGCTATTCTTGGACGGTTTGCCGGAGGCTTGCCTAAAAGCTCGCCAAAAGGCTGACCGGTTGCGAGCTCTGCCACAATGGGAACACAACCCTTGGATCTGGATTACCGTTGTACCGTTTGATCCTCCTTTCACTTCTCAGTGTTAGGTGTGAGAGGTATATTAGGTAGTCTTGTTGAGGTACTCTTTTTGACCATTTGACCTAGTTGCATATTGAAAACCATAAAGACTGTTCCAAACTAGGACAAGTTGCTCACCAAAATACAGGATTGCATGAAACCACATTGTTGGAATAGTGAACCCTAGTTCCTGATGAAACTAGGACAGGGCAACCCTACCCCCTCATAGAGGTGTTTTGGCTCTCACTTAACTAGTATGTGCTTTTAGAGTGAAACTTTACAGGAATGTGCGTATCAGTTGCAAGTTTAGGTATCAGATTTGGGGGGCAGAAATTAGTGTTGAGTGTAGTTCTCCAGCTTTTGATTACAACTGTGTGTTATTAACATTTGAGCTGAGGTGCTGTGCAGTTTCTGATTATTGCTTTCCTTTTTGCTTTATTTCTTTTTGCAAGGTAGTTTATCACAATTGCTTCAGATAGTTCAGATACCCCCCAAGCACTCTGGACCCGTGTAAGGAGACTTTATAGATCCGGGGATCTTGTTAAGGGACAACCTGTGTTTGCTTCACTCCCACCAGTTACTAGACAGAGGGGAGTTAGGCAGAATTCACTAGTTTAGCAATCACCTGTATCTAGTCAGGTTTAATTTTCTACATCTAGGCTAGCAAGAGGTCACTCGTCTATTCAGATGACTCAGTACCCTGCAGTCAGTATGGAGGACTTGATTCGTCATCTCCAACAAATAGTGGAAACCATGCAGCAAGATGCTACTCGCCAAGCTGAAGTGATAAACAGGCTGCAGCAATAGCAACCGCAGCCAGCAGTGGCTTTTGCTTCCCATACACATCCTGAGGGTATCCTAGCACCCAGAATCACTGCCAATGTCCAAAAGAATCTGGGCAATCCGGTAGACCCCATCCTACCACAAGCCTCCAAGGCACCAGTGTACCAAACTGAGCCTCTATTTGAATTCGAAGTTGACCCTACTATACTGAAGGTCAACAAACTGGAGAAGCTTTTTAAGTGAGCACGGGGTGTGAATTCAATTCCCAACATCGAAAATGGATTTACTGACTCCGCAGTAACTTTCCCAAACCAGTTCAAAATGCCATACATAGGTCGGTTCGATGGCTTTGGGGATCCCATGGTTCATCTAATGTTGTTCTCTGATATCCTGCGGCCAATGGGCCTCACTAGACTTTAAAAGCTGTCACTTTTCAGCCGGACTTTGTCTGGAATAGCGGCGATCTGGTATGCAAAGCTGGAAGACTCTATAAAGCAGAGCTGGGAGGAAATGGCTGAGGCCTTCATCGCACAATACTCATATAATACGCAAATTGAGGTCAGAACCCGTGATCTTGAGGCATCCCATCAAGAGCCAAATAGGGGCTTCTCAAATTTTGTAACGAGGTGGAGGGCCAAGGCTTCGATGATGACTACTAGGCCGTCAAAGAATGATCAAATCAGGATGGTGGTCTGCAATCTACAAGGGAAATTATTGCAGAAAATGATCGTCTTACCATTGTTCACATTCACTGACCTCCATGAGATAGGAGTTCAAATTGAAGATGCAATGAAACAAGGGTTGATAACCGATGAGAAGGAGCATGCCAAAAGGCCTTTTTCGCGCAGTTCCAATATAACCACTAGTTGAAGCACAACTGCGCGACCATCTGATGTGAATGTCATCACCACTATAGTCAAGATAGCTAACTCTTTTGCCAGCACAACTCCACAAACCTCAAACAACCAAGCCTGGTCCCAAAGGGTCTTTACCTCACTCTACATGCCTTTATCTCAAGCCATGAAGGTGTTGATCAAAAGGGAGCATCTAAAGCCATTAGAGCCACGTCCACTACCCGATCCTCTCCCACCTAAACACAACCCAGCCAAATACCGTGTTTTTCACCAGTAGCACGGTCACGATACCGACTAATGCTTCAGGCTGCGTCATGAGATTCGAGATCTCATCAACAACAAGGTGATTGGGCCACCCTAAAAGCCAAATATAACCACCAACCCTCTCCTGGTCCACAACCAAGTTCCCCCGCCCTGGAACCTAAATCTAATACATACACTGGCCATCCCTTATGACCCTAGCATATATATTAACTCTTGCCACCTACCCAAACCAACGTTGTTCATCTCTAAAAGCACGGACTTGTGCATGATGAACACGTCTACACTTCAACCTAAACCCGTGGTGGTGATAGTGGTAGAAGGAGGGAGGTTGGCCTTAGAGGAGAATGTCAATCCATTGCCTGAGAGCTCTATGGACTTATCCAAGGGGGAATACAATATGTGCTATTACATTATGCCAATTGATCAAGCCAAGCCCGAAGTGGTATTACCAATAGCAGTGGTGGTTAATGTGGTTCGGGAGGATGGCCCGAGCCAAGGTCTGGATGATTTGGCAAAGCTGGAAGAGGACTTAGACAATCTGTAGTTCTATGATGAACAAGATCAGGGGGATGTGTAGATTGACTGGTTTAATTTGAATGGGTCGATGGACAACTCAGGGTGGTTAAGTGATAAACCTGACAGGGAAAAAGAAACTGAACCAAAACCTGAAGAAAAGGAAGCAAAAATAGCTGTAGTGGCCGGAATGGCCGAGGAAAAGGGAAAACTGCCGAAGAGTACCAACATCAAGAATTTAGCTCAGGAACTGGGCACTGTGAGTACCGTGGATACAGAACAGGAAGCTGTGTTGAAGCGATTTATGCAAGAAAGGGATCAAGACAAATAAGAAGCTGGAAGAACCGAACACCCTGCAGGGGATATTTCTGATGTAAGAATGATTAGACCGGAGCCAGACAATTGTTTGTTGGCTGCCAGAGATGTATGGTGGAAGGATGATGATCTGCTTTTGGCTCACACCGATGAAGATTAGGGTGAAGACCTGCCAGACAACACCTGGTACACTGAAGAGATTGACAACATGACAAGAAGTGGATGGTATTTCAAGCAGCCACACTTAGACCAAGCTGAAGCCTCCAGGAAAGATAAAGAGGTTGAGAAGCAGAAGGAAAAATAGTTGGAAGAAGAAGTGGTGTTGAAATAGTTAAAGAAAATTCAAGTCGATATTTCGATCTGGGGCCGTTTATGGCTTCTCGAGTGCGTCAACAGGCTGTACTATCAGCGATGGATAGGGCCAAATTGTCCATTGATACGACTCCTAAACAGCTTGTGGGATTAGTCTTCCCAGGAGGCGCCGTGCCAAACCTAACCTTCTCAAACAAAGAACTACCGCCAGAAGGCTCAACACACAACAAACCTCTGTACATATCAGTGAAGTGTAGAGAAAAGTGGGTGCCAATGGTATTGATCGACACCGGGTCAGTAATCAATGTCTGCCCGTTGCGCATAGCTTATGCGATCGACCTGAAACTAGCAAATTTCGTGCCTACAGCTCAGTTGATTCGGGCGTGTGACAACACTAGCAGAGAGGTTATGGGCACGGTACAGATTAGAGTTCAAGTGGGCCTAGCTCAACAGGATATTGAGTTCCATGTCCTGGATGTGCTGGCCACTTTCAACCTACTACTAGGGAGACCTTGGTTGCACCAGGTGAAAGCAGTCTTTTTTACTCTCTACCAAATGCTAAAATACCCTTATGGGAAGGGGATGGCTTTTGTGTTCGAGAATTCGTCCATACATCCTTCGCTAGAGGTGACTACACCAGTGCTGGAAATCGACCATGGCGAGGAGGATGTATTCCTCTCAGGGTTTACTCTAGCTGAGGCCCGAGTAGTGCAGAACATCTTGGCAGCTGATGAGGGCTTGTATGTCAGCCCCCAATTAATCTATTTCATGAACAAGCTCCAACATGTGCCAAGAATGAGACTGGGAAGAAGTGTCTGGAAAGGTGTCACAGCATTGGCCGATGTGCCACATAATCCGCATGCCTTTGGTCTTGGCTATATGCCTACCAAAGAGGATTGGGTTAGGAAGGGAGAAGAGATGGCAGGCAGAGCCAGAGCTAAGCAGATTGGGAAATGCTATGAGCTTGTTCACAGGTCGATCCGGGGAACACTGAACAACCATTTTGTTTAGGAAGGTGAAGACTTCCCATTTTGCGGCTTCCCTGAACCCTGGTTCAATTCTAAGAAGCAGCGTCTTCCTGGCTTTGAAATTTTCTTTGACTTGCAGTTGCAAGTAGTAATACAAAGAAAAAGGCTGAACCAACTGCTAAAGCTGAACGGAGCATAGAAAATGATTCAGACAGTAGCGAGCTTGGAGTAGGGGTAGCATTGGCATGTCTCATTTCAGATCCTCCGGCCGACTCAAAGAGCTTGGGGGATAACCTAACCATCTCCATGATCGGGGACCAATCGGGTGTGAACCCTTCTAGCAGCATTTTGGACGCATCTGACGCACCATCTCTCGTTCGGCAATTGGAAAAGGGTTACCTGTCTAGTAGTTCTGAGTCAGGTAGTGAGCCAGAATCTGATTCCACAGAGTTTGTGGAGTCGGAATTAGATTCTGGTTCTTTTGAGTTCGAGTCCGGTATTCTTGGAGGTGATAACCCGGATGCCAAGGTCTTGTCCAGGTCGTCCTTTTCTTTTGCTTTTGAGTCAGTTGTAACCGAAGAGCTGGATGAGCTAGACTTTATGAATGAGAATGCCACTGCAGATTCTGAGTATTTCTCTGTGCCGCTTGTTTGTTGCATTGATCAGGATTTTCAAAATTTTAATGAAAATGATGAGGAAGGAATTCCTCTGGTTTTGAAAATTTTGATTAATTGAGAGAAGGAGAGGTTTGCAAAACCCCTTGCTAATGAAATCATTGCTTTTAATGTGGGTACTGAGAAGGATTCGCGTCCAGTCCAGATCGGGTCCACATTGTCTTCAGAGGAGCATAAGCGCTTAGTCGCTTTATTAAAAGATTTCAAAGATGTTTTCGCGTGGTCTTACGAAGACATGCATGGAATCGATCTTGAGATTGTATAGCATCGGATCCCTCTTGATCTCGAGGTCTGTCCCGTCAAATAGAAGCTGCGGAGAATACGCCCAGATTTGGCTTTGAAGATTAAGGAAGAAGTCACTAAACAGATTGAGGCAGGGCACTTGCTCGTGTCTAAACATCCAACGTGGTTGGCCAACATTGTTTCAATCCCAAAGAAGGATGGCAGAATTAGTCTGTGTCGACTTCAAGGATCTGAATAAGGCTAGTCTAAAGGATGACTTTCCCCTGCCACATATTGATGAGTTGGTAGACTTCATCGCAGGCCATGCATTTCTCTCATTCATGGACGGATTTTTCGGGTATAATCAGATTCTGATGGCGCCTGAGGACAGAGAAAAAACTGCTTTCACTACGCTGTGGGGAACCTATTGCTATCAGGTGATGTCGTTTGGGGTAAAAAATGACGGGGCTACCTATTAAAGGGCTGCAACCACTATTTTGCATGATATGATCTATAAAGAGGTTGAGGTATACGTGGGCGACATGATTGTCAAGTCCAAAGAAAGAAAGGGCCACTACACCGCTTCGAAAAATTTCTTTCAACGGATCAGAGAATACAGACTGAGGTTGAATCTGCAGAAGTGTACTTTTGGCATAACAACAGGGAAAATGCTGGACTTTTTTATCACACAGAGGGGCATTGAGGTAGATCCTTCCAAAATCAAGGCCATCCTAGAAATGCCACCACCAATGTGATAACCCTACTTCGTATTATGCTAATTGGTCTTTATCATGAGTATGATTATGTGTTTGATATAATTTTGTATGCCATTATGTGAAAATATGTGGTTTTGAATTTCCATCTGTTTACCGTAGGAAAATCTGTTTGACTTTCTACTTTGGAAATTAAATTGAAGGCCTTATCGGCCACCAAACCCGAAATTGACTACACCATTGTGATTAGTGTAATTTTTGGAGCCTATGGTGAAATTTAGTTGAAAATTTATTCGAATCAAAATAGTTAGATTCGGAACGATTAATTAAGTGCTTAATTATCTAATATTAAAATAATGTGATTAGGAGGGGCAATATAAGGGCCATTATATGATCAATCCTTCTCTTTTATTCAACTTGGCTGATGTTAGTCTAAGAAAAGAGAGAGAGGGTCGGCTAGAGAGGGAGAAAGAAGGAGAATTGTGTGTTTGGCTCAAATTTGTGAAATTGGAAGGTTGAACTCAAGAATTAACCATAGATTGGGAAGATTGAACTTCTAGGTGAGTAATCAACCCCTAATTCATGAGTTGAACTTGTGATTTTGTGAATTCTAGTGATTTGGTAGCTCATGGCAAAGATTTAGTTGAAATTGAAGCTAGAATATACATGCATGCATAGAATTATCATAAATAAGCAAGGATTGTATAATCTATCATGTAGTTTGTTAATCATGAAGAATTGAGTTGTAGGGTCATACATGCAAGCATGATTTGGATGAATTTCATGTGTTTAAGCATCACTTGACCCATTTGAAATAGAATTGGAGTTAAAAGATTGCATGCATGTTTGATTATTGAAGATATGGAGCTCATATAAGATTTGAGAGCATGAGCCATGATTATACAAAAATGTTGATTTATTTTGAAGAATTGAACCATAATTTGGAGCAATTGGCCTAATATTGGTTATGTTCTCATGATATATAATGCATTTGCATGTTTGGGAACCAAAATTATGAGTTTTGAACCCTTGGAGGTCGAATTTGAACTTGAAGAACAATTCTGGAAAACCCAGAATTTATGATGTCTGCTCGAGCAGGAAATACGAGCTCCTAGAATATTTTGCAGTCATGATGTCCACTCGAACAGGGAGCTATGTAGGATGACCTTCAGCTCGAGCATCCGACTTCACGCTCGAGCGTAAAAGTGAGGCAACCAATACTTTTGGAGACCTTATGGGTCTGCTCGAACGGGGAAGTCTACGCTCGAGCGGGGGACCTCTGTTTCTGGAATTTTGTAAATGCGTTCTATGTTTCGTTTTCCGTTCTTTTTCACTTCTAAGTACTCTTAGGCATGCATTAAGCATTATAAATGAGTTAAAAGGATAAGAAAGAAGCCTAAAGAGGAACATGTGAATTAAGAACGGATTGAATCGTTTATGACCCATATGTGTTATGTGATGTGTAGGATCGAGCTCCAGGGTAAATCAACCAGCCGATCACTGTGAGTAATATCTTAATAAAGATATCCGAAATATGCTATTTGTCCAATTGCTCATCTTCCTATAAGTCTGTTAAATTGATTGTGGACAAATGTTTGCTATGCCGAAAGAATGATTGGGCCCAAGGCCAGTTTGACATGAACGAAAGTATGAATGGGTCAAAGGCCAGTTTGACACGAATGAAAGAATGGTTGGGCCAAAGGCCAGTTTGACATGAAAGATGGAATGAATGGGCCAAAGGCCAGTTTGACATGAAAGATAGAATGAATGGGCCAAAGGCTGGTTTGACATGAAAGATAGAATGAATGGGCCAAAGGCTAGTTTGACATGAAAGATAGAATGAATGGGGGGAAAGGCCGGTTTGACATGAAAGATAGAATGAATAGGCCAAAGGCCAGTTTGACATGAATGAAAGAATGGTTGGGCCAAAGGCCAGTCTGACATGAATGAAAGAACGGATGGGCCGAAGGCCGTTTGACATGAATGAAAGATAAACGGGCCAAAGGTCAGTTCGACATGAATGGATTGGGCCCGAGGCCGTTCGATGTGTTTGGACCCGCAGTCACTTGATCTATATATGTACGTACTAGATAGAAATATGATTTGGGCCTAAGGCCGTCTGATGTATATTGTTCTAATGTGTCACGTCCCAAACCCGGCCCTATGGGTTTAGCACCGTAACCGGCCAGTAATCCGAGATTACCGAAGGCCTGCTTAACAGTAGTACAGTAAAACAGAGTTTAGGGCCTGGCGGAAGCCAATATAGTAAATAAATAATGTCCATTGAGCTGTGACAGTCTGTATGCCAAAAAGATTTTCATGCATTCACGCGTGTAGAACAGTACAGTCTATACAAAATTTATAGTCATACAGTACAGGGACCTAATCCCTTGATAACAGTACAGCAAAGCAGATAACAGCCTATACAAAACAGTGAGACAGTACAGAAGGGGAAATGCTAAAACACCCCTAAGCCTTAGCATGGCAACTCGGAACCTCGCAGTGAGGCACAAAGGCTGGCTTGACAAAACTGGAGTCTAAGCCATGCTCCTAGCTCCGATCTGGTGGCTGAGCTCCTACATATATATATAAACAGTGAGCTAAAGCCCAGTGAATAACATAATGCGTAAAGAGGTTAAGAATGAAATGTCCTTACAGTAATGAAAACAGTTCATTAAACAGTATTTCAGTCTTTCAGTCAGAACAGTTATTTAGTCATATGTGGTACATCCATTAGCATAGCAGTAAACAGTAGGTCTTAAAGACCGAACAGTAATGATGGCCATCAATCAGTAAACAGTAATGGTTCCACGAGGGAACCGATAGAGATCTCTATAACAGTAACAGTAAACAGTAGGTGCTAAGGATGCCACAGTACATTTCAGAATATAGGACATGCATTCAATCAAATAACAATAATCACTTCAGAAAGCAGTTCCGTAAACAGTCAGAAAACATTCTCAGTTGAACATATCTTTACACAATTGTTACTCACAGAGTTTGGGCTACAGTACGCTAGAGCGTGTCTTCCCAGTCGCCAACCCTACACAGTTCACAGGTTGAACACACACTAAGCTACACAGTTGGGAAATATCATAACTTAATCCCTAATTTGCCTTGGTTAAACTAGGCCTAAGAATGCCTAGAATGGGATGAGGATGCAAAAATACACTTAGAAAACATTTTGCAAAGTTTGCTGAAAATAGGAGCCTCGCTCGAGCGAGCCTTCCTTCGCTCGAGCGAGCCTTCCAAAATCAAAGGCTTCGCTCGAGCGAGAAATCCTTCACTCGAGCGGTCTGTTGAAACAGTAAAAGTACTGGATGCTGAAATTTTACACTCGAGCCACCAATCCTACGCTCGAGCGTAGCTTCGAACAAAGGTTGGTCGCTCGAGCGAAGAAGCCAAATTCTGGAATTTCCAGATTTGTCTCCTAAGCTCAAACCAAGTATTCTTTCACTCAAAACTCGACCTCTTGGGCCCAAATTCTGGAAAACACATCTAAATTCAATGTATAACAAGTCTCAAGGCTCAATTTATGAATTCAAGCCCCAAAGGTGAGTCAATTAAAACCAATTTTCAAACCCATCTTTCATGAACATGGAGAATCTACAAACATGCATGGATTCAAACCAAATTCAACCTTCAAAGCTTGTCCAAATGGACTCATTTCTTCAAGAACATGATGAATTCATGGACTCAAGTCTATTTATGAACATGCATGTACCTTTTACGATGGACTCAACTCAAAATGCATCAATATAAGCATGCATGTATGAATTATGTTCTAATCCTACATGTGTGAACTAAAACAAGACTTAACTCTACAATTGAAGCATGAATCATGCAAGAATCAACATAAATTCAACATTGAGAGGTTATATTACCTTACCTAAGTCTTGTAATCAATGTGTGGGAGCTAAATTTGCCAATTTCCTACAAATTCTTCAAGTCTACAAGCCAATTCTCTAGATGGAACCCCAATTCTCTCCTTCTCCCTCACTTTGGTCGGCTGTGGGCTCTCAATTGTGGCTGATGAAATGAATTTTTTCAAGTGTAATACAAGTCCCTAGTTGTGTAGGATAGTGGCCCACTTAGTGGCATTTTGGTAATTACACCAATTCAAGTAATTTAATCCATTCAATCTAATTTAATCATACCTAATCACATTTTAGTTAAATATACCATTAAATCACAAAAATTCGACTGATCATGAGGCACTAAACAATTTTCAGTTCGGCCGCCGATAAGGCCTTCAATTTACAGTTTAAACATAAAACACGAACAGATAATCAAATACTCAAACAGATAAGAATGCAATACAATAAACATGCTTAGTCAGTTCAGTTTAAATTTTCAATCAATCCGTTCAGTACTCTAGTTAGTTCAATTATCGGTCATAAACAGTCCAGTTTAGCAGTAATCAGTACGTAATTCAGTAAATTTTTGGTAAACAGTATGGGGTTGTTACAGTCTCCCCTCCTTATAAGGAGTTTAGTCCTCTAAACTCGAGTTACCTTCATTCTGGAAGAAAACAGGATTCAGTGGGAACAAATCAGGATATCGCCTAGCCATGTCATCTTCCCTTTCCCAAGTGGCATACACACCACCATGGTTCTGCCAGTCAACTTTCACTAACGGGATCTGTTTGTTTCTCAGTTTATTGACCTGTCTGTTTACAATCTGTATAGGCCGTTCTTCGTAAGTGTAGTCATCACTCAACACGATACGAGTAGGCTCAATCACATGGAAGGGATCCCGGAGATAATCTCTCAACATCGAAATATGGAAAACATTATGCATATGCTCCATTTCAGGAGGGAGCGCAACTTGGTACGCCACCGGATTAATTTTCTCAATAATCTCATACGGTCCGACGTATCTCGGCGCTAACTTGCCTTTGACTCCAAAACGAGTCTGGCCCTTCATTGGTGTCACTTTCACAAAAACGTGATCACCCACTTCATACTCTCTGTCCCGTCTTCTGACATCCGCATAACTTTTCTGTCTACTTTGTGCAGTTTTCAGTCTTTGCTGTATTAGTTTTATCTTTTCAGTCGTTTCATATACAATCTCGGGCCCAAGCAAAGGCCCATCTCCAACTTCTGCCCAGCAAATCGGAGATCGACATTTCCTGCCATACAATGCCTCGAAAGGCGCCATACCAATACTCGAATGGTAGCTGTTATTGTAGGCAAATTCAACTAAGGGCAAATGACTTTCCCAATCTCCCTGAAAATCAAGGACACACATTCTTAGTAAATCCTCCAGAGTCTGGATGGTCCTTTCTGACTGTCCATCTGTCTGAGGATGATAGGCACTACTCAGCCTCAATTCAGTACCCAATGCAGTCTGTAGGCTTTGCCAAAACCTCGATGTAAACTTCGAATCCCTGTCAGAAACAATAGACACAGGCACTCCATGCAGTCTCACAATTTCATCAATATAGATAACAGCCAATTTGTCTGCATTATAGATTGTCTTGACAGGTAAGAAGTGAGCGGATTTGGTTAGCCTATCAATAATAACCCAAATTGAACCCATACCTTTTCTGGAGCGAGGTAACCCAACGATAAAATCCATCGTGATATGCTCCCATTTCCACTCCAGTATGGGTAAGGGTTGCAGTAATCCGGCAGGTCGTTGATGTTCAGCTTTAACTTGTTGGCAATGAAGACATTTGGACACATAGTCGGCAATTTTTTTCTTCATTCCCGGCCACCAGAAATTCTGTTTCAAATCTTGGTACATTTTTGTATTCCCCGGGTGGATAGACAATTTTGAATTGTGGCCCTCTTGCAGAACTCTTCTTTTCAGTTCAGTGTCATTCGGCACACACAGTCTTCCTTGAAATTTCAGTACATTATTCTCAAATTTGAAACCCGGTCTCGGCTTAGACTCTCTTTCTTCGATGATCTTTTTCAAAAAGTCATCCAGTTGCTGTTTCTCTTTAACTTCTTCAATCAAGGCTGGTTGAGCAGTAATGGCAGCTATTGTTCCACCTTGTTCTCTCAAGACAATTTCAATTTCAGATTTTTCGAGATCATAAAGCAATTCTTTCTGTCCGGTGAGCAAACAAGCTAAGTTGGCAATTGACTTTCGGCTCAATGCATCGGCAACAGTGTTGGCTTTCCCCGGATGGTACAAAATCTGTAGGTCATAATCTTTGATCAGTTCTAGCCATCTGCGCTGTCTCATATTTAGTTCTTTCTGTGTGAAGAAATATTTTAAACTCTTGTGGTCGGTGTATACTTCACATGTCGCCCCATACAGGTAGTGACGCCAAATTTTCAGTGCAAACACCACCGCAGCAAGTTCCAAATCATGGGTCGGGTAGTTCTTTTCATGTGGTCTCAACTGTCAGGAAGCATAAGCAATAACTCTCCCATTCTGCATTAAAACACACCCCAAACCCTTATGAGAAGCATCACTAAATACAGTATATCCATCCGTACCTGAAGGTAAAGTCAAAACCGGTGCAGTCACAAGTCGAGTTTTCAACTCTTGGAATACTGATTCCCTTTGGTCAGTCTAGTCAAATGACGTCCCCTTCTGAGTTAACTGAGTCAATGGCAAGGCAATTTTGGAGAAATCTTTGACAAACCTTCTGTAATATCCAGCCAATCCCAAAAAGCTTCGGACTTCAGTCACATTTGTTGGTCTAGGCCAGTTCACTACAGCTTCAATTTTCTGCGGATCAACAGAAATTCCATCTTTGCTAACAACATGCCCCAAAAACATAACATGATCAAGCCATAATTCACATTTAGACAGTTTAACATACAATTTCTCTTCTCTTAAGGTCTGCAGGGCAAGTCTCAGATGGTGTTCATGTTCTTCTTTACTTTTTGAATAAATCAGTATGTCATCAATAAATACTACAATGAAATCATCAAGGTATGGTTTAAAAATTCTGTTCATAAGGTCCATAAAGGCAGCAGGGGCATTCGTGACTCCGAATGGCATAACTAAAAATTCATAATGGCCATACCTCATTCTAAAAGCAGTTTTATCAATGTCTTCCGGCTTAACCTTCAGTTGATGATACCCCGATCTGAGATCAATATTGGAAAACACTTGTGCACCCTGTAACTGATCAAATAAATCATCAATACGTGGCAATGGGTATTTATTTTTCACAGTTACCTTGTTCAATTCACGGTAATCAATGCACAGTCTCAGTGAGCCATCTTTCTTCTTTACAAACAAAACAGGTGCACCCCACGGTGAAGTACTGGGCCTGATAAACTTCTTGTCTAACAGCTCTTGCAATTGCATTTTCAATTCCTTCAGTTCAGTTAGGGCCATTCTGTAGGGAGTTTTAGATATTGGCTGTGTACCCGGAACCACATCCATAGTAAATTCAATTTCCCTATCAATTAAATCCCCTGGCAGATCATCTGGAAATACATCTGGGAATTCTCTGACTATAGGAATACAATTCACGTCAGTTTTAACACTATCATCAGTAGATACAGTCAACACAGAACACAGATATCCTTTACACCCCTTTCTAATTAATTTAATAGCTTTCACTGAAGAAATCAAATATGGAGGAGGTACTATTCTACTCCCATTAAACACAAATTCAGGCAAACCAGGTGGACGGAAAACAACTTGCTTGGTCACACAATCAATAGTGGCATGATATTTTTGTAACCAATCCATCCCCAATATTACATCGAAATGATCAATGTTCAATGGCAGTAAATCAATAAACAGATGCATATCCCCAACAATAATCTCACAAGCAGGATACATATATGCACATGTCATGGATCCCCCAATAGGTGATGATACAGCTAACAGGTAATTCATGGGTTCTAAGGGTCTATTCAATTTTCGTGAGAAAGCATGCGATACATATGGGTGTGTAAACCCCGAATCAATCAATACATATGCATTTTGTGTACAAATAGAGAGGATACCTGACACAACGGTTTTGGTATTTTGCACGTCTCCCAGTACTAGGGCGAACACTCGGCCCTGCCTCATAGGCTCTTTCCTAGTAGCTTTGGGGTTAGGCTTTGGTGCTATAGTTGACGCTGCTGCGCTTGGTGTAGCTTTGCTACTAACTTGCGGAGCAGAGGGACAGTCTCTAACCATGTGGCCCACTTTGCCACATCTGTAACAGGCTCCAGATATTTTGTGACAAACCCCTTTGTGCTTGTTGCCACATACAGAGCAGGGTGGAATGAACCCACTCCCTTGACTGGGGCTAGTTGGTGACCCTGTATTCTGTTTCTTGTTGGCCGGGTTGTGCTTGCCTTTCTTGAATTTGAAACCCTGCCTTTTACCATGCCATTCAGTTGTTGGTGTTTCGGATTGTTTCACTGCTGCAATGTTCGACTCGACCATCAATGCCCGGTCGAGAACACCCACAAAAGTCGGTAGTTTCAAAACACTTATTCGGTCAAGTATTGCAACATTAAGGCCACCCTCAAATTTTCTGGCCTTCTTGTAGTCAGTGTCCACCATATGTGGTGCATATTTGGCAAGCTCAGTGAACCTTGCTTCATATTCAGCCACAGACATTGTACCCTGTCTCAGCTGTTTAAACTCAGTCACTTTCCTATCCCTGACGCACTGTGGGAAGTACTTTTCAAAGAAGGACTCCTTGAACTGAGCCCAAGTCATAACAGTATTTGTATCACGGATTAACATCCACCACCTTCTAGCTTCTTCTTGTAGGGTGAAGGTGGCTAACAGAACTTTATTTGCTTCTGAGCACGGAAACACTTCAAATAATTTTTCTGTTTCAAGCACCCAAGCTTCAGCCTTTAGCGGTTCAAGGCCTCCCTGAAAGGATGGCGGTTTCATCTTGCTGAATTTATGAGTGAGAGCAATAATATCCCCATCATTCACATTTGCATTGCGTTCCGGCTGTACCGGAGGAGGAGGAGGTGGGGGCTGTTGGTTTTGGTGTTGCTCTAGTCTAGCAGTTATCAGTTCCATCATTCTTTCTATTCTTTCCATTCTGGCCTCGGTAGATGAGGATTCAGGTTCATTTGCATTGTCCATTTCACTATAAGCAGTTATAACAGTTATAGCAATTATAACATAAACAGTTGCATGTTTAGGCAGTTATCACATTAACATGTATTCAGTCATAACATAGCCACACACTTTGTAAGTTCATGAAATGCCTTAATCACTTTTCTAGGACACCCCATAGCTCATTTGGACACGTGTGTGGGGTATAACTCGTGGTTAAGTATCGCTCTGATACCACTCTGTCACGTCCCAAACCCGGCCCTATGGGTTTAGCACCGTAACCAGCCAGTAATCCGAGATTACCGAAGGCCTGCTTAACAGTAGTACAGTAAAACAGAGTTCAAGAACTGGCAGAAGCCAATACAGTAAATAAATAATGTCCATAAGCAGTGACAGTCTGTATGCCAAAAAGATTTTCATGCATTCACACGTGTAGAACAGTACAGTCTATACAAAATTTATAGTCATACAGTACATGGACCTAATCCCTTGATAACAGTACAGTAAAGCAGATAACAGCCTATACAAAACAGTGAGACAGTACAGAAGGGGAAATGCTAAAACACCCCTAAGCCTTAGCATGGCAACCCAGAACCTCGCAGTGAGGCACAAAGGCTGGCTTGACAAAACTGGAGTCTAAGCCATGCTCCTAGCTCCGATCTGGTGGCTGAGCTCCTACATATATATATATAAGCAGTGAGCTAAAGCCCAGTGAATAACATAATGCGTAAAGAGTTCATTAAACAGTATTTTAGTCTTTCAGTCAGAACAGTTATTCAGTCATATGTGGTACATCCATTAGCATAGCAGTAAACAGCAGGTCTTAAAGACCGAACAGTAATGATGGCCATCAATCAGTAAACAGTAATGGTTCCACGAGGGAACCGACAGAGATCTCTGTAACAGTAACAGTAAACAGTAGGTGCTAAGGATGCCACAGTACATTTCAGAATATAGGACATGCATTCAATCAAATAACAATAATCACTTCAGAAAGCAGTTCCGTAAACAGTCAGAAAACATTCTCAGTTGAACATATCTTTACACAATTGTTACTCACAGAGTTTGGGCTACAGTACGCTAGAGCGTGTCTTCCCAGTCGCCAACCCTACACAGTTCACAGGTTGAACACACACTAAGCTACACAGTTGGAAAATATCATAACTTAATCCCTAATTTGCCTTGGTGTGTTCTACATCTATATCCTCATTAAGATGCCTTAAACTAGGCCTAAGAATGCCTAGAATGGGATGAGGATGCAAAAATACACTTAGAAAACATTTTGCAAAGTTTGCTGAAAATAGGAGCCTCGCTCGAGCGAGCCTTCCTTCGCTCAAGCGAGCTTCCAAAATCAAAGGCTTCGCTCGAGCGAGAAATCCTTCACTCGAGCGGTCTATCGAAACAGTAAAAGTACTGGATGCTGAAATTTTACGCTCGAGCCACCAATCCTATGCTCGAGCGTAGCTTCGAACAAAGGTTGGTCGCTCGAGCGAAGAAGCCAAATTCTGGAATTTCCAGATTTGT
This sequence comes from Camellia granthamiana, assembly GCA_036172215.1. Lineage (NCBI taxonomy): Eukaryota > Viridiplantae > Streptophyta > Magnoliopsida > Ericales > Theaceae > Camellia > Camellia granthamiana. The sequence continues at coordinate 86,301,190 of CM069910.1, forward strand.
CTCCTAAGCTCAAACCAAGTATTCTTTCACTCAAAACTTGACCTCTTGGGCCCAAATTCTGGAAAACACATCTAAATTCAATGTATAACAAGTCTCAAGGCTCAATTTATGAATTCAAGCCCCAAAGGTGAGTCAATTAAAACCAATTTTCAAACCCATCTTTCATGAACATGGAGAATCTACAAACATGCATGGATTCAAACCAAATTCAACCTTCAAAGCTTGTCCAAATGGACTCATTTCTTCAAGAACATGATGAATTCATGGACTCAAGTCTATTTATGAACATGCATGTACCTTTTACGATGGACTCAACTCAAAATGCATCAATATAAGCATGCATGTATGAATTATGTTCTAATCCTACATGTGTGAACTAAAAACAGACTTAACTCTACAATTGAAGCATGAATCATGCAAGAATCAACATAAATTCAACATTGAGAGGTTATATTACCTTACCCAAGTCTTGTAATCAATGTGTGGGAGCTAAATTTGCCAATTTCCTACAAATTCTTCAAGTCTACAAGCCAATTCTCTAGATGGAACCCCAATTCTCTCCTTCTCCCTCACTTTGGTCGGCTGTGGGCTCTCAATTGTGGCTGATGAAATGAATTTGTTCAAGTGTAATACAAGTCCCTAGTTGTGTAGGATAGTGGCCCACTTAGTGGCATTTTGGTAATTACACCAATTCAAGTAATTTAATCCATTTAATCTAATTTAATCATACCTAATCACATTTTAGTTAAATATACCATTAAATCACAAAAATTCCATTGATCATGAGGCACTAAACAATTTTCAGTTCGGCCGCCAATAAGACCTTCAATTTATAGTTTAAACATAAAACACGAACAGATAATCAAATACTCAAACAGATAAGAATGTAATACAATAAACATGCTCAGTCAGTTCAGTTTAAATTTTCAATCAGTCCGTTCAGTACTCCAGTTAGTTCAATTATCGGTCATAAACAGTCCAGTTTAGCAGTAATCAGTACGTAATTCAGTAAATTTTCGGTAAACAGTATGGGGTTGTTACATAATGTATCTTCCTTATTTGATATTATTCACTGGGCTTTCGCTCACGCTCATTCATGTGTTTGTAGGTGAGCCAAGAGAGGTCCAAACCCAGCCTCAGTGAAGTTTGTGTAGAACAACCAAGGTTTTGAGGAGTCAGTCCTTACGTCTCACGCAAGAGACTCGTCTTCGCCCTTTTGCCATCCTGTTTTATTTTGTCATGTTGCGAGGACTTTGGATATGTTTGTATATAGTTTTGATTGGCTGACCTAGACTTGAATGATCCTGTCTGTACAAAACTTTATATTATTGTATTTTCTGATATGAGTTATTAATATGTATATGTATGGTTTGTTATGACGTGCCATGTAAGCACAGCTCTATGGACAAAGTTTTAATTTTTGCTTCCGTTTGGCCCCTTTACTCTAATGAGTTATGTCTGGTTTGGTTTGAGGCCATAGATAATCTCAGGATTACTGGCTGGTTATGTCCTTAACCAATGAGGGCGGGATCGCGTCATGACAACAAAAGACTGAAAAGAGGTTTGAGGCTTTCTGGGTAAAGTGCAATTCATAAGACGATTTATTTCCAAATTAACCTTGACTTGTGAACCACTATTCGGCCTCCTAAAGAAAGGAAAGAAGTTCCAATGGGATGATTGATGTTAATTCGTTTTTGAGCAGATAAAGCAGTACCTTCAGAATCTGCCTGTGTTGTCACCGCCAGAGTCGGGGAAGCCTTTGATTTTGTATTTATCAGTAACGGACACCACAATGGGATGCATGCTTGCTCAGGAATATGAGGTTCGGGTAGAGAAAGCCATTTACTACTTGAGTAAGAAAATGTTGGATTATGAGACCCATTACACTCCGTTGGAGAAAGCTTGCTTAGCCTTGGTATGGGCTACCAAGAAGTTAAGGCACTACTTGTTAGCTCACTCCGTAATTCTGGTTTCAAGATTAGATCTCATCAAATATCTTTTTGAGAAACCAGTGCTTATGGGTAGGTTTGCTCGTTGGCTGCTTCTTCTTTTCTAATTTGATCTAAACTATGTCACTCGCAAGTCGGTCAAGGGAAGTGCTGTAGTGGAGTTTTTGGCAAATCACCCAGTAGAAGGGGATGAAGTGGTAGAATACCTATTCCCAAATGAAGCTATTTTGCAAGTCAAAGAGGAGATTTGGACAATATACTTTGATGGAGCGTCCAATCAATATGGTTATAGGATAGGTGTGTTGCTAATAGCACCCGACAATTCCTATGTATCTTTAGCATTCAAACTCCAATTCAAGGTGTCCAATAACGAAGTAGAATATGAGGCATGTATCGCTGGTTTGGAAGCCGGCCTAGAACTAGGGGCATAAAGGTTGGATGTCATCGGGGACTCGAACCTAGTTGTTTCTCAAGCAAATGGAGACTGGAAGGTCAAAGAAGAAAAGATGAAGATTTATCACCAGACCCTAGACGTTCTGATTCCTAGGTTTGAAAAGCTGACTTTCACGCATCTACTGAGAGAGAACAACAGGTTCGCTGACGCCTTATCAACTCTATCTTCTATGATAGACATCCCGTTTGGAGTCCAAATGCATTCGATCATCATTGAGCAGAGATATATGCCAGCTTATGAGACTATTGCCGCAATAGATGAAATGTAAGATCAAAACCCTTGGTACTATGATATCTGAAACTTCTTAGAAAAGGAGGTTTATCCACCAGGGGCAAATGCCAAAGACATATTGCAATACGGCGGATAGCCATTCAATTTATCATCTGCGGAGGTAAACTGTACAAAAGAGGTCATCTGGGAATGCACAAGTTGTGTGTCGAAGCAGAGGAATCAAGGCGCCTGATGGAGGCCATCCACGGAGGAGAGTGCGGAGCACACATGAACAGAGTAATGTTAACTCGGAAGATTCTCAAGCAGGGTTACTACTGGTCTACCATGGAGGAGGATTGTATTGGTTTTGTTCGGCGATGCTACAAATGCAAAATTCATGCCAATCGCATGAATATCCCACCGTCAAAGCTGTACAACATGACTTCACCATGGCCTTTCTCAATCTAGGGAATCGACGTCATCGACACGGTTACACCGAAATGGTCTAATGGGCACGAATACATTTTGATGGCAATTAACTACTTCACAAAGTGGGTGGAAGCTTTGTCCTACGCAATGTTGAAAGCAGCGCATGTGGCTAAGCTCATCCAAAAGAACATCATTTGCCGATATGGAGTCCCAAACGAGATCATTTTAGATAATGGCTCCCATTTCAAGAAAGAAGTGATAGACTTGCTGGAGAAATACAATGTGGCTTTTCATAAGTCATCTACATACTAGCCGCAAACCAACGGAGCTGTTGAGGCTGCCAACAAGAATATCACGCATATTCTGTAGAAGATGGTTAAGACCTACAAAGACTGGCCAGATAAATTGCCATTTGCATTCTAGGGCTACAGAACTTCAATCCAGATGTCTATAGGGGCAACTCCTTATTCTCTTGTCTATGGAATGGAAGTTGTTCTGCCAATCAAAATAGAAGTCCCATCGCTGCGAGTTATGGCTGAATGTCAGATAGCAAAGGCGGACTGGCAACAGAGCAGGTTCGAAGAACTGATGCTATTTGATGAAAGAAGGCTAAAAGCATTGTACCATGTTCAGGGCAATCAACGCAGGATTGCTAGGGCTTTTAACAAGAAAGTTAAGTCCCAGAATCTCAAAGAGGGAGATATGGTGCTGAAAGACAACCGAGCTCCCATCCACGACCCAAGGGGCAAGTTCAGACCCAATTGGACTGGTCCTTACATCATCAAAACTATCTGGTCGGGTGGAGCTGTTATTCTCATGGACCTGGATGGCCTAGAATTTTCCCAACCAATCAACATGGACAAGTTGAAGAAATATTATCCTTGGGAGGCTCGCTAGGCCGAAAACCTGGAAGGGCGACCTATGCAAAAGTTAGAGCACAAAAAAAATTAGAAATAAAGAAAAAATGAGCTTGCAAGGTTGAAAACCCTAAAGGGCAGCCTTGGCAAAAGTTAGAGCGCAAAGGAGAGAGTTAATACTCGAGCAAACTTGAACCGAACTACGTAAGGCCTAATTTCCATCTTCGGGATACGTAGGCAACTTCATCCTGAAGTTCAGCCGTAAACACCTCCAACTCAACTGTCCTGTCCATGTGTTTGATCAGGTCATCTTTGTCTGTTCTTTATCTGAGAGTTCAGTTGTGATCTTTATTCTGAGAGCTGGTTACAGTGCTGAGCAGTGTTCTTCAGTCAAAGGGCACTTTGTGATCTCTGGATTCAGGGTTGTACATCTCGACGAATGCTTCTGTGCATGTCAAGTGGTTATCCTTTTCAAAAATGGTTTTGGAAAGTTTTAATAAAAGTTGATTTTGTTCAAATTTTACCTTTTACAACTTAGACCATTTTTGGACCAAAAGGAAAATTTTTAGTGCTCACAATTTTAATTCCATTGATTTCAATACAAAGTTCTCCAACTCTCGATACAAATCAAAGTTGTTTTTATTACATTCAAAAAACTTGAAAAGAAAGTCAAAGCAATAAACTAGGGGCATAGATGAGTCAGGTGCTCTTGCGTCTCCCGCTCGTGCCTATGGAAGCTTCTAAAGCTAAAGCAGGCCTGATTTGTGCCTCATCTTCGAGCCAAGCCAAACACTCGCCAGAAAGAGCGTAGCTGAAACTAGGGACAAGGGCCAGAAGCTCTCTTGTCCTCCAAGCTGTGAGGTATTTAGCCAAGTGTGAACCTCTGATGGGGAATGAAACCGGGTACTCTACCCCCTCCTTTGGGCAGATCTGGTCATGCCCGAATTGACATTTGAACCAGAACGGAAAGTAGAATACACAGTGTGTAAGGCCGATCAACTAAATGCCAAGTTGCCGAGTCATGCTATAGCTTATTTCGGTCAAGTTAAGCCAAGAGCGACGCCAAACAATGTCAGCAGCAGACCTGTTGCACATCCAGTGGCACTACCATCCCTCATTTGGGAAATCCACTAGTTGGTGGCGGAAGAAATAGCCTCAAGCTGAGTACTCAAGGCATGAGTCCACTACCTTTAGCTTATCCATAAGCCACACCTGGGGAGGGATGAAAGAAAAGAGAGATTAAAGAATAGAGAGATGTATGTTGAGAGAAAAGTGAGAAAAGGGCTTTGAGAGAAAAATAGAGCATGAGTGCCGAGTGATGTGAGAAACACATATAAGAAATGGTGGGAAACAATACCTGAAGGAGTAGTGGGCTCCCCGCCAATTTGGTAGTCTCTCACCGATGGAAGGCGTCTAAGCCCATCAAAGTCTCGGCCAGTACCAAGCTAATACAACTCTTGCCCTCTTTGAAACCTTGGGCCACTTCGACTAACCGAATGCTGGACCCGCCAAAACTAGGGGCAAGAAGGAAATGTGTAAGCATACACAAGCAGAGGACATGTTACCAAAAGACTCGCTAGAGAAGGTCGCCTTGGTCACCAACGTTAGAAAACCAGTGAATTAGGCTGGGAATATCCAGCTCGCCGTTGTGAACCAAGGATCGAGCCTCGTGTAGAGTGAGCCCACACATCTGTCCTAAAGCTTAGATGTGGCCGAAACGAGGTTGAGGTATGATTTCTTCACTGTGCCAGGATTCTATTAGGGCTTGAAATTCTTCGACTGCCAGGCATATCTCTTGTCCCCCGAAGCTAAAGACATGTGTAATCGGGTTCCAACATCTAGCTGCGACATGAAGGAACAGAAAACAAAGCGGAGAACGGCTTAGTGGGAAAAGTGAATTTATGTTGAAACTCCAGAAATTCACCTTTTTCGAGCTGTCTAAAGTCACAATCCAATCCAAGAGTTTTTCGGCGAAAAATGGCTCCATTTGTGAAGAATTTGCAACTGAAATGAAGAAATCACGAAGCTCAACCTTTTGTAGAAGATAAGGCAGTGAGTGGAAGCCAGGTGTTAACAATCTGGATGTCCTTATATTGATGGCCGACAGGTGGCCGGCAGTTGGTGGTCGGCGAAAGGCATTGGTGGTCGGCAGGCCACCTCTCATAGTCGGCATGTGGCCAACAACCTCTATTTGTGGTCGGCAGTCTCTCACTTTGACTTTTTGTCCACCTGTGTGTTAGGTATTGTTGGAAGCATATGTTTTGTTTTGATCTTCGAGTGTTCTAAGGTCTTGTTTTGAGTCTTTTTGGCTTTAGCAAGTTTGTTGTTTTGTATTTAAGTTGTTGAGCATTGGAACTGTGAATAAAAGGCCTCTTGGCCGGCTCTTTGTCATCTGTGATGATCCCTTACTTCATTGCGTCTTCGATCTGAATTCTCATTTCATGAAGTTCCTTGAACATGAATAAAGGGAGAACGATCATCTTCTACAGCAGTTTTCCGTGAAGATTCTAGATAACCATCCAGATTTGGTCCTTTTTTGAGGGTCTGGCCATCATCATTGATGCCTTAGCTGTCCACCTAGTTACAAACTCTGAGAAACCCTTCTTCGACTCCTGACGCATTGCTTCAAGATCACGAGTCGTGACCTCAATCTACGTGTCGTAGGAGTATTGAGCAATGAAATATTCGACTAGTTCCTCCCAGCTTTGTTTCACAGAGTCTTCTAATTTAGCATACCTGGTGGCAGCTAATACTTGACATGGTTCGGCTAAAAAGCGACTATAGACTTCCAATTTTTGACCGCCCTTAAGACCTGGGTGCCTCAGGTTGATTACTCGATGATGAAATACTACGTTGTACAAATTGTGCAAGCTCCTCAGCAAAAGAGCTTCGGTATTCCAAACTCCAAAGCCTAGAATCTTGCACCACCTTTAGACTAAAACCTTTTTTTTTCCCAAAGCCTGACCACCCAAAGGCCTGCAAGCCAACAGGTGGCCCGCTAGCCAGAAATTGGTGGCCGGCTATCCCCTAGCTGGCTGGCCGGCCGGCCATGTTTCTCGGCTGGCTGATATTTTGCTGCCAGCTGTCGCCCCATGAGTATGCTTTGCACCAGCTGTCTCCATATAGATATTTCCGACTGGAGAAGTTGTTTTTCTATAAATACAAGCCCACCCCTCTTGATTTTAGGTTGAAAAAATTTGTGAAGTCTCCAAAACTTGGTAAGCACCATTCGTCTCCATCTTGCAATATACATACACTATACATACACTTCCTAAACCAAGAATTTAAGTCTCCTTGCTGAGGTTCTTGAGCAAAAATCTCAGCCCTTGAGAGTGAAAGCCTTGTGGTTTGTGAACAAAAGAGTAACTCCTCTTCAAGAGGTATAACTTTGGCATCTTTTCACTTCTTCTTTCCTCTCCTCTCTTGCTATTTTTATACTGTTTTTGGACTATTTTTATGGGCTGAAACTTATGACTCAAAGTTATCAAAGGCGGAGGGGTTAACCACCCTCTTTTGAACCATGTTCCCTAAGGTTTTGCCCTTGTGTTTCCCACTTCTTCCTCAAAAATTTTCCAAATTTTTACCACTATTTTTCAGAGGCTAAAAATTTGGTTTTGAGGTTCAAAAAGTGCAGGGGTTAGCCATCCCTCCTTAGGTTTGCTTACTAGCTTTAATTCTCTCTCATTTTGGCTTACTTTTTTTAGCTTGTTTCAAAGTATTTCCAGCACTATTTTGCTATTTCTAGGACTGTTTTAGTGTGTTTACTTCATTCATGCTTTGAATATTAGACATGTGTTGTTGTAAGTCCTCATAGGCTTAGTGGTTTAGGCCTTAGACACCAACATATTTGAGTTGATAGCTTTTATTCCTTAGCTTTCATACTTATAGTCACACTTGCAATAATAATCTTTGCAACCTCCCTACTTTCTTGGTTATCTTTCTTTCTTTTTTTTTTTTTTTGTTAATAGTTGTTTCAAACAATTGAGGTTGTTTAAGTCATGCGAAAGAGACCCTCCACTTTAAGGCATGCGAAAGAGGCCCTAAAAAAAGTGGCCGGCCGGCCACCCTATCCGGCCGACCACTTTTCATGGCCAGCCGGCCACTTCATTTTACACAAGTAGTATAAACTTCATGGCAGAACAGAGTAGAGGCTGAGGCTTAAACAAATTATTCTTTTAACTACAAACAGAACAATTCTAGCAGCAAAACAGAGGTGTTTTCCAGTGGATATTCCCGTTCATGCACACGTGCTTCTTAACTTCCCATGGCTCATGAAATTAGTGCGTTAATAGTAGTGTGCTGTAATTAGTGCTTTAATTAGTTCTTTAAGTTAATCTAGCTTATTCATTCATTTAGATTTGTAATAAGTAGTTAATTCTGACACTTGGACATTCGGACCCTCCTGCGCAAGGGCAAATATGTAATAATGTGTGTATGTCTTCCAACCCCCATTTCTTTCTCCCTTTATTTAATTGCTTATAATGGTAGCATCATGTTTTACATTTTTCAAGTCATTGTCATGACTTATACCCATTTTTGCATACATAAGGGTTTGGCTCATTGTACTAATCAATGTCAACTCCAAATTCTTTACTCAAATATGTGCTTTGTCGAATGCCTTGAATTGATTAACATGCCATGTTAGTAGCCGAACCTATTAATTGCATGTCATATGTATTGCATTAACCATGTTGCATTTCTTAGAATCATGCATTTTTTCTAACTATTTTCTTTCTTTGGCTTGCCTCGGATATTTGGGGTAAGCATTTTTTGCTTTAGCATATTTCATGCGTGCGATTGTTGCCATATCAAGCATGTTTACCGTGAGGCTAAGTGCTTATTTGATATACCTGTTTGAATGCCTATGGATGAGGGCTTTTTCACTTAAATTGGATGATTTGATTAATGTACATATGAGATCACTTTTTCAAGTGGCACATATTCAAAACACTTTTCAACATGAACATGAAATCAAAGCGTTCCAAATTTTGTGAATTAGTCTATACTTGTTTGACTTCACGTAGTAATGCATAATAATCGAAACAACTGTACATAAGAATCACATCATGATTAGTAGAGGCCGATCTTTGATCGGGTGAGTGGGGTGCTCAATTCATGACCGTCCCCTCTCATACCTAAGTTCTCGAGCCGAGACACTTTGGTGATGACGAACTAATGGCTTTTGGCACGAGTCACGGGTTTCCTAAATTTTTCAAAAATATTTAGGTGGCGACTTTGAAATTTGGCAATGCAATCCATTTTTTGGCATCTTTGATGATAAATGGAATTTCTAAAGCGATTTGTCGAATTTGAACTCATTTGTGTTTATTTGTTTCATATTGCACTCATGAAACCAGATTCAGAACCACGGGAGTCTGAACTGTAGGGCTATCGTATCTGAGGAGACTAAACCTCTCCAAGGACCAGGAAAAGGGAGCTACAGTTTCAAGAGACTCTGCTAGGGATTTAAAGAACTTGACTCAGACTTCATGATGTGAAATTTTATCTACATATATATATTCTTTGCATTGCGTTTGCATTGGTGCTTTAAGTCACTGTGTTTTCCATCTGCTATTCCTGGATGGCTTGCTAAAGGCTTGCCTAAAAAGCTTGTCAAAAGGCTGGCCGGTCGTGGGCTCTGCCATGTTGGAAACACAACCCTTGGAACTGGATTATCGCTATACCACTTGATCCTCCTTTCACTTCTCAGTGTAGGTGTGAGAGGTATATTAGGTAATCTTGTCGAGTTACCCTTTTTGACCAATCAGCCAACTGCATATCGTAAAGTAATAGTGACTATTCCAAACTAGAACAAGATTCTCAGCCGTATGCAGGACTTTGTGAAACTACTTGTGTGAAGTAGTGAAGCCCTAGTTCATGTCAAAGCTAGGATAGGGAAACCCTAATCTCTCATAGGGGTGTCTTGGATGCTTTTGTGCAAAATGTGAAATCTTTAGCAATGTGTGATGCAATCCTTGGAGAGTCTTAATCTTGAGGCGGTTCCTTTCAATCTTGAGGGTCATATCAGAATTAGATTTATGTCAAAATCTAGGGGTTTGTGTTTGATAAACCAAAGCCAGGGCCAAAAATTGTATCTTGCTTTGTTTTAACTTACATACCCGACATCCTGATCTGATGGGGCATTTGTTTTAATGATGGGTTTGTCTGAGCTAAAGGAGTAGTACCCAACTCAGAAGGCCAAGCCCAATCTGACCTGGAAAGCCTTAACCCATCACAGTCCAGGCAATCCCAGAAAAAAAAACCCATTCAGCAAACTCAGAAAAGATCCATCCAATGCCAAAAAACCAATTCTAAAAAGCCCTATCCAGTCAAAACCTGTCTACACTAATCCAATTCAGATACATCAAGTATAAGCAAGTCAAAATCCTTGTTAGTCAACTTTCAGCTTACACTCATCCATTTCCCTGATTGGCAACTCAGTAGACCCATGATGGCTTAGAGTCCAAAAGAAGTTGTGGCCATGATAACGGCCCCAAACCAAGGAATTGCCGTGCAAGATAAGACAAATGCTGAAATGCAACACCCATCTGGGGCATCCACTACACATCCAGTCCTAGGCCTCCAGCCGAACTTTGATCCACCTCTGCCAACTGAAGATTTGCAAGGTCTAGATCCTCGAGAAGGGTTAGCTTAAACTTGAGTTTTTAGACCCCTGGTGCAGCCTAGTGAGGGGCTTTTCCCCATTGATATTAATGATCTCGACCCGACCTTGTTAAAAATTGCTAAACTTGAGAAGCAATTCAAAAAGGCACAGGGACTTAACCCCATTCCTGACATTGAGGATGGGTATACAGAGGCTACCGTAAGGCTCCTAGATAGATTCAAAATGCCACACATTAACCGTTTCAACGGGTCTGGAGATCCTATGGTACATATCCGATTTTTCTTGGACGTCTTGAAACCTATAGGTCTGACTAAGCCTCAGAAACTCTCTCTGTATGGAAGAACCCTGTCAGGAATAGCAGCCACTTGGTACGCCAAGTTGGAGGATAAAATGAAGTAGAATTGGAAAGATTTGGCTGAGGCGTTTGTCCATCAATATTCTTACAATACCTAAATTGAAATAACCACCCAAGAGCTTGAAGTAACCCACCAGAATACTAAAGAACCTTTTATGGAATTTGTTGCAAGGTGGAGAGCAAAGGCAACACAAATAACAAATCGACCTTCTGAGAGGGACCAAGTGCGGATAGTGGTGCAAAACCTTGAGCCTGATATGTTACAAAAGTTAATAGTCGCTCCACTGTTCACTTTTAAAAATTCGCATGAATTAGGGATTCAGATTGAGAGCGCATTTAACAGAAGGATTATTTCTAGAACAAGCGAACCAACAAGGAGCGTGTTTTCCGGTAGTACCAATGCTAGCAGTAGCACTATTCCCAAACCCACTAAAATCAATACCATCACCACCTATCCCAAAACTGCCGACCCCTTTGCCAAATCCAACCCACAAATAGCCGGCCCAACCCGAGCTCAAGGCAAAACTTTCACCCCCTCCATATGAGCCTAACCAGCGCACTAAAAGTCCTGATGAAAGAAGGTATCTCAAACCCCTTGATCCCCAACCTCTTCCTGGCCCACTCCCTACTTGACATAGCCCCACCAAATACTATGTGTACCATCAGTTGTGCAGTCATGGTACCGATTGTTGCTACCGCCTCCGTTATGAGGTTCAGAATCTTATCGACAACCAGATGATAACTCCACCTCAAGAACCCAATGTTACCACTAATCCATTTCCCACCTATGACCAAGTACCTCCTCCTCACCTTAACCTTATCCATACACTACCTCCTACCTTCGACCCCAGTATATATATCACCCCAACTCATTTACCCAAGCCTGAAGTGTTCATTCCAAAAAGCACGAACTTATGCATTATGGATGCACTGGAATCCAAATCATCTCAAACCCAAAAACTTAACAATAGCCCGATTCTAGTCAAACCTATGCCAAAGTGTCCAACCAAACCTATTCATCAAGACCAAGTTAGGTCAAATACACTGCGAGCACCAATGGCTGAACCCACTGCTCCTGAGTTGTTGAGCATGATTGAAGATCTTCAGAGAATTATGACAGATTTAGCCTTTGGGGTCTTGGCTCCATCATCGACCACATCATATGCCAAAAAGTTCATGTCAAAAAGCTCCCCAATCTAGAGGTGAGCTGCATTATAAAGGGCCATCCCAAAGGTATCTCAAGTCTGGGTGATGGCATATCAATAACAAATCGGCCTCACTTCAATATAGCCACCCAATTCCATAGCCAATCTGAAACAAGTGGCAAGAACAAGGATGGGGAAAGTATTGATCCCTAGGCACATCTTCGATGGTCTATTGAAACTTTGAAGGTCAAAGAGTTGAACAAGCAGCAAGTGCTTGTAGTTGTTGCAAAGATTGTGGATGACACTTTTATTGCTCAAGTTGGGAGCATTTTGAATCAGGGGGCAAACAATGAGGAGGGATGTTTTACCAGAAATACCCATCCTGATTCCAGTCTCAAGCCCATGAATACCCAACCAACACCCGTAAACCCATTTGCCAATATTTCTAACACTGATGCTTCCTCTTCCAAAAAATGAGCCTTTTCTCATCTCCATATGAGCCCAACCCACGCATTGAAGGTACTGATGGAGAAAGGGTATCTCAAACCGTTCAATCCTTGATCTCTCCCTAACCCTCTCCCACCTAGACACGACCCTACCCAACATTGCACATTCCATCAGTAGTACGGTCATCATACTAACCATTTCTTTTGCCTTTGCCATAAAATTCAAGACCTAATTGACAAAAAGGTCATCACCCTACCAAATCCCAAAGTTGTCAATAAACCTTTTCCTAACTGCAATAGATTGCCATCCCATAACATAAATCCCATCCATGGCTTGCCAACAACCAACCTTGACCCCAGCCAGCACGGTAAAGAAGATGTGTGGGGGACAACCGGGGTAATTGTAAGGCTCAATCTGTGAGACCTAATTTGAAAGTTTGAAATCAATCCTACTGGGTGTGGATGTTATTGCTAAATTGAAGGCAAGTTTGGACCCTCCCGTGGGCTACTTGAAGTTGTTTTTGAATTTTGCCAATGGACTTGGAGAATGAAAACCCCTTTTTATCTCGAGGATGCTGATTTTGTTTTGAATTGTGTCCTGTAAATAGTTGAGTTGGGCGTTTTATTTTCGTGGTCTTTTCTTGTGTTGTTGCCATATTTGAGTCTCTTCCTTTGAGTTGCTCTCGTGTACCCTCAGGTTTTTGTTTTTCTAAATAAGAAAGCAAGAGTCAAGTTTTTGATCATTTTGTTGTGCCTACAGTAATGCAAGTGTGACCTGAATGAGATTCCGTTAATAAGTGAGAGTGTTGAGAAGGTTCCCCTGAATGGTTTCAGTGAATTCTAACTTATCAGCACAGAGTCCTTCATGATTTCAAAATTTTAAACTATTTCTTCCACAAAACTAGCGAAGGTAGGTTCAGAATTGTGCGTGGTATTCTACACTATCCCGGAGATTCTCTTCCCCTTTAGGCGATTATTTTGGCAAGTACAAGATGGCTTTTAGATCTCATAATCATAGAATTTCTCCCCCTTAGTGTTTTCATTACTTCAACAAGAAATGGATGAAAGAAACCAAAAAGAAGAAAAGATAAAGATAAAAAAAGAAAGAAAAAAGAAAGAAGCCAACCATCAAGCTAGGGGTATTCATTGGAATGAAATCCAATCAACCATAAGGAAGGGAACTTTGTTTGAATTCGGGAAAGCTAATGCGAGGAAGTAACCATGAGAAGAACCAACTCTGAAATGAAGCGAAAAAAAGGAAGAAGACATGCATGAGAAAATGTAGAACCAAACTCAAATCAAGGCGAAGCCAATTCCAGTGTTAGGGTAAGGATGACTATTGATTAAATTCACCACAAGTGTTGTAATATTATCCTTGAGAGGCTCGCTAGGCCGAAAACCCGAAAGGGCGACCTAGGGAAAAGTTAGAGCATGAAAAATGATAAATCAAATAAATAGAGCTCGCAAGGTTGAAAACCCGAAAGGGCAACTTTGGCAAAAGTTAGAGCACAAAAGGAGAGTGTCAACACCCGAGTGAACCTCAACCATAAACTACGTTGACCTGATTCCCATCTTGGGATATGTAGGCAACTTCATCCTAAAGTTCGGTCTCAACCATATCCATCTCATCCATCTCAACCTAATCACCTTGCCCAATTTACGTTGTCAGCTTTGCATCAATCCATGAGCTACACTGGCTATTGCGCAAATCATATTTGTGTTGGGTAAAAAAGAACTAGCTTGAATCAATAAGTGGAGAAATTTTCAATACTTGAACTTATTAGTAGAATCTCTAACTTGAGCGAAAAAAGGAATCGAAATTGAGTTCTAAAGAAAACATAAATAATACTAGGGGTCCTATGAATGATCAGTTACCATGAGTCTTTTTCAGTTTTTGGGTTTGTTGTGAGTTCTGTTGTGTCATGCCTGGTGTTTTATCTTGGTCTATGCTCTTCATCGAGTCACCATAGCGTGTCTATCACTCAAAAGAGCTCTTCATTGAATCACCACAACGTGTTTGTCACTCAAAAGCACTCTTCATCAAGTCACCATAACGTGTCTGTCACTCAAAAGCGCTCTTTATCAAGTCACCTTAGCTTGTCTGTCGCTCAAAGTTCAACAGAGTGGCATGGTCAAAATTCTATACACGAATGTTCACTGCAAACTCAAAAAAAGTCCATGTGTGGAATTCATAAACCAACTGACAGTGCCCGTACAAGGGGCATCGCATTCATGATCATTGAAAAGTATATATGAGTAATCCATCACTGCTTTGGAGGGGACTAGAGTAAATTCTCAACATGTCGGGAAAGAAGAGAAGCATGAGTCTGATTTGTTGGCAACCATTCCAGGATCAGATGATCCCCATTACATGTGCCTGCATAATGTGAAAAAGGTGGCCAGTGACTGGACACTAGGGGCAATTTTTAGTACATCTGATCGGGCCATCTATCGAACAAAGGGCATGAACCCAACCGGTGACCAATGACTAGACACTAGGGGCAATTTTCAGTGCATCTGATCGGGGTCATCATTTGAACAAGGAGCATGGATCCAACCTTTCTCTTCGTCCACCTAAAGCCACTTGTTGGGCACTTTCTCCTAGATTGGGGTAGCTCACCCCCATAATGATTATGATATGATTCAACTTTCGAAAGTTGTCTCCGACCATTTTCAAAACTCTCTTGGGATTTCCATCTTCCCTCTATTTAATACATGTGGTTTAAATTGTGCATGCATACACACTCTGGTTGATTTGAACTGCATGATTGGTTGTTCTTGCTCTTGACTTTGTTTTGCACTTAACAAAGTTTCATTGAGTTACCATCCGCAGTGTTTTTCAGTTACATTTTCAATAAATTGTGGCAAGTTGCCCTACATTTTATAAGGTACATGATGCGCTACTTTACATACTACTCATTACCCATGCACCACATTATTTTGTGCACTCCACGTAGCACTATTTTGTGCACCCATATAGCACTGTTTTGTTCATCTTCTATAGCACTGTTTTGTGCATTCATCCTATATTGCATCTTCCAAAGCACCGTTTTCTGAATTCATCTTACATCGCACTATTTTGTGCATTCTACTTGCATCGCACTGTTTTGTGCATTCACCATGTATTGCACTGTTTTGTGCACCTTACATCACACTATTTTATGCATTCACCTTGTATCGTACTGTTTTGTGCACCTTGCATTGCACTGTTTTGTGCACCTTGTATCGCACTATTTTGTGCATTCACCTTGTATTGCACTATTTTGTGCACCTTGTATCACACTGTTTTATGCATTCACTTTGTATCGCACTGTTTTGTGCACCTTGCATCATACTGTTTTGTGCATTCAACTTGTATTGCATTGTTTTGTGCACCTTGTATCGCACTATTTTGTGCATTCACCTTGTACTGCACTGTCTTGTGCACCTACATAGCACTGTTTTGTGCATTCACATGCATAGCACTGTTTTGTGAATTCACTCCCATCGCATTGTCTTATGCATCCAAATAGCATTTTCTTGTGCACTCACTAGGTCTAGGAGACCTTAAATCCTCTAAAGGTGCAATTCCTTTGGTGTTTATCGTGCCCAAACGGCTTCAGACGGTCTAGTATAGCCACCTGATTGTGTTTGTAGTGAGTTCCTAGGACTGATATGATGAAAACTAGAGTTCGAATGGCGATGCCTAGAAATCAAAGGTTTGGGATTTCTGAGACTAAAGTCTTGTTTACATAACCAGGGGTGTATCATCAACTTGAAATTTGTATGGCAGCCCCATAGGTTGAGGTAGCTTGTACGCACCTCAATTCTGGATAGTGAACCAACCTAGTCTGTCACCCTGTTGGAGAATAGGGAAAGTCGCAAACATAGCCAGGGAGAAAAGTAGTAACTATGGTTTGGAAGCACAAGTAGTAACTATGCCTTTTCTAGGTAAGACGTGGTTCACCCTGCGCCCCTTATTTACTTCATCTATTACATCCATTGCATTGTACTTTGTCTTGTTGCATTCAACATTTAGGATCATTAGCTTTACCTAGCAGATCATTCCTCACTTATATCATACCACCCAATTACTTGTACCCTTTCTGCGAAAGACATAGTTCTGCATGTGTACATGCCTATTCCACCAAGAATTGTGGTTTGAGGGTTTCAACGCCTTTTTTGTGTTAAATGTAGTTTGATTTTCATCTCAATTCCTTTATGGTATTCATGTGTTTTGCACTGCTTGTGGTTTGATTATTTTGTTACATTGTGTGTCATGTGCATCTTGCCCTTGAACTATGTTGGATTGATTCCTTGCAAAGGGATACGTAGGCAACTTTCGAGTTCAACCACTACATTTGCATTTTGATTTCTTGCACAAGTCTTGTGGCCATGTCAAATGGGTCGTCTTCGGGTTTTGACATTTTATGACTTCAAGCTCTGTCAAAGAGGGGCAACTGTAGACACCCCATTTTTGACCACCCTTAAGATTTAGGCACCTCATGTTGATCGCTTGATGATGAAATACTACGTTGTACAAATTGTCCAAGCTCCTCAGCAGAAGAGCTTCGGTTTTTCAAATTTCGGAGCCTAGAATCTTACACCACCTTTGAACCAAAACTTTTTTTTTTTTTTCCCTCCAAAGCCTGACAACCCAGAGGCCTGCAGGCCAACAAGTGGCCAGCTGGCCAAAAATTGGTGGTCGGCCATCCCCTAGCTGGCCGGCCGGCCAGCCATGTTTCTCGACTAGTAGATATTTTTCTGCCAGTTGTCCCCCCATGTGCATGCCTTTTACCAGCTGTCTCTATATAGATATTTCCGACTGGAGAAGGTGTTTTTCTATAAATATAAGTCCACCCCTCTTGATTTTAGGTTGAAAAAATTTGTGAAGACTCCAAAACTTGGTAAGCGCCCTTCCTTTCTATCTTGCAATATACATACACTATACTTATACTTCCTAAACCAAAAATTTGAGTCTCCTTGCTGACGTTCTTGAGCTAAAATCTCAACCCTTGAGAGTGAAAGCGTTGTGGTTTGTGAACAAAAAAGTAACTCCTTTTCAAGAGGTATAACTTTGGCCATCTTTACACGACTTCTTTTCTCTTTTTTCTTGCTATTTTTATACTATTTTTGGACTATTTTTATGGGCTGAAACTTGTGGCTTAAAGATATTAAAGGTTGAGGGGTTAACCACCCTCTTTTAAACCTTGTTCCCTAAGCTTTTGCCCTTTTGTTTCCCACTTCTTTCTCAACTTTTTACCATTGTTTTTTAAAGTTTTTCAGAGGCTAAAAATGTGGTTTTGAGGTTCAAAAAGTGAAGGGGTTAGCCACCCTTCCTTAGGTTTACTTACTAGCTTTAATTCTATGTTATTTTAGCGTACTTTTTTTAGCTTGTTTCAAAGTATTTCCAGCACTATTTTGCTGTTTTTAGGACTGTTTTAGTGTGCTTACTTCATTTACGCTTTGAATATTAGACTTGTTTTGTTGTAAGTCCTCATAGGTTTGGTGATTTAGGCCTTAGACACTAACCTATTTGAGTTGATAGCTTTTATTCCTTAGTTTTCATACTTGTAGTCACACTTACAATAATCTTCTCTGTAACCTCCCTCCTTTCTTGGTTTGCTTTTTCTTTTTTTCTTTTTTATTTATTTTTTTTATTTTTAAGAGTTGTTTCAAACAATTGAGGTTGTTTAAGGCATGCAAAAGAGACCCTTCCATGTTTAATGGTTTAATCTCTTCGGAGGTTCATTACTAAGGCATTACATCTCTCTCATGCCAAGAACAACTTCTTGTTTGACACTTCTCTTATTTTAGTGGACATAACTCTCACCTTTGGACAAAATGACTGAAGAATGGAATGGTAATTCAAAAGGGCTAATAAAATTGGACTAAAGTGATGACAAGATAATAAAATCAAGTCGGGTTCAATCGAACGTTAATGGAACCTATTGAGCCTAGGATCATTACATACTCCTACTAATGTTAATGGTTCAAGAAGCAATGTCCACTCCTTTCCTTGAGGTGACTCCATGATAGGAAAGGGGTGTTGTTGGTCTTTCATTTCATGTCATTGATTTTTTTTGTCTAATTAGTTCATAGATCATCATGCAATAACCTTGCAATCATTGATGATTTGTGGACCGATTCTACTCCTTCCTTGATCAATTCCATGATAGGGAGAGGCAAAAAGGACAAACACCTCTTGGAAACATTCTGTTTGTGCTCTATTTTCATTCTGTTGCAGTATGGCAAACCCTCAAAACAGTGGCCGGCTGACCACCCTACCATCTGGCGGACCACTTTTCATGGCCAGTCGGCCACTTCATTTTACACAGGCAGTACCATTTTCATAGCAGAATAAAGCAGAGGCTGAGGCTAAAACAAATTATTTTTCTGGCTGCAAAATAGAATAGTTCTAGCAGCAAAACAAGGTTGTTTTCGAGTGGATATTCCCATTCATGCATACACGCTTCTTTACTTCCCGTGGGCCATGAAATTAGTGCTTTAATAGTAGTGTGTTGTAGTTAATGCTTCAATTAGTGCTTCAATTAGTGCTTTAAGTTACTCCTTCCTTGATCAATTCCATGATAGGGAGAGGCAGAAAGGACAAACACCTCTTGGAAACATTCTGTTTGTGCTCTATTTTCATTCTGTTGTAGTATGGCAAACCCTCAAAATAGTGGCCGGCTGGCCACCCTACCATCTGGCGGACCACTTTTCATGGCCGGTCGGCCACTTCATTTTACACAGGCAGCACCATTTTCATAGCAGAATAGAGCAGAGGCTGAGGCTAAAACAAATTATTTTTGTGGCTGCAAAATAGAATAGTTCTAGCAGCAAAACAAGGTTGTTTTCGAGTGGATATTCCCATTCATGCATACATGCTTCTTTACTTCCCGTGGCCCATGAAATTAGTGCTTTAATAGTAGTGTGTTGTAGTTAATGCTTCAATTAGTGCTTTAAGTTAATCTAGCTTATTTATTCATTTAGATTTGTAATAAACAGTTAATTCGGACACTTGGACATTCAGACCCTCCCGCGCAAGGGCAAATATGTAATAATGTGTGTATGTCTTCCAACCTCTATTTCTTTCTCCCTTTTATTTACTTGCTTATAATGGTAGCATCATGTTTTGCATTTTCATGTCATTGCTATGACTCATATCTATTTTTACACACATAAGGATTTAGCTCATCATACTAATCAATGTCAACTCTAAATTCCATACTCAAATACATGTTTCGCATGCCTTCAATTGACTCACATGCCATGTTAGTAACTGAGCCTATTAATTACATGCCGTATGTGTTGCATTACTCGTGTTGCATTTCTTAGGATCATGCATTTTTTTTAACTATTTCATTTCTTTTGGTACGCCTCAGATATTTGGAGTAAGCATTTTTCGCTTTAGCATATTGCATGTGTGCGATTGTTGCCATATCAAGCATGTTTACTATGAGGCTAAGTGCTTATTTGATATACCCATTTGAATGCCTATGGATGAAGGCTTTTTCACTTAAATTGGGATGATTTGATTAATGTACATATGAGATCACCTTTCTAAGTGGCACGTATTCAAACGCTTTTCAAAACAAACATGAAATCAAAGCATTCCAAATTTTGCAAATTAGTCTACACTTGTTTGACTTCACGTAGTAATGATAGAGTAATAATCAGAACACGAGCATATACCGTACATAAGAATCACATCATGATTAGCAGAGGCCAATCTTTGATCGGGTGAGTAGGGTGCTCAATTCATGACCTTCCCCTCTCATTTCTAAGTTCCCGAGCTAAGACACTTTGGTAATGACAGACTAATGACCTTTGGCACAAGTCACGGATTTCCTAAATTTTTCAAAAATATTTAGGTGGCAACTCTGAAATCTGGCAATGCAGTCCATTTTTGGCATCTTTGATAATAAATGGATTTTCTAAAATGATTTGCTGAATTTAGACTCATTTGTGTTCATCTGTTTCACATTACACTCGTGAAACCAGATTCAAAACCACAGGAGTCCGAGCTGTAGAGCTATCGTATTTGAGGAGACTAAACCCCTCCGAGGAGCCTGAAAAGCGAGCTACAGGACAACTTCTGAAGTCTAGTCAAATCCATTGGTCGCCGGATATTAGAAAACAGATGTAGGTATTCCATTGGGTCTTCAGCACCATCAAAGCAGTCAATATGTGGCATTTTGAACTACTCCGGCAAAGTAACGGAATATTCAGTATACCCATCCTCTATATTTGGAATGGAGTTAACCTCTTGTGTCTTTTTGAGCATTTTTTCAAGTTTGTTGACTTTGAGAATGGTCGAGTCAACCTCGAATTCAAAAGGTGCCTCAACCTTGTATACTGGAGCTCTAGATGTCTGTACTAAAATTGGATCTACCTAGACAGGAAAAGCTAGAACACCCTCGGCTGGTGGATCTTCAGCTGCAGCAACATTGGCAATGGTACCGCATATGGAGTAACCACGGTAGGTATATGTGAAGTAGAAGCAGCAGCCAGCTGTTGTTGTTATTGTTGCAACCTATTCGTGACCACGGCTTGATGGGCCATGTCATGCTGGAATGAATTAACTGACTACTGAAAACAAATTTATAAGTCCTCCAACTCAGATGAGGGATATTGTGCCATTGTGAAAGTAGATGACTGTGCTTGGGGTGAACTGAGTATATGTGAGCTGAGGGGTGATTACTGAAATAACTGAACTGGTGAACTCTGTCTGACCCTTCTTCGTCTTGCAACTGGTAACAGTGAGGCAAACACTGTCTGTCCCCAAACAAGATCTCTGATCTTACAATGTCTTCCGACATGGGTCCAGAGTACTTAGGGGATATCAGAACTTTCTAAACTTATGGTTTTAGATTACCTAGCATAAGAAATAAAGAAAAGTAACAAAATCAGCACCTCAGCACAAAATGATGTGACCACAACTGTAGGACAGTATTCCCTACTGAATTCTGCCCCACAAACTGATATAAACTGCACCTCTGATACGAAGCATTCCTGTACAGTTTCATGGTAAAGCACGTACCAGGTAAAGAGAGCCAAACACCCCTATGAGAGGGTAGGGTTACCCTGTTCTAGCTTTGGCATGAGCTAGGGTTTCACTACTTTAAGCAAGTAGTTTCACAAAATCCTGCATACGGGTGAGCATTGTTCTATATTTGGAACAGTCACTAGAGCTTTACTATATGCACTAGGCCAATTGGTCAAAAGGGTATCTCACCAAGGTTACCTAATATACCTCTCATACCTAACACCAAAAAATTAAAGGAGGATCAAGCGGTACAGCGGTAACCTAGATCCAAGGGTTGTGTTCCCAATGTGACATTGCCTACGTCCGACCAACCTTTTGGCAAGCTTTTGGCAAGCCTCTGACAAATCATCCAGGATATCAGATGGTAAACACAGTGACTTAAGAGCACCAATGCAAATGTAATGCAATGAACATATATCTGTAAATAAAATGTCACATCATGAAGTCTAATTCAAGTTCTTTAACTCCCTAGCAGAGTCACCAGAAACTGTAGCTAGTCTTTCATGCTCCTCGGAGCGGTTTAGTCTCCTTGGATACGATAGCCCTACAGTTCAGACTCCTGTGGTTCTGAATCTGGTTTCACAAGTGCAATGTGAAACAAAAAAACACAAATGAGAGTCCAAGTTCGGCAAATCTTAGAAAATCCATTTATCATCAGACATGCCACAAATGAATTGCATTGCTAGATTTGAAAGTTGCCACCTAAATATTTTTAAAAAATTTAGGAAACCCGTGACTTGTACCAAAGGCCACTTGTCCGTCATAACCAAAGTGTCTTGGCTTGAGAACTTAGGTATAAGAGGGGAAGGTCATGAATTGAGCACCTCACTCACCCGATCAAAGATCGGCCTCTACTAATCATGATGTAATTTTTATGTACAATATGTGCTCGTGTTCTGATTATTATGCTTACTTACTATGTGAGGCACACAATTATAGACTACGCCACCCATTTTGAAATGCTTTGATTTCATGTTTGTTTGAAAAGAGGTTTGAATATGTGCTACTTGAAAAAGTGAGTTCACATGTACACTAATCAAAGTCATTCCAATTTAAGCGAAATAGCCTTCATCTATAGGAATTTAAAGAAATATTTCAAATAAGCACGTAGCCTCAGGGTGGTATGCTTTACATGGCAACACAAACACATATGCAATATGCTGAAGCAAAAATGCTCAACTACTACTCCGAGGCGAGCCAAAGAAAATAAAATAATTAGAAAAATGCATGTTCCTAAATATACAAATGACTAATGCAGTACATACAAAATACGACTACTAGGTTCAATTTATTTAACATGTCATATGGATCAATTCAAAGCATGCGCAACTCACGTATTCAAGTAAATAGGAATTGACAATGATATTAGAATGATGAACAAAACCAAAATGCATGCAAAAATGGATACAACGCATGGTAATGATATGAAACAAAAAAACAAGAAAACAAAAATATGATGCTACCACAATAAGCATATAAATGAAAGGGAGAAAGAAATGGGAGTTGGAAAACATACAAAATATCACAAGTTTGCCCTCGCACAAGAGGGTCCGAATGAATGTCCTAATTAAACTAATTATTACAACATAATTGAATAAACTAGATTATTACAAGTTCAAATGAAAGCCAAGCAACTAAGTAATTAATTACAAATTATTACAAAGTATGAATATTTAATCTAATGGACTCGAACGAGAATCGAGGAATCGTATGCGCACGACCTAGAACATCTTTTGGAAACCTCTCTGTTTGCAGTCAGAAAATTATTTTGTTTTGGCCTCAGATTCTACTCTATTCTGCTATAAAAATGCCACTGCCTGTATAAAATAAGTGGCCGGCCGACTTAAGATAGCGGTCGGCCATACAGAATGATGACCAGCCGTCCACTGCTTCTGGGAAATACCCTGTTGCAATAGAGCTGAAACAGAGCAAAAACATAGTGTTTCCAGGAGATGTTTATCCTCTCTGCCCTTCCCTATCATGAAAATGATAAAGAGAGGAGCAAATTTGATTCTCAAATCATCAATCATTGCAAATTTGTTGCATGATGACTTTAGAGAAGATAGACAAGCACTCAATAAAGGAAATAAAACGTAGACAATACCTCCCCCCTATCATGGAGTTGCCTCATGAATCACCAAACATCACAACAATAGCATGTGATGTTTCAAGACGCAATAGGTTCTGTATAACGTATGACCGAACCTAATCAAATTTTATTATCCTTTTACCTCTCTTACTCCAATTTTATTAACCCTTTTTGACTTTACCTTTCCATTTTCTTATCTTTTCTTCATTTTTGTCCAAAGGTGATGATTACATCCACTAAATCCAAAAGCAATAAAGAATAGCAAGCATGACTTAACTTGAGAAATGAGCTCTTCAAGCCCTTTTCTACAGAGGAAATTATAAAGAAAGAATCAAACTCATTTACAAGCGATAATGAATTCGGAGTCAAACCCAAAATGAGCGATAATGGCTAGTCAAACTCGAAAAGAGCGATAATGACTAGTCAAACTCGAAAAGAGCGATAATGACTAGTCAAACCTAAAATGAGCGATAATGACTGCAAATCTAAATTTGATAATAAGTTATAATGAACCTTTCCTTTATGATTTCCAAGGGTCTAATTGAAAAATTAGTCCCTTAGAAGTAAATGCACCAGTGATAAAGCGAGGTATCAAACAAGAGCTTGTGCTTAGCATAAGGGAGATGTAATGCCCTAGTAATGAACCTCCAAAGAGATTAAACCATTTAGCATGAGAAGTCTCTTCTTATGCCTTAAGCAACAGTCCTTTGTTTGATACAACTCTTAATCAAAGAAACAAAGAAATGAGGGAGATTGCAAAGTGCTATTGAAAAGTGGGTGATTACAATGGTGTGAACATATATGAAAGCTATATAAAAAAAACAACAAAAGACTATCAATTCAAATGCATTGGAAGCCAAAGCCTATACACCAATCCACGAGGTCTTACAACAACACATCTACAATATTCAAAGCATAATTTAACACACTAAAAAGCTCTGAAACAGTACAAAAATAGTTCTGAAAATAAGGTTTTTGAGGTGGAAAAAGTGACCAAAAATGAGATGAAGCCAAAGGGTTTCAACCAACCAACAAGCCTAAGGAAGAGTGGCTAATCCCTCCTCTTTTTTGTGACTTAAAATCACAAATTTCAGGCCTCAAAACACTCTGAAAACAGTATGGAAAAGCAAAGAAAAGATAGAGAAAATATGGTACAAAAGCTCAAATATTACCCCTTTTCAAGAGAGGATGCTTCGTAGTTCACAAACCACAAGTTGAGCACTCTCAAGAGGCTGAAATTATCTTCAAGAACCTTAGCAAAATCCTCAAGTGTTAGCGTAGAAAGTGTATGTATATTGCAAGAGGGTAGAGAAGATTGCTGCTTTAACTTTTGGCTCTTAGAGAATTTTTCTAACCCCAAACCCTTAGGGGAGGCCTTGTATTTATAAAAAAAAGAGGTTCTCACGTCGAAAATATTAAGAAAGAGACAGTTGGTGCAAGGCATGAACAATGGGATAGCTGGCTGTCTCAAAATATCTGATGTCACTGAACATGGCCGGTCGGCTATGAGGAAGTACGGCCGGCCCAATGAAAATGGCCTGCTGCCCATTTGTTGGCCAGCAATTCTCTGAGTGGTCAGGCTAGAAAAAATAAGGTTTTGGTTCAAAAAGGGAATAAGGTTTCGGTTTCAAAGCTTGAAACTGAGGCCTTTTACTGAAGAAAATTGAACGATTATACAGCGTAACGATTTATCATCGAGTGTTCAAAGTGAGGAGCCCAAGTCTTAAGCGCAGTCAAAATGGAGTGTCTACACATATACTCACACAACACACTACATTCCTTAAGGTCAATACCATGACACTAACTTTAAAGTTGTAACATGACTCCACACCACACCAATGTTATGATGTCCCACAAGATCAACCTAAATTCAATACATTCTATAACACAAACTTGCTTAGTGACAAATATTTATATCATCCCAAATGACTGTTAACAAAATATTCTACTTCTCACCCTCGAAGTACACCAAACCAATCGCAATTATACACATATAAAGATTAACACTAGAATGACCTTAAAATTTTCAAATCGTTAATAAATATATTAACCTCAAATTACAGTAAAACTTTTTCGACAAAATTCAATATGCATCCCTTGCCAAAATAATACTATGCCTTTATTACAAAATTCTAACTAAAATAATATTTTCAGTACTTCAATTCAATCATTACTAAAGCTTCTCCGCCCCTAAAAAACAATTTAACTCGTGTCACACCCCAAAGTAAATAACAATAATCCAACTCATAACATTACTGACGAATGATCAACACCATCGTATCTTTCATTCAATTCATAAATTTGGTCAATATAAAAGATGACATATGCAATATACATTCATAAATCATAGATTCTGAATCTAGAGCATATGGCATGGATACATGAATTAAAGTAAAAGTAAAAGTAAAACCAAATAATTAAATGCCCTAATGGTTACAACTTTCCAAGTCGATGCTTGGTACAACAAAATGAGTTTAACTCAATACAAGAAAAGCCCGGGACTTAAACAAAAATAATTATATCAATAAGCAAAAAATGAAGCCCTTGGCTATAAGTCCTCCCAAGTTACGTCCTTGGTGGATGCATATCATCAGAACCTGAAAGTTGTTTTCCATATAGGGTGAGCCAAAAGCCCAGTAGAGATGCTCTAACACAATATATGAATCTTAGCAAAATTATAAGTTGAATGCATATGCATGCCGTTTGTCAAACATTCCTCATTTTCCATCTCAAAACAATGCAATGATAGATTATAAATCAATTCATGAAAAATAATCCTGTTATAATAAAAAACAGGATAGTGGATACAAAATACTGGGAATCTCTAGCTACGTGTCTACTAGTAGGCTATACAAGCAATACTAAAGCCATTTTACCGGTACTAACCTGAAGGATCTGTACCTAACCGCTTGGGTTTCTGGACTTTCACCAAGGACACACAGGCCAACATCATAACCACAGCCACACCCTCTAACTAGATTCACTAAGATATTCACCCTTTTTTTTTTTTCTCAAACCAATGCATTTACAATGTTCAATATGAAATGAATGCTCAATGCACAATTTATGAGAAATTAATTTCAATTTAACCTAATCCTCATACAATGTCTACAACAATCATGACTATCCTCGACCGATAGCCCAAAATAGATTTTTCTATACAACAAATAGTATCCAAAAAGATATAATTTCATCCTTTTACAATGGGAGTCCAACTCCACAATCATCATCATCATCATCATAAACATTGTTCCAATCTTATAAACCCAACACCATTTTCCATTTCCTTTCACAAATCCAATGTCCAAGATTTAAGAACAAAACTCCCCTTTTCTTACAAAATAAATTTTAAGAAAAGATACTCCCTCCGTCCCAAAATATTAGTCCCTTATTCCATTTTTCATTGTCCCAAAATATTAGTCCCTCTTCAAAAATCAAGTACAAAAATAATATAAATTTCCTATTTTGCCCTTCTTTTAAATTAATAAAGAATATATAAAGCACAATTATGTAGACTGCCCGGAGAACTCCCGAGAAAATCTCGTTTTGTTCTCTAGCTACTACAGTTCGGACTCAATGTCACGGTTCTGAATCTAATCTTGCAAAGTGCGATGCAAGACTGATAAATCACCAAAGAGTCCAAATCCGGCAAATCATTTTGAAAAACTAAATTTTAAGAAAGAAGTGTCAAACATGGACTATTTTGCCAGATACAGAGTCGCCACCTAAATATTTTACTTTGGGGGAATTTAGGAAACCCTGACTCGTGCCTAAGGCCACGTGTCCGTCATCACCAAAGTTGCTTTGGCTCAGGAACTTGGGTACGAGAGGGGAAGGTCATGCAATGAGCAGCCCTGCTCGTCCGATCAAAGATCGGCCTATACTAAGCACGATATCTTGTTTTTGAAAACACGTGCGTTCTTATTCCGGTTAATTAGCTAGAATTACTATGTGATGCGCACAATACACAAGTATAGACTAGATCGCCTAATTTGGAACAAAGCATCGCATATCCGTTTGTTTGGAAATGGTTTGAAGTTTGCTACTTGCAAGTAGGCTAAAACACGGATTTCAATGAATCGTTCCAATTCAAGTAATCCAACCTTCACCCACAGGCATTCAGGCAGTTATATCACATAAGCAATTAGCCTCATGGCAAGCATGCTATCATGTTGACACTCACACATGCAAGATGCTAAAGCATAAACACTTACAGTGTACTCCGAGCCAAAACAAAAACTAGTTAGTAATCAAATGCATGATCCTAGCTCATGTTAAGATGGCTAATGCAACACATGCAAAATGCAACTAGAAATAGGCTCGACTATTCTAAAATGGCATGTGAGATACAATACTTGATACATGTATTCAAATTGGAATTGAAATACAATACAGTTAGTATGATGCGCCGAGCCTGGTGCATGCAATACTAATGAATGAATGTAAACATACGAGCATAAGTATGCTAATCGAAACATATCCTAGAACTAACCATCGTAAGCAGTTAAGTAAAAGGGAGAAAGAAATGGGGGTTGGAAGACGTGCATCACACACACGCACGCACGCTTATTACACCAATTGGCCCTCTCGACGGAGGGTCCGAAAGAATAATACAAATCAACTAATTAACTAACTAACAAGCTAATTAATTATTACACAATCAAATGAATAACTAGCTATAACTAATTATTACAACACTTAAATAATTCACAAATTAATTAAGCTATGAAAAATAGTAAAGAGGCCTGGAGAAGAGTGACAAATGCATGCTTGGTCGGCTTCGCTCGGAAATCCGTTGCCATGCCTCATGTTGCCTCTGTTTGCACTGCTCTGTACCTCTGCAAAGTGTGAAAATTCCCAACACACTTCTGATTCACCCCATGGGCACTGTGGGAGGCCATCGGCCAAAAATCATGGTCATTGGCCAAGAAATAGGAGTCATCGACTACATATGAAGCCATCGGCCAAACACGTATAGCCGATCGGCACTGAAGATAGCCGATCGGCCATCTTTTCCTGTAAAATGCTCTTTTGCTGTAGCAGAGGACAAACAGAGCATGGTAATACATTTACAAGACAATGCTTGTAGCTACACCCCTTATCATGTTTGAGACTCAAAGGTGTGTAGCTCTCAACCCTCGGACCACCAATCACGCATTTCAATGCATGATGGCCAAAGGAGCTAAGTGTGCAATTCAATATCAAATGAAATGCACAAAACGCATAAGGGACCTTAACCTCTATCGTGTGTGATCAAGAGGCAAGGCAATGCACACACAATGTGATGCAACCTAAGCATGCAAGAAAGCATGCAAACGACTCAAGAACACAACAACATGCAACAATATCATGCAATGCAACTAATATGCAATAGGCATACAACCTAAACATGTAAAGATGCATGGCATAGGTATGTGACAACAATACCAACAACAAGCATGTGACAACATGTAATCTTAACAAGTATGCAAGATGGATGAGCATGCAACAACATGTCAATTAGCAAGGATGTGACAACATGCAATATGACAAGCATGCAACAAGCATGTAAGCATGATGTAAAGTAGCGACTTTGAAAAACATGGTAAATGGACTTAAACTAAAGATGGACAAACCTCAGCCATGCCTAAAATCAGTGGCCAAAGTTAAGGATTGGAAACATAAAAATGCAAAACAAGCATGCACATGTAAATGGTCCAACACCTAGGCATAGGAGGGCAACTTCCAAGAGCACTTAAAAGGGGACAACTATGGGCATGTGACAAACATTGTAAGCTTTGAAATCATGCATGGAAAGGTGCCAAACCAACCAAACAAAGCAAGCAAAGCATACAAGAAAGCCCAAAGCTTAAGGCTAGCCAAGGGACTCAAACTATGGCCACAAGAATCAAGTCCCAAAGGGCCAAGGGCATCCAAAATAATCCCAAGGCAGGTCAAGACAAGACCAAAAACATGCTCGAAACTAGCCAACACAAGCTAGAATACAACTCCAAAAGGCATGAGGCATGCAAGGCTACAAAGGGGTGTTGCACTACACCTATTACAACCAAACATGGCATGACTTAAACCGATAAAATCAGAGTTATGGCATATCAAAATAAGCCCAAAAACCCACTTAGATGGCATCGCAAAGACCAAAGCATGGAGGCATACACAATGGTCCATTCATGAGGCATAAGACATCAACTCTTTAAAGTATTAAAGGAGTGGTAATTGCAAGTATATGAGCATGAAACATGGACTGGAATAACATTTCAAATAATGCCAAATCATGATAATAGTCCAAGTAATGCATGCTAGAGACTTGGATACTCAAAGCTAACAAGCTAGAATGCCTTATGGCTATACAAAGCAAGTCATGCATGACTAAAACAACACAAATCAGAGCTAGAGCATAATAAAACATGGACAAAAGCTTCTTGAAGTTAAGCCAAAAACATGCTAGAATGACATGTTAAGGCATGATGCATGTTAAGGCAAATGAGAGGATTGCACGACAAGTACATGAAGCATGTAAGAGCCAACTAAACCCACCAAAAATAGAGTCATGGCATGCTAAAACAACACCAAAAGCCCACTGAAATGGGGTCAACATAAGCTAGAAAGACGTGCTCAAACATGAAGCATATAAGACTAGTTTGTGTGACTTACACTACAAGTGTATTAGGCATGCATGGAGTGACAAAACCAAGCAAAAACAGTGTTGTATCATGGCAAAACAAAGCCTAATACATAGTGAAATGAAGCTAAAACAAGCTAAGCAAACATGCTACCAATATAAGCCATTTATACTAGCATACAAGACAACAAGGAGGGGGGATGACCCTCTCCTATTTAAGACCTCAAAACAACCTTCCCACCACTGAAAATCCTTTGGATTTCAATGGTAGAAAGGTCATGCAAAGCCAAGAGCAAGGGCCAAAAGGGATGGCCTAAAACAAGGCTTAACAAGGCCTAAGAGGGGGGTAGATCACCCCCAACCTCAAAATGACCTTAAACAAAGATCTAAAGCATCAAAAATTAGAACTTATTGTAGTTTAGAGTCAAGCTTAAAACAATAAGCAAAAGGGTCTAAAAGCTTAAGCAAGAATGGAGGTTTAAAAGCAAGGAACTCACCCTTGAAGAACACCTTCAAGAACACAACTCCAGCAACTTTTCCAATCTTAAACCAGTTCAAGAACTCTAAAATCAAACTTAAGGGACCTAAGCTCCAAGAGGATGGTGTCCTACTAGGTGTTTGTGTACAATAGTAAGACAAAATGACACTTTTGAAGGACAAAATGACACTTTTGAAGCACAAAATGAAGAATCAAGGCAAGATAGATACAAAACTATATCTAACACTCAAACCCTAATTTTTTGAACCTCTGAGAAGGGAGGAGGAGGTCCCTTCTTATAGAAGTTCAATTCCTAAGCTTGTTGAGCAAGCTAAGCAATTGAAACAAATCCCTCCATACACGTGTATGGAGGATGTGAATTGTGTATGCCAGCTATGACAGCTGGCATAAAATATCTGCATAAAGTAGATGAACAAGGCTCGGCCAGAAAACAAGGCCGATCGACCAACACAAGGGCCGATCGTCTAAAAAGAGTGCCAATCGGCCAACCCTTTTGGCCGATGGCAAGAAAATAAGGCCGATGGCTTCATGCCTTGGCCGATGGGTTGAGGGGATGGCCAACAAGCCACCCTCTTCCCTCAGAAGCAAAAACACAAGTGCTTGGTCCACAACCAAGCACAAAACAGACAAGTTGAGAGATCTTGAGGCAAGGCGCGCGATCGAGACCTCCGAGAACTCAAAATGAACACAAGCATGGATAATCATCAAGTGTTCAAACAATGACGTCCAAGTCTTGAGGACGGTCAAAAATAGGGTGTCTACAAATTATGACATTGATATTCCCAAAAAATGTACTATCAAAAGGCTAATTTTGGAAAATTAACTTTTTAAAAATCCAATAATTGTACTACCAAAAAAAGTTAGATTCCCCAAAAGGGACCATTATTTTGGGACAGAGGTAGTATTAACCATTTTAATATGTTTCAACCATAAACACATCCCTACAACCATTCTCAAGAACCCATTTGGAAAACCCATCTTTTGATTTCAAAATCAAACCCTAGGTTTTCCTAAAAATCCCTAAATCACTAGCCTATTTCAAAGAGATAAGCTAAAAAAAAGAAATCCATACCTTAAAGTAGAAGACAAGAGAAAACACAAGATAGAACTTGGTTGAGCCGAAAATAATAACTCCTTCGATTAGAATGAAGCCATCGATGTGCTCTATCTTTTTTTTCAAAGGACTAGGGTAAAGAAATCAAAGAATTGAGAGTATTTAGAGCTAGAAGGTAAGAACTTAGAGAGAGTGTGTGTGTGGATTTAGGATTTTGAAATGTTTAGAGAGAGAATAATATGAAAAAGTGACTCAAAATGGCCTTTTCTCGGACTAATACACGCACTGACTGCTCGAGCGACCAAAACACCGCTCGAGCGAATAGGCACAATAAATAATCGAGTGATCAAAACCACCGCTCAAGCGCACAATGACCCCCTCCCAGAAGTTCAGACCTACAAAAGACCGCTTGAGCTCGAGTGCAAGAAGTACCGCTCAAGCGAAGATTTCACACTTCCAGTAGTTTTGCAAACTGTAAAAGACTGTTCGAGTGCAAGAAAGACCGCCTGAGGGAACAAGCAAAAATCTAGGCAACAACTCATTGAAAAACTAACTTCCCAACCAAAACTCCCAATAGCCAAACTCAACAAGCAACAAGATGGAAATGAGATGAACAACAATTAAGTAAATTCTCGGATTCAAAATCAAGAAATGGGTTAGGTCTAAACCAGAATCGTTATAACTCAAGAAGTCATTCACCACAACTTACTAAAATGAAAATAAAATCTAATTCTCACAGCTACTCATGTCACAAAACAATGACCCCAACTACCACATCAAACCCACCACAAGAGCCACACAACTCAAGATGAAAGATTATTTCAAAAAATACTCATAGTCGTAGTTACTTTGAAATCTCTCCCGAAGTCTCTAGTCAGCTTATTCCTACTCAAACTCTAAAGATACAACCACAAGCTATGATATCACTCATTCATACCAAAAAAAATTTCTCTATCAACAACGATCAGTCCAAAACAAATTTTCATGACTAACTGAATAACATAAGTACTTCATACCAATTTATTCCCCGATGAAGGTCTCAAAAATGACTTCTTCTAAAATAATATCACCACAAGATACGATGGAAAAAAATTAAATAAGAAATCATCCTCTATTAAGTAAAACTAAATAGCCCTTAATTGGAATCACCACTAATCATTCAAGGTCAATTGCACGCTAATTTAACCCGATAATAAGAATACTGCATTAACTTACCAACAAGTCATATTCTCACCACACCAATAACGAAACAAAGGATTAATACAAGGAATTCATAACTGTTGCACCAAGAATACAATCTTATAGCAAAAGGAAAAGGGATAAAAACTAATCTCCATTTCAATTCCATAAAATATATTGTCATTACACACACCAAACTTAACTCAAAATACTCATGTATACCTCCAGCCTTCACAATTTGTAACTTATAGTTAAAGGTAATTATTAAAGTTGACATTTACTCTCGATGGATCAAACATAAATTTCCTTAAAAATGCTCAAATTACTGTCACATCAACTATCCCAAAGCACCTAGTCATAATCTTTATCGAATCATAACATTCTCACAAGTTCATCCAAAAACATTTTCTCTAAGGACACTAATTTGTTAACACAATTCCTTACCGTCTTTGTAAACATCCATCTACTACACTCAAGTACATTAACAAACAACTCTGAAATGATTGACCCTACTAGTCCCAAAGGCATTCAAAACTGGCCTACATATTCTTTCCTTCAATACTCATAACTCAAATTCATAGGTCACTATTTCCAGCACTAGAAATGTAATCAGACTGTGCAAGTTAAATTGAATTCAATCTTGTAGCTCGACTTTTTCGCTCCTCCTTTTCGAAAGTCGAAATAAGCCCTACAGTTCGGACTCCCACGGTTCTGAATCTAATCTCACAAGTGCAATGTGAAATTGATAAACACCAAAGAGTCCAAATTCGGCAAATCTTTTGGAAAATTGATTTTGAATCAAAAATGCCAAAATTGGACTGCTTTGCCAAATACAAAGTCGCCACCTAAATATTTTTGGGAAATTTAGGAAACCCATGACTCGTACCAAAGGTCACGTGTCCTTCATCACCAAGATTGTCTCGGGTCAAGAACTTAGGTACGAGAGGGGAAGATCATGAATGAATTTGAGCACCCCCGCTTGCCCAATCAAAGATCGACCTCGACTAATCATGATATGAATCTTATGTACATTATATGCTCTTGTTCCGGTTTATTAGGCTAGCATTACCATGTGATGTGCACACACACAAGTATAGACTAACTTCACAAGAATTGAAACATTCAGTTCATGTTTGTTTTGAAAATTGTTTCAAAATATGTACCACTTGAAAAAGTGATCGCATATGAACATTACTCAAATTATTCCAATTCAAGCAAATAGCCTTCATCCACAAGCATTCAAGTAGTTATAGAATTTAAGCAATTAGCCTCATGGCAAGCATGCTAAACATAGCAACAATCACACACATGCGCTATGCTAAAGCGATTAAAGGCTCACCTAGTACTCCAATCCAAAAGAGAAATGAGTTAGAAAAATGCATGATTCCTAACTATGCAACATGACTAATGCAATGCATGTGATATGCAATTAATAGGCTTGGCCACTAATATAGGATATGAATCAATAGCGTGCGGTCTAAGCACGTATTCAAAGAAGTATTTAAACTAACAATGTAAGTTAGAATGATGAACCAAGCCTCAGTGCATGCAATACAAGTGGATGCAAACATGAAGTACGCTAAACAAAACGTGATATCCCTAAAAACCGTTATAAGCTAGCAAATAAAAGGGAGAAAGACATGGGGTTGGAAGATATACACGTTATTACAAGATTGCACTCTCACGAAGGAGAGTTCGAATGAATAAACTAGCTAATTAACTAACTGTAGACACCCCATTTTTGACCTTCCTCAAGACTTGGACGTCATCATTTGAACACTCGATGATCATCCATGCTCGTGTTCGTTTTGAGTTCCCGAAGGTCTCGGCTACTCGCCTTGCCTTAGGATCTTTCAACTTGTTTGTTTTATGCTTGGTTGTGGACCAATTACTTGTGGTTTTGGTCCTGAGGGAAGAGAGTGTCTTGTTGGCCATCCCTAGAACCCATCGGCTAAGGCCTTGTGCCATCGGCCTTGTTTTCTTACTATCGGCCATAAGTGTTGGCCGATCGGCACTCTTTTTGGTCGATCGGCCATATTTCTTGGCCAAGACCTTTCCACCTGCTTTTGCAGATATTTTTGTGCCAGCTGTGACAGCTGGTGAGCACAATTCCCATCCTCCATACACGTGTATGGAGGGATTGAATCAAGACTCAAGCTTGTTCAACAAGCGTGAGAATTGATTTTCTATAAGAAGGGAGACCCCTCTCCCTTTCCAGGTGCTGAAAAAGTTGATATACAAAACATATATCACTCTCTCTCTATATTTTACCTCTCTCTCCACATTTGCTCTTGTTTGTGCTTAAAAGTGTAAATTCTTCACACTTTTACACTAAAGCACCTACTAGAACACCATCCTTTTGTTGCTAAGGCTTCTTGAAGTTGGTTTTGGTATTTTTGGACTAGTTTTGGTCAGAAAATAGTGCTGGAGTTGTGTTCTTGAAGGTGTTCTTCAAGGGTGAGTCAACTAGCTTTTAAACCTTTATTTTGGCTTAAGCTTTTGGACCTATTTGCGTACTGATTTAAGCTTAACTTTCTACTGTAAAAATTTCAAATTTTTCATGCTTGTAATGTTTGTTTAAGGTCACTTTTGTGTTGGGGGTTGTCTATCCCCTCTTAGGCCTTGTTTGGTCTTGTTCTTGTGCCTTCCTTTGAAGCTATTGGGACCACCTTGTTTTGGCCTTCTCACTATAGAAATCCAGAGGATTTTCAGTGGTGGAAATGGTGTTTTGAGGTCCCAAATAGGAGAGGGTCATCCCCTCTCCTTATGTCTCATATGCTTGTATTGATGGCTCATAAAAGTAACATGTTTGTTAAGCTTGTTTTGGCTCCATATTAGGATGTATTAGACCTTATTTCAGCATGATATACCTCTGTCTAAGGTTGGTTTGATAGCCTCTTGCATGCACCATGCACTTGTAGTGCAATCCTCTCTATTGCCTTAACATGCATCTTGTGTTTGGACCATCATTCTTGCATATTTTGGCTCAACTCCAAGAACCTTTTAGCCTTGTTTTACCATGATTAAGGTTTGATTTGTGTTGTTTGGTCATGCATGCCATGCTTTGTATAGCCATAGTGCATTCTAGCTTATTATCTTTGAGTTTCCAAGTCACTAGCATGCGTTGCTTGGGCTACTTTCATGATTTGGCATCATTTATTGTATAATTTCAGAGGATGTTCCATTACCATGCCCTCAAATTTGTCATTCTTTCAATGCTTTGAAGAGTTGGTGTTTTATGCCTTAAGAGTGGGTCATTGTGCATGCTTCTATGCTTAGGCCTTTGGGCTATCATTTCAGTGTATTTTTGGTCTCGTTTTACCATGATGTAACTCTGATTTTTGTTGTCAAAGTCATGCCATGTTTGGTTTTGATAGCTGTAGTGTAATACCCCTTATTAGCCTTGCATGCTTCATGCTTTTGGTCTTTTGTTCTAACTTGTGTTGGCTAGGTCCAAGCATGTTTTTGGTCTTATCTTGACCTACCTTGGGACTATTTTGGTTGCCCTCGGCCCTTTGGGGCTTGCTTTGCGTGGCCATGATGTAAGTCCCTTTGCTAGTTTCAAGCTTTGAGCTATCTTGCATGCTATGTTTGACTTGTTTAAGTGGTTTGGCACCATTCCATACATGATTTTAGGGCCTACAGTGTTATCACACATCCATGCTTTTCATTCATTGCTCTTACTTGAGAGTTGTTATCTTCATGCCTTGTTTGTGAACCAAAGTGTATGCATGTTTGTATGTGCTTTCGTACTTCATTTCCATAGCATTTTGGCCACTGATTTGGGCATCATTGAGGTCTGTCCATTTTAGTTTAAGTCCATCTTGCATATTGTTGCATGCTTGTCGCATTGCATGTTGTCGCATGCTTGTCGCATTGCATGATTCTTGCATGTTGTTTACATGTTTAGGTTGCATTACATGGTGCTTGCATGCTCATGTTGCATTACATTGTTTGCATGTCACTAGCTTTGTTAAGTTATGCTTGCATTGCATTGCATTTGGCATGCTCATGTTGCATTGCATTGCATTTCCATGTTGTGTGCATTGCATTGTGTTTGGTTTGGGTGTTAAGCCAAACACGAGGAACGAGAGACGTTTCATACTTGAAGTGATGAAACGTGCCTCAATTCTCGGTCGCCAACACTCTTGATCATGCATGATAGAAATCAAGGAACTTATGTGATTTTGTGCATTTCATCCACATTGAATTGTGCAACTCGGCCTCTTTAGCCATCATGCATCGAAATGCGTGATTGATGGCTCGAGAGTCGAGCACTACACTCCTTTGAGCCTTAGACATGATAAGGGTGGTAGTTGCACAACATTTTCTTGCAAATACATTGCCATGCCTCTGTTTGTGCTCTGTTGTAGCAAAAGGAGCAGTTTGCAGGAAAAGATGGCCGATCGGCTATATAGTGTGCCGATCGGCTAACAATATTTGGCCGACAGTCTCCAAATTGGCCGATGACCATTATCCATTGGCCGATGGCCACCCCTCTTGGCCGATGACGTCTCAGAGTGTCCATGAGGTAGGTCAGAAGCATCACAGAAGTTGGCATAATTTTCAGAGGTGCAAAACAGTGCAAACAGAGGCAACATGAGGCATGGTAACGGATTTCCGAAGTTGATCGAGCATGCATATGCCCCTCTTCTCGAGGCCGTTTTAACTGCTTTGCATAGTTACTTAATTTGTAATTAATTAGTTAATGTGTTGGCTAATTTAATTCATTGTTGTAAATTCTTAATTAGCTTAGTATAGCTAATTTCCAATTTGATCTTGTAATAATTAGTCTAATTAGATTATTAGATTAGTTAGAATAGCTTAGCTAGCTTGTATTATTCATTCGGACCCTCCGTCGAGGACCAACTTTTGTAATAAGTGGTGCGTGAGTGTGTGAATGTCTTCCAACCCCACGTCTTTCTCTCTTTTACTTAACCGCTTACGATGGTTAGTTCTAGGTCATATTTTTGATTAGCATCCTTATGCTATGCATGTTTGCATCATTCATCTGTATTGCATGCACCGAGCTCGGTACATCATACTAACTGCATTGTATTTCAATTCCGATTTGAATACATGTTATCAAGTTGCATTTCACATGATATCTTAGAATAACCAAGCCTATTTCTAGTTGCATTTTGCATGTGTTGCATTAGCCATCATAAACTAGGATCATGCATGATTTCTAGCTAGTTGTTGTTTTTGGCTCGGAGTACTAGGTAAGCTTTTACGCTTTAGCATTTTGCATGTGTGTTAGTGTTAACATGACAGCATGCTTGCCATAAGGCTATTTGCTTAAGTGTTTAATTGCATGAATGCCTGTGGATGAAGGTCGGATTACTTGAATTGGAACAATTCATCGAAATGCGAATTTTAAGCCCACTTGAGGGTGGCAAATCACGTTTTCCTAAGCCCACTTGAGGATGGCAAATCCACGTCTTAGCCTACTTGTGAGTAGCACCTTCAAACCATTTTCAAATAAACAAACATGAGATGTTTTGTTCCAACTTAGGCAATCTAGTCTATACTTGTATGCTGTGCGCATCACATAGTAATTCTAGCTAATAAACCGGAATAAGAACACATGTGTTTTCAAAAACAAAATATCATGCTTAGTAAAGTCCGATCCTTTGATCAAGCGAGCGGGGGTGCTCATTGCATGACCTTCCCCTTTCGTACCCAAATTCTCGAGCCGAGGCAACTTTGGTGATGACGGACACGTGGCCTTAGGCACGAGTCAGGGTTTCCTAAATTTCCCAAAACAAAAATATTTAGGTGGCGACTCTGTATCTGGCAAAGCAGTCCATGTTTGGCACTTCTTTATAAAAATCAGTTTTCCAAAAACAATTTGTCAGATTTGGACTCTTTGGTGATTTATCGGTCGTCTTGCATTGCATTTTGCAAGATTAGATTCAGAACCGTGACATTGAGCCCGAACTGTAGTAGCTAATGAATAAAACAGATTTCGCGCCATCGCGCGCGGGGGCCGAGACATTCGGGCACGTCTACACTAACTAATTCAAGCTAAGTTAATTAAGCTAACTATTACAAACCGAAATGAATAATTAGCTAGACTACTTAACTAATTATTACAACAAATTAATTAGCTAATTAAAATAATTACAACACTTTACACAATTAGTGCTGAAAATGAGTGAGAAAAGCATAAATAAATGCTATCAACTCAAATAAGATGGTGTCTAAGGCCTAAAACACCGAACTCATGAGGACAATTACACTATAAGCATGCAAACCAAAGCTCAAATGCAACCAATAGCCCAAAACAGTGCCAAAACAGGTCTAAAACATGCTAGAATTGAGCTAAAAATAGTTAGATTAACATGCTAAAACATGGCACTAACTAGGGCTAGTAAGCAAGACACAAGGAGGGGAGACTAACCCCTCCAAATTTGGGCTTCAAAACATGATTTTGGCTACTAAAATAACTCCTAAAATCAATATTTTAAAGCTTAAAAATAAATGATAAAAGGGTGGAAAACACAAGGGAAAATGGCTTCAAAACCAAGGTGCAAAGAAGGGTGAATCACCCCTCAACCTTTAATGGCCTTAGCACCCAAGTTTCAATCCAAAAATATATAAGTTTTAAAGCCCAAAAACACTTGGAAAACAACAAGAAAACGAGTAGAGAAAGCAAGCTAATAGGCAAAGCCTTATACCTTTTGAAGAGGAAATCAATTCCAAGCAACCAAACCAAGCAAACAACACCCTCAAGAGCTCCAACAAGGCTCTAGGATACCTCAACTCAACTATGGAGAGATTTGGTTAAGGGTGTATAGGAAAATGTTAAGGATTTGTAGGCAAAAATGTAAGAATTTGCTAGGGGGGAGAGAGGAAAAATTTTGTTCTAAAATGTTTCCAACCTTAAAACATGAGAGGGAGGCCTCCTATATATAGAAAACATGAATTCCCCTCAACAGCATCCAGCCCTACACACTGGGTGAAAATGCATGCATCTATGCAAATAGCTAGCACAACTATCACAAAATATCTACAAAAAAAATTGGTAGCCGGCCGCGGCCATCACTGGTGGCTGGCAGGCCACCAAGGGTTGCAAGCTTGAAGAACCAAGGCTTGGTCCAAGAATGAAGCAACAAGGGTGTAGAGGTTTGAAAGGCTCAACGGTTGTGGCATTTCCGCTGAGGACTTCGAGCACTTGATGAGCAAATAAACTCATCATCGGGTGTGCATGCAATGACGTCCAAGTCGTAAGGGCCGTTAAAAATGGGGTGTCTACAGTTGCCTCTCTTTAACAGAACTCGGAGTCATAAAATGACATGAATGAATGTCAAAGCCCGAAGACGACCCATTTTGACAATGCCGTAAGACTTGGACAAACAAGCAAGACATAAACAAATGGTTGCGCCAGCAGACTGCCTACGTATCTTTGCAAGGGAATCAAACCAGCATAGTTTCTGGGGCAAGATGCAAAATGATATGCACAATGCAACTTTGAAAGTTGGACTCACACGCTACGTGAAACCGGCTATTTTTGAAAACTCATGATCATGCAAGATAATGCAATAAGCGATAACAAGATGGGATAAGCAAGATAACGAGATAACAACAACTTCAAGCTTAAAACCAGCACAGGTTCCATGCAAAAGGAAGATAAAACACACTTTAACCACGCCAAAGCAAGAGACGAGGAAAGATAACACCGCTCAAGGTTGCGTTTCACGCATCCTAAGAAACTGAGAAAACCACTTAAGGTCGTGTTTCACACATCCAGAGAAACTGAAAAACAAAAATCGCTCGGGATCGCGTTTCACGCGTCCCGAGAAACAGAAAGACTGCTCAGGCTCATGCTTTGCACGTCCCAAGAAACAAGAGAACCCGTTCGGGCTTGCATTTCGTGCATTCTGAGATGAAAGAAAACTGCTCGAGTTCGCGCTTCACGCGTCCCGAGATACAACATGCCCAGGGCCGCGCGTCACACGTCCTGAGGTACAAGGGAACCCCACTCGGGCTCACGCTTCGCGCATCCGAAAATGAAAGAAAACTGCTCGAGCTCGCGCTTCATGCGTCTCGAGATACAAACACACCTAGGGTCACACGTCACATGTCCTGAGATACCAAAAAACTGCTCGAGCTTGCGCTTCACACGTCTCGAGACGAAACCTGCCCAGGGCGACGCATCACGCGTTCTAAGATACAAGAAAACCATTCGGGCTCACGCTTCACACGTCCCGAGATGAAACCCACCCAGGGTCGTGTGTCACGCGTCCTGAGATACATGAAACACTACTTGAGCTTGCATTTCACACGTCCCAAGATGAAACCCTGCCCAGGGCCACGTGTTACGTATCCTGAGATACAAGAAAAACTGCTCAGGCTCGTGCTTCGTACGTCCTGAGATGAAACAGAGGGTTGTGCGATAGATGCACGAAGGTAAACAAGTACGATAGATGCACAAAAATGAACGAGTGTGATAGATGCACAAAGTGAACAAGTGCGATAGATACACAAAGTACATGCATGCGATAGATGCACAAAAGTGAATGCGTACGATAGATGCACAAAGTATATTCCATGTCAGATAGACAACCAACATAACATTGTTAATTGAAAGCATGTTCTATGCAAGAAACAAAAGCATATTTTATGCAAAATAAGAGCAAGAGCTTTTTCTATGCGCGAATCATAACTGATGCAAGACGCGCATACAGCATACATATATGTGAAATGCATATTCTATGCAACAATATATGTGAAATGTAAATTCTATGCACCAAGAGAGAACGAAAAGAGAATGAAAGCATAAAACGAATAAAAGCGACATTCGATGGCGCCTTCCGATTTACCACTCGGAGGAATTTCAATATGTTTAAAAAAAGGATACACCTCATCCATGTTGACAAGTGATGAACATCGTATGCCAAAACACAGTTTTGAGCTTCCTTAAAGACAATCTGAGCCCAACTATGAATCTTCCTTGCACTTCTTGGGAAACAAAGACACAAAACAGTATCAAGACTCAGAGGAGGGCCACCGGCCACCTGCCGGCCATAGGAGGAGGCTACTGGCCACCTACCGGCCATGAAAAGGCCTTGCCAGCCACCACCGTGGCTTGCCAGCAATCTGTTGGCCACCGATGACAATTTGGGGGTTTTTTGGTCTGTTTGCCTCGAGTCTTTAAATACAAGCCAAGACACTTCATTTCCTCACTTCTCCAAGGCCAAAATTCTTCCATTTCTCTCTTTAG
This sequence comes from Camellia granthamiana, assembly GCA_036172215.1. NCBI lineage: Eukaryota > Viridiplantae > Streptophyta > Magnoliopsida > Ericales > Theaceae > Camellia > Camellia granthamiana. The sequence goes on from CM069910.1 coordinate 86,343,354, forward strand.
ACACTTTCCCTCTCTAGATCCGAGCTTTTTACACGTTTTCTAACGCCCCATGCAAACTTTATTCGCTAAACCCTCTTGATTCTCTTCACTTTGAAGGGATTGGATTTTGGTTTTCAACACTTTTTTTTCTCATTTTCACCCCTTCTAGGTTTGTTCCCCTCGAGTTTCTCTCAGGTTTCGTGAACTTTCCCGGCCTTTGACTTTTTCTCCCATTTTCTCTCTCCTAGGGTTGACTTTTTCCAAGTTTACTCTCTTTTCTCCATTTTTCTTCACTTCTGACCTACTTTTCACCTATTTTCTAGATAGCAAGATGACATACCACGTGACTGGGCTCCTTCAAAGCTTCCCCCCCATACTTCCACCTGTTGTCGAGGCAGAGGAGCTGGTTGTTGCCGAGGCTAGCGAGGCGGCTCAGGGCATCGAGGCTGACCTCGAGGCAGAGTTTGAGCCTAAGATGGAGCTAGAGCTGCTACCATTGAGGGTATGCCCTTGTGATCCACTGAGGTATCATCTCCGCACACATATCTTGCCAGCCGGTGGCATTAGGCACTTTAGGTGACTTCATTCTTAGTGTACCGGAGTACCTCCTGCTGTGGGAGCCGGGTTGCCACCTTTCATCCATCACCATTGAGGTATGAACTCTCCGTTTTCATGCATTCCCTACCTATCTTTAAACTGCATTTCTTGTACTGCCTTTTATTTTACTGTACTTTTATTACTGCCTTATCTGATTCATCTATTCTTTGCCACAGGGGGAGTCTCGTGTCTTCAGGGGGTACGGGGCTACGACTGCGCGAGATTGGTACGACAAGCTCCCTGCCAGGGTTCATGACATTGCGAATGAGACCGGCTTTGGCTTCTTCTGCTCCGGTCTGACACAAATCATCGCTAGCTGTCATCTTCTGGGAACATTTGTGGAGAGGTGGTGGGACACAATCAACTCCTTCCACTTCTCTACTACTGGGGAGATGACGATGACTCCCTACGACTTTGCCATGATCACCGGCTTAGGCGTAGGGGGTGATCCGATCCTATTCGACACCAACATGAGAGAGTGGGAGGCCGCCTGGATCGAGCTACTGGGAGCATGTCCACCCTTGTACCGGACAGCTATGGTCAGATATAGCTGGTTTGCTGAGCAGTTTTAATGGAGCGAGCTTGAGACAATAGATGAGATGGGGCAGTATGCCAGAGGTTTTCTAGTGTTTGTCCTTGGTACCACTTCGTTTTTAAACAGATGGAACACTGTGGGATTATATCTGCTGAATGCCCTAGTAACCCTTCCCAAGGTGTGCTTCTATGACTGGGGCAGAACTGGCCTCGCTACCCTGTACGGATATATGAGCTCTACTTCCCGCTTGGGGAGAGAGTTGCTTGGAGGCTGCAAGCGAGCCTGGGAGGTATGCATTTCAATTCCCTCTTTGCACTTTACATTTTCTGTTTCACATTTTCTCCTTTATTTATCTATTCAACACCTGTGCTTTCTGCTTTGTACTTTCTGTATCTATTCATGCTGTATGCTTTCTGCTTTGCATTTTCCTGCATCTGTTCATGTTGTATGCTTTTTGCTTTGCATTTTCTGCATCTGTTCATGTTGTATTGATCACGTACTACTGCACTTGCCTTGCAGTTGTAGGTTTATACTTATTTTCCAATACTCGCACCCCTAGAGCCCATGGAGGAGCTCCCATTGGTAGTTCCTTACTCGAGGGTGGTATGATGATAGGTGTCAGCGTAGGACTCGTGAGACCTTCACCTTCTTCCATCATTATTTCGACACAGTAGCTACCAATGTGTCACGATCCAAACCCGCCTCTATGGGTTTAGCATCGTAATCGGCCAGTAATCATTGGATTACCAAAGGCTTCTTAACAGAATATCATATAGTTAGGGGCTACAGAAACAAATATACAAAATATACGTAGTCCAATGAGCTGTGATGACATACATGGGATAGATAGACAAATAATTTAAAACTTTGAAAAGACTTGCGAGCGCGAAGTCAAAAGATATAGTATTTACACATCACTCCATGAACATATAAACAGAAAACTTGCCCGCATTTAAAAGGAGCAAAGTCTAGTACATCACAAAAATAGCCACTAAACTTGTTTCCATCTGAAACCTCCTCGGGAGGCACAAAGGTTGGCTGACAAAAACTAAAACATAGGCCGTCAACTTTGGGCCCTGGTCACGTGCCTGCTCACCTACACACATAATATAAATAGTGAGCTGGAGCCCAGTGAATACTAACGAAGTAAAGGGTTTTAGTGAATGATGTCCATATAGATTCAGAAATCATAATTCAGATTCATAATAGTTTCATAATCATATTCTTGTTCAGATCATATACATATATCAGAGTTCATGCTTAATCATACGTGATACATCCATTAGCGCTAACAGAACAGATACAGAACAGATGCAAAAGATATGGTGGTCATGAATAACCAGTTCCATAAAGAAACCTCCGGATCCGGGTAACAGAGAATATACATGCTGAGCTCCGAGATGGAGCCTCCGGTACGGGTAACAGATGACAGACATAATAAGTTCCATAATGGAACCTCCGATACCGAGTAACAGCTAATAGATATTACATGATGCTAAGGATGCCACAAATACATTGTCAGAAATTGGACAATCATTCATTGTACAAAACATAGCATTTCAAAAAACAGATCTTATTTTATTATACAGAAAGTAAATAAAGTTGAACATAGCTTTACTAAGTTGTTACTCACAGTTAACAGACGGCTCCAAGTAGACAAGTAGAGTAGGTAATTCACTTAACTCGTGGCGCGTGACCTATAGAATATGATAGATACATATATTGAAACACACATTCGAATTGTACATGACTTATTTCACTTGCTCTTAGTGTGTTTCTACCCTTATTCTTATTATGGTGTCTTAACTATGGCCTAGGAATGCCTAGAATGGAATGAGGATGCAAAAATTGCATTAGAAACATTTTCCAAAACTTCCTAAAAACAGGGTCCACGCTCGAGCGTGGCTTTCCTCGCTCGAGCAGACATGCAAAAAGTGAGGAATTGCTTGAGTGTGACGTCCTTAGCTCGAACGGACTGTAAACTCTAAAACAGTACTAGTTGCTTAGTTTTCATGCTCGACAGATGCTCGATCTCCGCTCGAGCATGAGACTCAGGCCCTCGCTCAAGCGTGACTTCTGTCGCTCAAGCGTGCTGTAAAACATATGAACTTCTGGATACATGCATTTCACGCTCGAGCGGGTATCATGTCGCTCAAACGGAAGTGCTTGCATTCAGAGTGCATCACTCAAGCGTGAACTCCTACGCTCGAGCGTAGATTCAAATTCTGGAGTTTCCAGATTTGATTTCCAAGCTTCAAACTCAAACTAAACACTTCAAAACTCATCCTCTTGGGCCAAAATTATGAAAAACTTTTAGATATTCACAAAACATCATGATTTAAAGATCCTTCATGAAATCAAGGCCCAAAAGCATGCCAATTGTTCGCAAACTCAACTTAAACTTCATGAACTCTCCAAAAACATGACATGCATGAAATGATTGAGCTTCAAGTTTCCAAATCATGATCAAATGAGATGAGAGGATGTAAAACATGATGAATTCTTACAACTAAGCTCAATTTGTGACATGCATGAGAGAATTCTTAGTAAACATGCTCCAAATGTAATAAAATGTATATGCATGTATGAATTGATCTTCCTTCCTACTTCTTAAGCATGGTTCTTGCATCTCCTAGCTCAATTCACTTAAATTCATGGGTGAATTAACTCACTTCAAGACTAAAGCCTTGATTTCTTACCTAAGGTCTTCAATTCTTTGAGCTCTTGGTAAATCCTAACTCAATTCTCCAATTCCCATTTAATTTCCTAGCAATTCTTCCCTTTTTGCCTCTTGAGATCAACTCTCACTCTCTAATTCTCTCTTCCTCTCGTGTTTTTGAGCTCAAGGAGTAAGGAATGAGGGTGTAAAGTAAAATAAGGGAGTCTAAGTGGCTTTATATAGGCTTAACTAAAGTTGCTTAATTAAGATTGACTTAGGTTAATCACATTGACATTAATTATTCTAATTGAATCGTTCTAAATCAAATTTCAACTAAACCTACCATAAAATTCTATAAATTCTACATAACACATAAATCAAATCAATTTCAGAATCAGATGCCGATAAGGCCTTCAATTCGTAAAATATAGTAGAATCTCAAACAGATATTCCTACAATAAATAGATAGAAACATAAATAATGCAATACATATGGAAGAAATCCAAAATTTGATCATAGTGACTTATTAGGCACATGAAATCATGAATTAACGTTAATCATAGGTCGGGCTTGTTACACAATGAGGTAACGCAAAACACAATCATTTTTGCTTTATGACTGTTTTGATTCACACTTTAGCAACTATCAGCAACTAAGAATTTGCACACTCTCTATTTGCAGATCATATGGCAACCTTGGGCTATGATGCCAACTGGGATATGGGACCAGTATGCCGGGGCTTGGCCCACTTCTCGCTTCTACATTCTACTTGAGTGCCCAGTCTGCCAGGCTTGGTTCCTAAATGAGTGGTTTGTTCAATAGACTGTGGGCTTGTCGAACCCGATCGTTCCGATGCCACCGCTAAAATCTATGAGATTAGCATACAGCGTATCCGTTGATGCAGTCACTCAGTTCATGGTGGGCTTGGATGCTGATTGTTTCAAGGCAAAGGGTGGCTACGCAACCTTCATTTAGACACACCTCATGCCACCTCTAATAAGTGCTCGTTGAGGTAAGGGGGGGAGGGCTCCTGTAGCGAGAGAAGTGCGTAGGGCGACCAGGGCCCTTGCTTGAGGGGCTCCACTTACGGGGCAGGGCACCAGCTGGCCAGAGCTTCCTACTGCACTGACATGCTGGCGGCATACTAGAGTGGTTTACCAGATCCCGATTGAGCTTGCAGCAGTTGGGCATGAGCTTGTCAGAGTTCGGGGTTCTTCTCAGGTATGGACTGCGCTTTACCATTTGCATTCCTCATTTCATTTCAGATATGTTCTTTCCAGAAATTGATCATCCAAATGCATTTGCAGGCATCCATAGAGTACACAGGGAGTGCTCTCGAGCTGATAACCTCATTGATGGGCATGGTACAGAGGAAGGAGACGTTGCTCGGTCTCCACGGCATCCCAGTAATTTCTTCAGTTTGCGCTTCTTGTTCTCAAATTTCTACTGATACATTGGCATTTAAAATTGTAGTCTTTTCCAAACTGCATCTGACACATTATATCTGATACACTACATTCATATACTATACTCATACACTGTATCTCATTTCTGCATATTATGCTTGCACCTGATACACTCACTGAAACTGATATGTTGACACCTGTCCTTTCAAATCCCACGTATTCCGATGGCTCTGGCAGCGACAGCAGCACTAGCATCGGCAGTACCCCCTCCAGCAACAGGGAGGAGAGAGAGAGAGAGAGAGAGAGAGAGAGAGAGAGAGGGGATAGAAGAACCCGAGGCCAGAGCAGTCCTTCAGAGCCCATCTTGAGCGATGACGATGTTGAGACCAGTGACTCCGGGGAGGCGGCGAGGCAGCATTCTAAGTCATCCTAGAGTGGAGACGACGATACTAGCTAGGGTTCCGAGAGCGGAGGTGATGATGCCGAGGCGGGTTCTGGGGCAGAGAATGGAGACGATGCCGGCTCTTGTTCTAGCTCAGAGACTGATTCAAATAGCGGCGCTGATGGAGATAGTGCCCTAAAGTCCTCTCCTCCGAGGAAGAGAATGAAGAGGGCCTCTCGGGCCTGAGGCGACTGACGCTGATTTTTTATTTGAATTTTTTTTTTTTTTTTTGCTTAGTTTCTTTTTGTTTGTTAGCATTAGCAGATGTATAGCTTCAGATAGGTTTTATTTTGCTTTAAAAACTTGTACTCCTCTTTTGTAAAAACCATGATCGTAATAAAACCTCGCAGTTTTTATAAAACAGTGTTGTTATTTTTTGCATCATGAGCACCATATTTGCATGAAATGGACATGAGATTGAATTGGCCAAAAGTGCTTGATTAAAACAATATTCTTAATCTAGTAATGAACCGACCAACAAACGAAATACAAAATAGAACATACAACTCGATAAACAAAGAAAAAACAACTCAAGTACAAATAAATAAAAAACTTGCTAAAATCGAAAGACTCAAAACAAGACTTTAAAATTCACAAAGATCAAGACAACACATGTTTCCAGTACTACACAGCACACAGGTGGGCAGCAAGCTTGAAAAGAAGGTTGTCGGCCAGAGATAAAGCCTGTCGACCATATGTCGGCCACAAAAGGTGGCCTATCGGCCACCAAAGTAGCCTGCCGGTCACCTGTCAGCCATCAAATGTGGGAATCACCAGATTGTTGACAACTGGCTTCCATTCAAAGCTTATCTTCTACAAAAGGTCCAGTTTTGTGAATTCTTCTCTAGAACTTCATTTCAGCTGCAATTTCTTCACAAATGGAGCCATTTTTCGCCGAAAAGCTCTTTGATTGGATTGCAACTTTAGACAGCTCAGAAAAAGGTTAATTTTTGGAGTTTTGGCATAAATGTACTTTTTCCGCTTAGCCGTGCTCCACTTTGTATTTCATTCCTTCATGCTGCGGTAGGATGCTGGGACCCGATTACACATGTCTTTAGCTTCGGGGACAAGAGATATTCCCGACAATTGAAGAATTTCAGGCATTAATAGAATCCCGACGCGATGAGGAAATCATACCTCAACCCCGTTTTGGCCACGTCCAAGCTTTGGGATAAAAGTGTGGGCTCACTCTACATGAGGCTCGATCTTTGGTTCACAACGAAGAGCTGGATATTCCCAGCCTGATTCATCGTTTTTCTGACGTCGGTGATCGAGGTGACCTTTTTGGTGAAGTTTTCAGCAACAAGCCCTTTACTTATGTATGCTTGCTCATTTCCTTCTTGCCCTAAGTTTCGGCGGGTCCAACATTCTATTGGTCGAAGTGGCCTAAGGTTTGAAAGAAGGCAAGAGTTGCATTCACTTGGTGCTGGCCAAGACTTTGATGGCTTAGATGCCTTTCATCGGTGAGTGACTACCAAATTCGCAGGGAGCCCACTACTTCTTCAGGTTTTGTTTCCCACCCTTGCTTATATGTGTTTCTCACATCGCTCGGCACTCATACTCTATTTTTCTCTCAAAGCCCTTTTCTCACTTTTCTCTCAACATTCACCTCTCTATTCTTTAATCTCTCTTTTCTTTCATCCCACCCTAGGTGTTTCTTATGGATAAACTAAAGATAGTGGATTCTTGCCCTAAGTACTCAGCTTGAGGTTATTTATTCTGCCACCGACTAGTGGATTTCCTGAACGAGGGGTGGTGGTGCCACTGGATGTATAACAGGTCTACTACTAACATAGCTTGGAGTTGCCCCTGGCTTAACCTGACTGAGATGAGCTATAGCATAGCTCGGCAGCCTGGTATTCAGTTGATCGGCCTTATACACTCTGTGTTCTACTTCCCCTTCCGGTTCAGACGTCAATTTGGGCATGATCAGACCCGCCTAGAGAAAAGGATACAGTACCCGGTTTCATTCCCCATCCGAGGTTCACATTTGTCTAGGTACCTTACTACTTGGAGGACAAGAGAGCTTCTGGCCCCTGCCCCTGGTTTTAGTTACGCCCTTTCTGGCGAATGTTTGGCTTGGCTCGAGGATGAGGCACAAACCGGGCCCACTTTGGCTTTAGAAGCTTCTACAAGCACGAGCAAGGGACGTAGGAGCACCTAACTCATCTATACCCCTAGTTTATTGCTTTGACCTTTCTTTTCAAGTTTTTTCAATTTAATAAAAATAGCTTTGATTTGTATCAGAGAGTTAGAGAACTTTCATGTTGAAATCAATGAAATTAAAGTTGTGAGTACTGAGAATTTTCCTTTTGGTCCAAAAATGGTCTACGTTGTAAAAGGTAAAATTTGAACAAAATGAACTTTCATGAAAACTTTCCAAAACCATTTTCAAAAAAGATTACCACTTAACACACATGGAATCAATCCTCGAGATGTACAACCCCAAATCCAAAGATCATAAATTGCCCTTTGATTGAACACCACTGTCAGCATTGTAACTAGCTCTTCTCTCAGAGTAAAGATCACAACCAAACCCTCAAGTGAAGAATAGGCAAAGATGACCTGATCAGACACAAGGATAGGATAGTTGAGTTGGAGGTGTTTATGGCCAAACTTTAGGATGAAGTTGCCTACATATCCCAAAGATGGGAATCAGGCCTTATGTACTTCGGTTCAAGTTCACTCGAGTTTTTACTCTCTCCTTTTGCACTCTAACTTTTTCCAAGGCCACCCTTTAGGGTTTTCAACCTTGTGAGCTCAGTTTTTCTTTATTTCTAATTTTGCATGCTCTAACTTTTGCCTAGGTCACCCTTCCGGGTTTTCGGCCTAGCGAGCCTCTCAAGGATAATATTTATTCAACTTGTCCATGTTGATTGGTTGGAAAAATTCGAGGCCATCTAAGTCCATGAGAATAACAGCTCCACCCAACCAAATAGTTTTTATGATGTAAGGACTAGTCCAGTTAGGTTTGACCTTGCCTCTAGGGTCGTGAATGGGAGCTCAGTTGTCTTTCAGCACCATATCCCCCTCTTTGAGATTCCAGAACTTAACTTTCTTTTTAAAAACCCTAGCAATTCTGCATTGATAGCCCTGAACATGACATAATTCTTTCAGCCTTCTCCCGTCGAACATCATCAGCTCTTTGAATCTGCTCTGTTGCTAGTTCCCCTCAGCTATCTGACACTCAGCCATAACTCGTAGCGACGGGACTTCTATTTCAATTGGCAAAACAACCTCTATCCCATAGACCAGAGAATAAGGAGTTGCCCCTATAGACATTCGAATTGAAGTTTTATAACCCAGAGTGTGAATGACAATTTATCTGGCCAGTCCCTGTAGGTCTCAACCATCTTCTGCAAGATATTCTTGATGTTCTTGTTGGCGGCCTCAATAGCTCTGTTGGTTTCCAGCCGGTATGTAGATGACTTATGAAAAGCCACATTGTATTTCTCCAACAAGTCTATCACCTCCTTTTTGAAGTAAGAGCCATTATCTGATATGATATTATTTAGGACTCCATATCGGCGAATGATATTGTTTCTGATGAACTTAGCCACATGCAATGCTTTCAACACTGCATAGGACTGAGCTTCCACCCACTTTATGATGTAATCAATTGCCACCAGGATGTATTCATGCCCATTCAACCCTTTTGGTGTGATTGCACTGATAACATCGATTCCCCAGACTAAGAAAGGCTATAGCGAAGTCATGTTGTACAGTTTTGACGGTGGGATATTCATGCGATTAGCATGAATTTGGCATTTGTGGCATCGCCGAACAAAACCAATACAATCCTCCTCTATAGTGGATCAGTAGTAACCTTGCTTGAGAATCTTCCAGGCTAACATCTCTCCGTTCATGTTCACTCTACACTCTTCCCCATGGATGGCCTCCATTAGGCGATTTGATTCCTCTTCTTCAACACATAACTTGTGCATTCCCATATGACCTCTTTTGTATGGTTTACCTCCGCAGATGATAAATTGGATGGCTATTCGCCATATTCCCCTTTTGTCCTTGGCATTTGCCCCTAGTGGATAAATCTCATTTTCCAAGAAGTTCCAAATATCATAGTACCAAGGGTTTTTGTCTTACGCTTCATCTATTGCAGCGATAGTTTCGTAGGCCAGCGTATATCTATACTCAATGATAATCGGACGCATCCGGACTCCAAGTGGGATGTCTATCATAGAAGATAAAGTTGATAAAGTATCAGCAAACCTGTTCTTCTCTCTCAATAGATGCATGAAAGTCAGCTTTCTCTCTCAATAGATGCATGAAAGTCAGCTTTTCAAACCTAGTAATCAAAACGTCCAGGGTCTGGTGATAAACCTTCATCTTTTCTTTTTTGACTTTCCAGTCTCCATTTGCTTGAGAAACAACTAGGTTCGAGTCCTCGATGACGTCCAACATTTTTGCCCCTAGTTTTAGGGCAGCTTCCAAACCAACAATACACGCCTCATACTCTGCTTCATTATTGGACACCTTGAACTGGAGTTTGAAGGCTAAAGGTATATGGGAATTGTTAGGTGCTATCAACAACACACCTATCCCATAACCATACTAATTGGACGCTCCGTCAAAGTACATTGTCAAAGTCTCCTCCTCAACTTGCAAAATAGCTTCATCTGGGAACAAGTATTCCACCGCTTCATCCCCTTCTACTGGGTGATCTGCTAGGAACTCTGCTACAGCTCTCCCCTTGACTGACTTGCGGGTAACATACTTGAGATCAAATTTGGAGAGAAGAAGTAACCAACAGGCTAGCCTACCCGTAAGTGCTGGTTTCTCAAAGAGATATTTGATGGGATCTAATCTCGAAACCAGAATTACGGAGTGAGCTAACAAGTAGAGTCTTAACTTCCTAGTAGCCTATACCAAGGCTAGGCAAGCTCTCTCCAACGGAGTGTAGTAGGTCTCATAATTCAACATTTTCTTGCTCAAATAGAAGATGGCTTTCTCTACCCTATCCTTAGATTCCTGAGCAAGCATGCATCCCATTGTGGCGTCTGTGACTGATAGATATAGAATCAAAGGCTTCCCCGGCTCTGGCGGTGACAACGCAAGCGGATTCTGGAGGTACTGCTTAATCTGCTTAAAAGCGAATTGACATCGATCATCCCATCAGAATTTCTTTCCTTTCTTCAGGAGACCAAATAGTGGTTCACAAGTCAAGGTTAATTTGGAAATAAACCGTCTTATGAATTGCACTTTATCCAGAAAGCCTCGCACCTCCTTTTCAGTCCATGGTGGTGGCATTTCTAGGGTGGCCTTGATTTTGGAAGGATCTACTTTGATGCCCCTCTGTGTGATCAAAAAGCCCATCATTTTCCCTGTTGTCAAGCTGAAAGTACATTTTTGCGGATTCAACCTCAGTCTATATTCTTTGATCCGTTGAAAGAATTTCTTCAAGGCAGTGTAATGGCCCTCTCCTTCTTTGGGCTTGACAATCATGCCGTCCATGTACACCTCGACCTCTTTATGGATCATATCATGTAGAATGGTGGTTGCAGCCCTTTGATAGGTAGTCCCAACATTCTTCAACCCAAACGGTATAACTCGATAACAGTAGGTACCCCACGGCGTAGTAAATGCAATTTTCTCTCTATCCTCAGGCGCCATCAGAATATGGTTATACCTGAAAAACCTGTCCATGAAGGATAGCAATGCATGACCTGCAATGAAGTCCACTAATTCATCGATGTGCAGCAAAGGGAAGTCGTCATTCGGACTGGCTCTATTCAAATCTCTGAAATCCACACACACCCGGATTCTACCATCCTTTTTCGGCACTGGGACAATATTGGCCAACCAAGTTGGATATTCAAATACTAACAAGAAACCTGCCTCAATCTACTTGGTGACCTCCTCCTTGATTTTCAGCGCCCAATCCGGGTGGATTCTATGCAACTTCTACTTAACGGGTCGGGCCTCGGGGTCAAGAGGGATCTGATGTTATACTATCTCAGGATCGATTCTAGGCATGTCTTCATAGGACCACGCGAAAACATCTTTGAAATCTTTTAATAAAGCAACTAAGCGCTTGCACTCCTCCGAAGACAAGGTGGACCTATTTTGGACCAAACACGGGTCATTCTCAGTACCCACGTTAATGGCAATGATTTCATCAGTGTAGGGTTTTGCAAACCTCTCCTCCTTTCGATTAATCAAGTTTTTCAAAACAAGAGAAATTCTTTCCTCTTCGTTTTCATTAAAATTCTAAAAATCTTGGTCAATGCAATAAATAAGCGGCACAAAGAAATACTCAGAATCAGCAGTGGCATTCTCATTCATAAGGTCCAGCTCTTTAGTTACAACTGACTCAAAAGCAAAAGAAGAAGAGGACCTAGACAAGACCTTGGCATCCGAGTTATCACCCCCAAGAATACTAGACTCAAACTTGGAAGAATCAGAATTTGATTCCGACTCCACAGACTCTGTGGAATCAGATTCTGGCTCATCACCTGACTCAAAACTAGATAGGTAGCCCTCCTCCAGTTGCCAGACAAAATATGGTGCTTTAGATGCATCCAAAATGCTACTGGATGGGTTCACACCCGGTTGATCCCTATCATGGAAATGGTAAGGTTATCCTCCAAGCTCTCTGAGTCAGCCAGGGGATCTATAAGGAGACATGCTAGTGCTGCCCCTACTCCAAGCTCGCTATTGTCCAAGTCACTTTCCATGCTCTACTCAACTTCAGTAGTTGGCTCAGCCTTTTCTTCGGCATCACTATCTTGCAGCTGCAAGTCAAAGAAGATTTCAAAGTCGGGGTCACACTGCTTCGCAGAATTCATCCAGGGCTCGGGAAAGCCGCAAAAGGGGAAGTCTTCTCCCTGCCGAACAAAATGACCATTTAGCGTTCCCTAGATTGGCCTGTGAATGAGCTCATAGTGTTTTCCAGCCTACTTGGCTCTGGCTCTGCCTACCATCTTTTCTCCTTTTCTGACCCAATCCTCTTTGGTGGGTACACATCCCAGACCAAAGGCATACGGATTGTGCGGCACATCGGCCAATACTATGACGCCTTTCCGGCCACTTCTCCCAAGTCCCATTCCTGGCACATGTTGTGTTTTGTTCATTATATAGATTGATTGGGCACTGACATACATGCCCTCATCAGCAGCCAAGATTGGTTGTACTACTTGGGCCTCAGCCAACGTAAACCCTAAAAGGAATACATCCTCCTCGCCTTGAACAATTTCCAGCACTAGTGTAGTTACCTCTGGTGGAGGATAGATGGATGAATTCCCAAAAACAATCACCACCCCTTTCCCGTGAGAGTACTTTAACATTTGGTGAAGGGTAAAGGAGACTGCTTTCACCAGATACAACTAGGGTCTCCCTAGTAGTAAATTGAAGGTGGCCGGGACATCCAGGACATAGAACTCGACATCTTACTAAGTTGGGCCCACCTGGACTCTGATTTGTACTATGCCCATAACCTCCCTGCTTATATTATCATATGCCCGAATCACTTGGGCTGTGGGCACAAAGTCTGCCAGTCTAAGGTCGATTACATAAGCTGTACGAGAAGGTCAGACATTGATAGCTGAACCAGTGTCTATCAACACCATCGATACCCATTTTTCCTTGCACTCAACAGATATGTATAGGGGTTTGTTGTGAGCTGAGCCTTTCGGCGGCAGTTCTTTATCAAAAAAGGTGAGGGTTGGCCTAACACCACCTGGGAAGACTAGTCGCACAAGCTGTTCAAGGGTAATGTCAATGGACAATTTAGCTTTGTCCATTGTTGATAATATAGCCTATCGATGTATCCGGGAGGCCATAAGCAGACCCCAGATTGAGATGTCGGCTTGAATCTTCTTTAGTTACTTCAAAACTGCTTCTTTTTCTAGCTACTTCTCTTTTTGTTTCTCAATCTCTCTGTCTTTCCTAGAGGCCTCAGCTTGATCTAAGTGTGGTGGCTTGAAATACTGCCCACTTCTTGTTATGTGATCGACCTCTTCAGCGTACCATGTATTGTCTTGGAGGCACTCGCCCCAGTCCTCATTAGTGTGAGCTAGATTTAGATCTTCATCCTCCCACCATACACCTTCGGCAACAAAGAAACAGTTGTCCACCTCCGTTCTGATCACTCTCACATCACAAGTATCCCCCGTAGGATGTTGGGCCATTACAGCTTCCTGGTTGTCTTCAACCCTTTTTTGTGCAAACTACTTCAGTGCAACTTCCTGTTCTATGTCCATAATACTTACAGTGCCCAGTTCTTGAGCTAAATTGTTCATGCCGACGTTCTCTGGCAGTTTCCCCTTTTCATCGACCATTCCGACCACTGCAGCAATTCCTGCTTTCTTTTCCTCTGGCTTTGTTTCAGTTTCGTCCTCCATGTCTGATTCATCACTCAACTACCCAAAGTTGTCTGTTGATCCATTCAAATTGAACCAGTCAATCTGCACATCCCCTTGATCTTGTTCGTCAAAGAACTGTAAGTTGTCTAAGTCCTCCTCTAGCTCTGCTAGATCATCTAACCCTTGACTCGAGCCATCCTCCTTAACCACATTAACCTTTACTGCAATTGGCAATACCAGTTCCAGCTTGACTTGATCAATCGGTACAATGTAGCAGCTCGGATAGTACACCCCCTCAAATAAGTCCTCAGAGCACTCAGGCAACGGACTCGCACTCTCCTCTAAGGCCAACCTCCTGTTGTACTGCAATTGTCACCACTATAGGTTTAGCTTGAAGTGTGGATGTGTCCGTCATGCACAAATCTGTGCTTTCAAGAATGAACACCGTCAGTTTGGGTAGGTGGGAAGAGGTAATATATATGGTAAGGTTATAGGGGATGTATGGATTAGGTTTAGATTGTGAGGTGGAGGAATTTGATTGTGGGTCGGGAGAAGGTTGGTGGTCACATTTGCTTTTTGGGGTGTGCAATCACCTTATTGTTAATGAGGTCTTGAATCGCATGACGCAGCCTTAAGCATTGGTCAGTGTCGTGACCGTGCTGCTAGTGAAATGCACAGTACTTGGCTGGGTTATGTTTAGGTGGGAGAGGATCAGGTAGTAGGCGTGGCTTTAATGGTTTGAGGTGCCTTTTTTTGATCAATACCTTTATGGCTTGAGATAAAGGCATATAGAGTTGGGTAAAGGTCCTCTGGGATCGGGCAAGGTTGTTTGAAGTTTGTGTAGTTATGTTGGCAAAGAGATTGGCGGTCTTGGTTGCGGTGGTGACAACACTTACATCCAATGGTCGCACAGCTATGCTACCACTGGTGATTGCATTGGAACTGTGCACAAAAGGCCTCTTAGCCTGCTCTTTCTCATCATTAAAGCTTTGGCCCTCCACTTTGTCACGAATTCTGAGAAGCCCTCCTTTGGCTCCTGGCACGTTGCCTTGAGATCATGAGTTGTGACCTCGATTTGTGTGTTGTATGAGTACTATGCAACGAAGACCTCAGCCATTTTCTCCCAACTCTACTTCACAGAATCCTCAAACTTTGCATACCATATGGCGGCTATATCAGACATAGTACGGCCAAAAAGCGAGAGCTTCTGCAACCTGGTTAGCCCCATCGGCCTCAAGATGTCTGAAAATAGCCGAAGATGAACCATGGGGTCTCCAGAGCCACTAAACCAATCGTTGTGTGGCATTTTGAACCGATCTGGCAATGTCACTGTAGAGTCAGTATATCTGCCTTCTATATTGGGGATAAAGTTAACACTCTGTGCCCTCTTGAAAAGCTTTTCCAGTTTGTTAACCTTAAGCACAGTCGGGTCAACCTCAAACTCAAATGGAGCCTCGGCTTGATACACAGGTGCTTTGGAGGTTTATGATGGGATCAACTCTGCTGAATTGCCCTGATTCTCAACATGGGCAGTGGCTGCGAATGATGGGATACCCATAGGAGGTGCATGAGATGCAGAAGTTAATGCCGGCTGTGGTTGTTGTTGTTGTAGCCTATTTATTACCTCAGCCTGGCGTGCTATGACCTCGACCTGTCGAACAACATTTTGTTGCATGGTTTCGGCTATTTGCTAAAGATGATGGATTAGGTCCTCCATGCTGACTGGGAGATATTGTGCCATCGGAATGGGTGAATGAACTCGTACTAGACTAGATGTCGAAAATTAAGCCTGACTAGATGCAACTGAAATGAGGGGTGATTGCTGTAGAATTTGAACCGGTGAACTCTGCCTTACTTTCTTCCGTCTGGTAACCGATGGGAATGAAATAAACGCGGGTTGTCCCCTGACAAGATCTCCAGCTCCGTAAAGCCTTCTGACACGGGTCTAGAGCGCTTGGGGGATATCTGAACTGTCCAAAGCTATGGTGTAATACTACCTAGCAAAAAGAAATAAAGCAAAAAGAAATAAGTAATCAGAAACTGTGCAGCAGCTCAGATGTTAACAATGCACAGATGTAATCAAAGCTGTAGAACTGCACTCAATACTGAATTCTACCCCCAAAATTGATACCCAACTTGCAACTGATATGCACGTTCCTATACAGTTTTACTGTAAAGTACATACCAATTAAGTGAGAACCAAAACACTCCTATGAGGGGAGAGGGTTACCCTGTCCTAGTTTCGTTAGGAACTAGTGCGCAATCCTGCATTAGGGTAAGCATCTTGTCCTAGTTTGGAACAGTCTCTATAGCTTTCGATATGCAACTAGGCCAAATGGTCAAAAGGGTACCTCAGCAAAACTACCTAATATACCTCTCACACCTAACACCGAGAAGTAAAAAGAGGATCAAACGGTACAGCGGTAGTCCAGATCCATGGTTTTTGTTCCCATCGTGGCAGAGCCTGCAACTGGTCAGCCTTTTGGCAAGCTTTTAGGCAAGCCTCCAACAAACTGTCCAGGAATAGCAGATGGCAAACACAGTGACTTAAACGCACCAATGCAAATGTATTGCAAAGAAACATATAAGTGTAAATAAAATTTCATATCATGAGGTTCGAGTCAAGTTCTCTAAATTTCCCAGCAAAGTCGCCAGAAACTATAGCTCGACTTTTTCGCGCCCCC
The DNA here is from genome assembly GCA_036172215.1 of Camellia granthamiana. Lineage (NCBI taxonomy): Eukaryota > Viridiplantae > Streptophyta > Magnoliopsida > Ericales > Theaceae > Camellia > Camellia granthamiana. The sequence continues at coordinate 86,359,974 of CM069910.1, forward strand.
TTTTCAGAAGTCAAAATAAGCCCTACAGTTCGGACTCCCGCAGTTCTGAATCTAATCTCACAAGTGCAATGTGAAATTGATAAACACCAAAGAGTCCAAATCTGTCAAATCTTTTGAAAAATCGATTTTGAATCAAAAATGTCAAAATTGGATTGCTTTACCAGATACAGAGTCGCCACCTCAAGAGCATCCAGCCCTATATGTAGGTGAAGATGCATGTATCTGTGCAAACAGCTGGCATAGCTGTCACAAAATATCTGTAAAAGAAACTGGTAGTCGGCCGGCCATCACTGGTGGCTAGTAGACCACATCAATGGCTGGCAACCAAGAGTGATAACTGACAGCCAAAAAAGGTGGTAGCAGGCCACTAAGGGTTGCAGGCTTGAAGAACCAATGCTTGGTCCAAAAATGAGGCAACAAGGGTGTAGGGCTTGAAAGGCTCAGAGTTGTGGCATTCTGCTGAGGACTTCGAGCACTTGACGAGTAAATAAACTCATCATTGGGTGTGCATGCAATAACGTCCAAGTCGTAAGGGCCGTCAAAAATGGGGTGTTTACAAATCTCATCCCAAAATTCTTTATCTATTTCTTTCACTTAGGATTTGTTACAACATCTAGAACTAGGCAAACTCTCTAGAAAATGCATCTCTTACTACACTCTATAGTTCCTATCATGTTAAAACCACACCCATTTTTAAATACATACCAAAATAATTGACGTAAGACCCAACACAATCCTCACAAATAGTCTAACGAACTAACCGAGCAATCGAACCACAATTAACTTCATCCATCCCAACGTAATTTAGAACTAGTTTTACTTATTCTTACATCATCACTCTAAAACATTTTACTTTAAGTCACCCCATTTATCATTAAAGCCTCAACCAACTGTACTACTACAACTAGTTTAATCTCTAACCCACTCTACCTCCAAAATCCTTCACCTAGCTCACTTATACAATTTGATATAATACTTTAGAAATAGCTACTCCTCATTGTGACAAACCATTTACTATGCATCATAGTATCCTTCCTTTGATGGTCACATCTACACCCACAATTCTACAAAATCACTTAGCCTACGATACAACACCAATTTCTAAAACATCTTGACCCATTTGTCCAGCCTTATTAGTCTATCCCACCCATTTTCCTAGGAAAAGATATCCTCAAGGTAAAGAAAAAATTAGCTCACAGTTTAATACTCCACACAAGTGTCCACACGTCACACATGAGTTAAAAACATAAACCTATACATGTATCTACATCATATAAGGAAAACCACATAAGCACATAGTCACATAGAAAACATACAAGTTACTATCCTAAGATACCAACTAGTCCCACAGTGCTCAAGGACCTCCAAGTGGAAAAAACATTGATCATGTGCCTTTCTAAAAGGATTTCAATGACTACAATAGGCTCAAGCTATATCCCAGAAGCTTAACCCCCTGACCACAGTCACATAAACACATAAAGCATACAAGGCAAACTAACGCCCCTTCCTAGCATGATAAACCCATTGTGGCAAAAGCCACGTCTCATAAGCTCAGGGTGTTCAAACTCGGTTAGCTCTGACACCAATTTGTAACACCACTAAATTTATAAACCTTTATATAGTCAATTTGATTAAATATTCACTGGTTATTACCAAATAAATCCATTGTCGTAAAAAAATACTTTAAGAAAAATATTATCTTTCATTCAGTAAATCTTGTTCTCATTGAATCATACTAAATTATTATATCTTGCGCTCATAATACCAATTATAGTTCACAAATTAGAGAAATCAAGAGTAAAGATGCCCTAATGGCGTACAAGTTTCAAGAGCAACTCCTTAATTACACAAAAAGGATGGATATTTAGTCCTAAAACATATAAAATCCAATGCGCCTACATCCTCCATTCAAAAATCTTCCCTACCATGTCACTTGGATGGAGTCACACCATCAATTTCTGAAATGTTGTTAGTTCCGGGTTAGCTAATGCCCAATAAGAAATACTATTAACAAGACATAAATAATCAAAATGCATATAATTATGCCATGCACTTGTTAAGATAAAATTCATATTTTCTCTTTTAAAATAAAAAATGTTCAATGCATGATTTTCATTCAAAGTCTCATCTACAACCATGGGCTAGTAAATACACTATGACATCCTAAGAAAGAGCCGCAAAACCATACATATATAGATTTATGTACAGAAAATATTCCCACATTTTCCAACTCTAAAAATGGTGAGACAATGAGCACCCAAAACCTTTTCCTTCCACATTTGCCGACTCTTGAAACGGTGGACTAGTGGACACCCAAAATCATATTTTTTTCACATTTGTCAACTCTAAAAACAGCGGCTTGTGGACACCCAAAAACCTTTCCCATATTCGTCTGGCGATAAGCTCAAGACAGGTAATTGGGCACCTTGACTCCAAGCATGAGTACCAAATACAACACACAACTCAATTCCCAAAACCTGACTCAACTATCTAGACTCATACGTTATTTACCCCCTTTGACATTTTCCAAACATCCACAAGATTGTAAAATCATATGAGAAAAATTGTAATGCACTTCATGCATGAGTATTCGAATTCAATGCATTTAAAGTTTATTCAATTCATAAATAAGATTTAACAATAACAACGACAGGAGATTACTCCAACTACTCAATTCCACAATTCCCTCATTCATCTATTTCAATAAATGTATCCAATAAGGTTCACAAAATCTCATGTCTCAGCACCATTAACACAATCATTCACCCAATTTCAAGATTTAGTAGTCAATTGAGCCAAACCCCATTAGTTAATCAAGTTTGAAAACTAGGGTTTTTGAGAAAATTGGAGCTTTTCCCTCTTTTACATTTAAAGGGTCAATTTTTATCATCAACAACAATAATTAACAAAACATTCATAGTCTTCCTCAAAAAATTTGGGTATAAGCCCTTTTTATATATCAAACTCTCTTTATATCACAAAATCATCTCATACATTATTATAACTAAGAAAGTACCACACACACACACACACACACACACATATATATATCAAGTTAAAGGTATCCATATCTCAAGAATAGAGACAAGAAAATGAATATCCAAAGAGAACTTCAAAGGTGAGGCGATTCAATCGGTAGACATGTTGGTCTTCACTTCCTCTTCACTTATCTTGCAAAACCGAGGATGGATCTTTGATAAAAGTAGAAGAAATCAAGATTAAAAGGCTAGGGTTTCAGATATGGAGGAGAGGGAGAGAAAAGAGAGAGGAAAAGTGACAAGATTTGGAAAAATGGGGATTTTAAAGTGCTGACTTCGGACAGACCACTCGAGCGAGCAAAGCTTAAGCTCTCAGAATCCTAAACAAACCGCTCGAGTGATCAAAAGTTTGCTCGAGCGGACTTGCATCCAACATAGGTTCTCAAATTTCAAAGGGGTGCAACTCCCTCGTCCGGACTCTGTTTTAGGCTGTTCTTGTGTCTAAATTGAAGTCTCAGAAATAAGCTTTCCAGTGGTTCTAGACTCACATCTAGATTTAAAGTGTAAATGGAGGAAAAGGTAAAACAGGGAAGACCGTTTATGGAACAATTATCCGAACCAATGCTTTTGGTTCGATCATACTATACCATGATGATACCATCCCAATCAACACTCTAATGTCAATCAAAGAGACTCTAGTTATAGTAATAAGAGAGTCCAAAGCAATCCTATTAGTCTAAGAAGTTCAAATGTTATACATTGATTGTTTGGCGTTTATGGTCTTGTTGTTTTTCATTTTTATTTTTTTATTTTTTCTTAATCTATATGTTGTTTATTTTAATATAACTGCTTTATATCTTTCTCCAAAAAATATGTTGTGGCAAACTGAATTATATATATATATAAGTTGAATTCAATTTGTGTTGATTTTTTATTATATAGGCATGCCTCCTAGGAAGCATATTTTCGGATTTGGAAAAAAAAGAAAAAAGAAAAGGAAAAAAGAAAAAAAAGAAGCAAGATGTGGAAAAATTTGTTCAATCTCAATTAAGAACGCTCGATAAATTTTGGGGTAACAAGAAACAAATAGAGATTTCATGTTTAGTTGAGGAAGATTTTGTGATTGAAGAACCTAATCAATGTATAAATGAAAATGATAATAAAGATTTGGTGATTGAAGAAACAAATGAATTTATAAATGAGAATGAAGATTTGGTAAATGAAGAACCCAACGAAAGCGAAGGTTTCAATGTTAAATGTAGACTGTTACATACTTCTGACCCAAATAATTAGGATGAGATTGATAAGAATTTTGGAGATTTGTTAGTTGAAAGTGATCCTATAAGAAGTAATGTTGCAATTTTCTTAACGATGACAAGGACAAACATTTCTCCTTTACATATTACATTCAAAATTTATCAAATGGAGAGAAATATGATAGGAAACGAGTACTATATTTAGATGCTTCAAATAAACTATTTTGTTTTTGTTATAAGTTGTTTAAGCAAGACAAGAACAAGAACAAGTTTCAGTTGACTCAGTTTGTTTGGTTTCAGGATTTAGGATTCACTTTTCAGAAAAATTAAAGTTTTTGTTTTTCGCCTTTTTTTGTTTTCACTGAATTTTTTTAATATTCTAACCATTTTTTTATTTTTAGATACGCCTAATATAAATACACTTAAAAAGTATAAAACTTCACTAAATACCAAAAAAAAAAAAAAAAAAAAAAAAAAAAAAAAAAAAAGAGAATTTAGCACATTTTTCGTATTCTTGTGTATTTATTGATTTTTTAAAATATTTTTTACAAATATTTTACTTTTTCGATACATCTAAATAAGGTGCATCTAAAAAACAATTTGTTTAGAATTTTAAAAATATTCACTAAAAATAAGAAAACATGAAAAATTAAAAACTCAATTTCTAGAAAATTGAATCCAGAAAATTAAAACCAAACACAAATAGATTTCAAGGCTGGAAGAATCTAGGTCACAAGCTTAAAAGTCAAAAAAACTAACAAGAAGCTCACTACTTGTAATGAGCAAATGAATTGAATTGGAAATTAGATTGCAAAAGAATAAAACAATCAATAAAAGTGTTCAATTGTTTAATAAAGAGAGAAATATTAGAAACAAGTGTTACTAAGGATAATTGTTGTTGTAAAAAACTCTTGCTAAAAATAATTCAGCTTTTAAGCATTAGATAATGAAATGAGAAGATTTATCAAGAAAGAAATTAATTTTTTTAAGCTTAGTTGAAAGATTGTGGAATTGCGGCTTTTAGAATAAAGTTTGAATTTACTAAAGTAGAAAATCTCAATTTCATAACTGAAGTTTGCGCATTATGAGATCAATCCGTATCCATCTCAATGATCTGTACTGTTGATTTCATTTGACAATCTAATAAACAACATGCATGCAATAAATTGGGTTGACCAAACATAAATACCCACATGATCAAATCACATATATTACAATAAATAGACAGTCTATTATTAAAAATATATATCTTATATAAATAAAAATGATATGATGGTATAACAATCAACATTGGATCAATGTGATATTTTGCATGAATAATGTTCTCATCAAATGAGATGAACATTTTAGATCATCGAACTGAGTTCAAGTTTGTCCTATAACGAGTTATCTTTACCATAAGGTTGAGATCTTCAATTTTTAGTAAATCTGAATTCTTTAGATCAACTATTAGATGATGATTGAATAAATAACGTGTTCAATAGTATGTGGATGGGTTATTTACATGAAGACCCCCTAAAATATTGAGAAGTATCACTTTAACCCCTAAATCATGAAAGCATACAAATGGACCACATAAACTATTTAAAAGTATCACTTTGCCTCCTAAACTATAAAAAGCATACAAATGGACTCCTTCAATTATAAAAATGTAATAATTGGATCCCCTAATGCAATGGGTTAAAGTGAAATATACCAATAATTTAGGGGATATATTTATATGCTTTTATAATTTAGCAAGTCAAAGTAATACTTTTCAATTATTTAGAGATCTCCATATAAATAACCTTATATGGATTTGAATTATTGGTCCCTAAAAAGGAATAATTGGTCAAGAGTCAAAACTCAAAGGTATATTGTTTGTGTTAAATTATAAATTTATTTACAATATAATTTTCCATTTTTTTAGAGTGGGTAAAACCCGAAAATAGATTATAAAGCTTCCAAAAGAATTAAAAAAATAAAGTTTGTGGAACCTCTTCCATCAAAATAGACATCCCTGTCAATTTGGCAACCATTTGAGCTAACCCATGAGCTACTTGATTGCCAATCCGAGGGGTATGAGAGATACCAAAATGCCAAAAAAGTCAACTCTTCTCAAACGCTTCTTGTAATAAGTGACCATAAGGTGAAAGCGAGTAATCCTCCTCTTGAATAGCTTTAATTATAGCTGCCCGGGTCTAGACCTGACCCTCGCTATTCTTTTCTATTGAGTGCACACTTGTTTGGGGTTGTATTATGCTTTATTGAAGTCCTTTTGTTACAGGAAACCTTGGCTTTGAGCTTTGAATTCTAGAAGCAGTCTATCCTGTAGGTGTGGTCACAACCGTGAGGGGTAGCAACCAGTCCGTGACTAAAAACCACCTTTAGGTGCTTACGTTAAAAGAAGTTGCATAGCCCGTAATGGGCCATGAAGGAGGTTTGTGACCTGCATAGTTTTGCTCCTGCGGTGTGCATGTCACGCCCACAAGGTGGGGTTCGAGCCTATGATGGTGCTGCGATCAAAATCACCTTCCGGTACTTTCTGCAGAAAGTGGCCGTACTGACGAGGGTGGCCTGCGACTCGCTTAGTCACGTCATGACCCCGACCGCAATTATCTCTTTTGCACTCGCGATGTGTAGTTCGCACCCATGATGATCCAAGTTATAAATAGAACCTCAGTAATTTGGCATTAGGTCCATTGTGAAAGTCTGAAAACACGCACAGTGTAGGTCCAAGCTCCTTCCGGTTAGGAGCCAGTAAAGTGGTTTTGCTAGTGCTTTGAGAGCTTACTTACAGACACTAGCCTAGGGATTACTAAATTCATATTTACCGCCCTGTTTTCAGGTTTAAAGAAAGTGTTGAAGTGTGGTTTTGGAACTCTTGCATAGCGTTATTTCAAAAGGAAAAGACTCATGTTTTTATCATGGCATCATATGACATTATTAAATATCATACATGTCATTAAAATTATCTCTACTGAACTTTTAGCTTACCCTATGTGGAAAACCATTTTCAGGTATTGGCTGCGTGCCTCCACCAAGGTGATAATTTGGAAGGATATTAGAGCTTAGAACTCATTTTTGTTGTTTTTCTTTTGTAAAGCCAAGGACTTCGTTGTATTGGGTTTTGTAACTCTTTTGTTGTAACTGAGATATGCCTTGGAACTTATAGCCATTAAGGTATGAACTTATAATAGTTTAGGTGTTGTTTTTTATCGATCACTAGCAATAGATTCATGTTTTAGAATCAATGAATGTGTTAATGCATGTGATATGATTTTGTAAAGCTTAAAGTAATAACACAAAATCAGTAGTTCTTAACTGCTTTACTTAACTTACTCTTTCTTAGCAAATTGTATTATTCAAATGTACTTTGCTGTCTTCCGTAGATATAGTTTCAGTTTGTAACAACCTTCTAGGTTGTAGGATTTCTTGTTATTTCCTTGTGTATTTATACAACTGATCAATCAATAATTAAAGCAAGAGGTTTTGATAATCTATCATGGTATCAGAGCAAAAATAGAGATAACAAATTTCAATTTTTTTTTTCTCTCCTTTCCCCTTCTATTTGTTATCTCGAGCCGCCATGGCCAACCCTTCACCCTTCATTCTAAACACCAATGAATCCCATAACACCCTTATCAGCATTAATGTTGCTGCCCAAACCCCCTCTAAAACTCACTTCCAGCAACTACCTCGCATGGAAACTACAATTTCACACCCTCCTCTGTGGCTATGATCTCTTAGGCTATATTGATGGCTCTACGCCATGTCCTTCAGCTACTCTCACACAAAATGGCACAACTCAGTCCAACTCTGATCACATCCTTTGGATACGGCAGGACCAGTTACTCTGAAATGCCATCATTGGCTCCATTTCCCCCACTATCATACCATTTATTGCTCAAGTCAAGACCGCTCGCAAAGCATGGAACATCCTGGCCACCACCTATGCCACGCCTTCTCATGGCCGCATCAAACAGGCCAAGAGCCAACTCAAGATGATCACCAAAGGCTCTGACAGTATCACATCATTCCTGCAAGCCATAAAAGCCAAAGCTGATGAGCTTGCTCTTCTTGGAGCACCACTTCATGCAGAAGACCTCACAGACCACATACTTGATGGCCTTGGCAATGGATACAAAGAACTCACACGTGCTGTCCAAGCTCGAGACACACCTATCACATTTGAGGAACTACATAAAAAATTGCTTAATTTTGAAGCTTCGGTGATCATTCCCAAACAAGACCCCCTTCTGTTTCCTGCCACTGCTAATCCCACTAGCAAACCTCCACCAACATGGCACTCCTTTGCATCTTCAGGCAACAACAATAATTCATGGCGTCCCTCCAATAGCCATCCACCCAAGTATCCTACTGCCCAAAACAGCAGACAACCCACAACTCCAGGAACTCGTCCATCTCGGCCATATATGGGTCATTGCCAAATCTGCAGAATTCAAGGTCATACAGCCAAATGGTGCCCTTCCTATCAGCTAGTCCCAGTTACCACATTCAACAGTACTCGCCCTGCTTCGAACGATCACTCTACTACTCCATGGCAACCGCGGGCTCATTATGCTACCAATAATCCCAGTCCTACATCCTGGCTCTTGGATAGTGGTGCCTCTCACCATGTTACAGTTGATCTCAACAACCTCTCCATGCATGCTCTATACAATGGCTCAGATGACATTATGATCGGCGATGGCTCGGGTCTCTCCATCACTCATACTGGTTCTTCCTCTCTTAAAACATCTCTACACACTTTTCAATTGAATAATGTCCTCTGTGTTCCTGCCATGAAAAAAAAATTCATTTCAATCTCTTAATTTTGCACCTCAAATAATGTTTCAATTGAATTCTTACCAGCTACTTTTCTTGTCAAGGACATTCACACGAGGTCAACACTTCTGCAAGGCCAAACTAAAGACGGCGTTTATGAGTGGCCGGTATCTCCACCACTGCTTGCTTTTTCCACCATCAAAACAACTGCATGTGAGTGGCATCATCGATTAGGACACCCAGCTTTTCCCATTCTGAAACAGATTGTGTCTAACAATAAACTCGATCTCTCATCTTTCGTATCCTCTGATTTTTCATGTAATGCTTGTTTATGTAATAAAAGCCACAAATTATCCTTCTCTCAATCCACAATTGTCTCTTCACAACCCTTGGAAACAATTTTTTCTGATGTTTGGACTTCTCCAATTCTATCACCTGATGGGTTTAAATCTTATGTCATTTTTGTGGATCATTTCACCAGATATATTTGGTTCTATCCTCTTAAACAAAAATCTGACGTGAAAGATGTTTTTATTAGATTTAAAGCAATTGTGGAAAAACACTTTGACAGAACCATCAAAACAATTTACTCTGCTTGCCCAGTTTCTTTTGACAAATGGCATTTCCCATCTCACTTCCCCACCTCACACACCTGAACACAATGGTTTTTCTGAACGAAGACATCTTCACATTGTCAAAATTGGATTAGCACTACTAACTCATGCATCTCTTCCTCTAAGATATTGGCCTTATGCTTTCGCCACCGCCGTTTATTTAATCAATCGCATGCCCACACCCACCCTAAACCTCTTCCCTCCATATGAAAATTTTTTTGCAACAGCTCCTAATTACTCTAAACTCAAAATCTTTGGTTGTTTATGCTATCCCTGGCTTCGACCATATGCACTCAACAAACTCGACTCTCGTTCCAAACCATGTGTATTCCTTGGATACTCTTTAAGTCAAAGTGCCTACTACTGCCTTGATCCATCCATCTCCAAACTATATGTCTCTCGGCATGTCAGATTTGTTGAGTCTGTGTTTCCTTTCACTAGTCTCTCTGCTCCCTCCTCTCGTCCTTCGTCTGATTCTATTGCCACTTGGATCCCTCCACCACTTCGAATTCCCTCCTTGTCTTTGGTACCACCACTCACTCCGTTATCTGCAGTGGACGCTCCGCCGCCTTCCCCTAGTGAAGCTTCACAATCACCGGCCCTGTCCAACACATCTATTCTACCTTCACTCCCTGACCCATCAACCACCCACAATTCCCCACCACCGCCACCGCCACCACCACTAGACCCACCTGTGCCTCAACCCATCCACACCATGACTACTCGAGCCAAAAACAATATTCGCAAACCCATCACCAAATTGAATCTTCACACCCAATTAACCAATGGTGCTGACCTTGAACCACCCACCTTGACCCAAGCTCTCAAACATCATAAATGGCGTCGAGCCAAGTCTGAAGAGTATGATGCTTTAGTCACGAATGGCGCCTGGGAACTGGTTCCTCTGGATACCAGTCACAATCTAATTGGATGTAAATGGATTTTTAGAACTAAACGCAAATTTGATGGTTCTGTTGACAGGTTCAAGGCCCGCTTGGTTGCGAAGGGCTTCCACCAACGCCCTGGCATCGACTACCACGACACATTTAGTCCCGTTGTCAAACCTACAACTGTTCGCATTGTTCTCAGTCTGGCTGTCAGTCGTGGTTGGTCCTTAAGGCAGCGTGATGTCAACAATGCCTTTCTTCAAGGTCACCTATCCGAGACTGTCTACATGTCCCAACACCTGGCTTTGTTGATAAAGACAACCCTTCATATGTCTGCAAACTCCGAATAACAATCTGTGGCTTAAAACAAGCCCCCCGAGCATGGTACCATGAGCTCCGCACCTTTCTCCTACAATTTGGTTTTCAAAATTCATATGCTGATACCTCTCTCTTTGTCTTTCATGCTGATGGCCACACCATGTATCTTCTTGTTTATGTTGATGATTTAATTGTCACAGGCGACAATACTACCAAAGTCAATCAATTCATTGATATTCTTGCTCAGCAGTTTTCCCTCAAAGATCTTGGGCTACTGACTTACTTTCTGGGTGTTGAAGATGTCCCAAACAACCATGGCTTGTTACTCTCACATAGGCGTTATATTCAGGATCTCCTAACTCAAACAAAGATGCAAGACGCCAAACCTGTGTTCTCACTCCCATGCCAACCAGTCCTTCTCTCATGTTAACCTCGGGCTCTTCTCTGTCTGATCCAACTGAGTATCGCCAGGTCATCGGGAGCCTCCAATATTTGCTAATAACCCGACCAGACATCGCCTTCACTGTGAACAAACTGTCTCAATATATGCACTGCCCAACCACTGAGCATTGGTCCTTTGTCAAACGCCTCCTGCGTTATCTGGTTGGCACCATTGATGATGGCTTACAAATCTACAATGACTTCCCTTCCAGTTTGCATGCTTTCTCCGACTCTTCTCTTAGCCTACAAGCCTTCTCTAATGTTGATTGGGCTGGGGACAAGGACACATTTTGCTCCACAGGTGCTTATGTTGTTTATCTTGGTAAAAATCCAATCTCCTGGAGCTCTAAAAAGCAACGCACTGTTGCTAGATCCTCCACTGAGGCAGAGTATCGCTCAGTTGCCAATACAGCTGCTGAACTTAACTTCATTTGTTCTCTCTTGACTGATCTAGGCATTTCGCTGCCCTGCTGCCCTGTCATTTACTGTGATAATGTTGGGGCAACTCAGCTGTGTTCCAATCCGCTTTTTCATTCCCGCATTAAGCATGTTGCACTCGATTTTCATTTTATCCAGGATCAGGTTCAAACTGGTGCTCTCCATGTCACTCATGTCTCTTCTGAAGATCGACTTGTTGATGCGCTTACCAAGCCTCTTCCCCGCCACCGTTTTCTTCAACTCAAGTACAAGATTGGATTACCCTCCTGCGCTCCATCTTGCGGGGGCGTAATAGCACAAAATCAGTAGTTCTTAACTGCTTTGCTTAACTTACTCTTTCTTAACAGATTGTATTATTCAAATGTACTTAGCTGTCTTCCATAGATATAGTTTCAGTTTGTAACAACTTCCTAGGTTGTAAGATTTCTTGTTATTCCCTTGTGTATTTGTACTACTGATCAATCAATAATTAAAGCAAGAGGTTTTGATAATCTATCATAAAGGACATCTATGAATGAAATACAGTTTTAGAAATGTTTCTCGTACTGAATGCTTGAGATTAGTTAAGCTTCCGCATGTTTAACAAGAGATATCATGAGTAGTTCAATATCCATATTTTTTGGGGGGGCATTACATTAATTGTAGTGAGTGAATCCCCTTCCAAATGAACATCACAAAGGCTCAATTCTGAAGAAAAAGTCACAACCCCCAAAGCTGGAAAACCTTCAGCACACTCCAGACCTCCCCAGCACTGTATCTACTTCGATAATGTCGCAATCACAACATGATTGTGGTAATGAATTATCACTCTAACCCCGATCGCCTTCAGTTGTCTAAACACCACACCGTCAAAAATTCACCTTCAAACTCCCATTCGGCAGAACTGTCCAGTGAACGTTGGGTCATGCATTTGGCAATCCAGCAACCCGACTAATCGCTTGATTAAAGACATCCATAAGATCACACTCCCTTAATATCCATTAGCGCCTGTGAAACCCCATTGAGTACAGCTTGATTACAGGCAAACCATAATCCCCAGCATAATGCGAAGAACAAACTCAAACCATCAGATCATCATACAATACAAAAGCGAGCTTTCAAGTTGGGGCCCTTATAAAATAATAAAAAAATAATAATTATTATTATTATTAATGAAATAGTAAGTACTAATAATTTTTTTTCCTAGCATATAACATTCGTTGAATATAATTAATAAGATTTTAGTTGCATAGACTACAATCTCAAGAAATCATTACAGAAGCTTAAAAAAAAAAGTTTAATTTTGTTGCTTCATTGATTAGCAAAATTCAGTTTACACAATTTAAAAAATAAAAAAGCCTTTATATTCTTCATTATCAAGATGAAATGTAATGAAATTTGAAATAACAAACAAGATCAATAAATGAAATTAGAAAATCACAAGTCTAAAACAAAAATTATTAATGTAAAACATAAATATATTTTATTTATGGTAAATAAAAATCTTTGAAGGATCAAGTTTATTATAATTCATTTTTGACTTTTGTTAGGACAAGATAAGATTTGCGTAAAGAGGAAATATTATTTTACCCCTCAAATTTTCGCATATTTTTCAATTTTATCTCCAAACTTCGATTAATATCAATTTTAAATCTAAACTTTTTAAATTTTGATCAATTTGGCCTATGTCATCATATTCTATCTACAAGTGGACGGAATGTGCTGACAGGACACTAAAGTTCATTTGGAATTCATTTTACCCCTCAAATTATACTTAAAAATCAATTTACCCCCCAAAGATTAAAAAAAAAACAAAAACAAAAACAAAATAAAACAAAACAAATTAAATTTCAAATAATATATACTTTACAAAAAAAAAATTAAAAAATATATAAATCTTTATTTAGAATTATCTTGAGATTATAAAGTATGGATAATTCAACAAACATGTCGTACCCGTACCTTGTACTTATCGACATATGATATTTCTACATACGTATCAAGTACACAAAATACGTACTCTAATTTTTCCTTCTTATTTTTTGGCGTACCCAGACATATCTAGCATATACCCAAGCTATGATGTACCTTAGTCAAAACATATTTTTTTTTCTATTACAAAAATAAAATTCCTGTTACTAGATTTGTTTTTCATTTTTAGTTTTGTACTAATGATTTTAAAATTAAATTATGTTTTGTAAATTATTTAATATAATGATATTTAATTTTGATTTATCTTATACATGTACTTTTGGTATTAAATGTCAATTGTATATTGGATTTAACAAATTAAACCACTTAATTAATTTTTGTATTATTTCAAATAAAAAACAAATATTTTTTTACAAATGTATTAAGCCGTACCCATGTCTTTTTTTTTTATTTTAGATTTTATCATGTCGATATACTCATATTGTACTAATACTAGTACTCATACCCGTACATGTGCTTTATAGGTCTTAAATTATCTCGAGTCAGTCCTGGAGAAACTTATTAGCCGAAAATTTCTTGGCTACTCTATATGTGTGTACGAACGCAATTGTAACTACTTTATTACCTAAGTTAATTTCAATAGAATTGATTAACTAATAATAATTTCAAAATTGAGTGGGAAAAAAATTTTAAAATTCGGTAAGTACCCAGTACTGGTACGACATATTTTTTTGAAATATCCATACTTCATAGTCTCAAGATAATTCTAAATGAAGATTTTTATATTTTTTATTATTTTTTTTTTGCAAATTATGTTATTTAAAATTTATTTTTTTTCATTATTGAGATAAAAAAAATCATTTATTAAATATTTAAATTTAATTTTTTTATATTTGGGAGGCGAATTGATTTTTAAAGTATAATTTGGAGGGTAAAATAAAATTCCAAATGAATTTTGGTGCCACGTCAGCATATTTCATTCAATTGTAGACATAATGTGATGACAAGGGCCAAATTAATCAAAATTTCAAAAATTTGAGAGTAAAATTGATATTAATCGAAATCTAAAGGTCAAATTAAAAAATGCATGAAAGTTTGAGTGGCAAAATAATATTTCCTCTTGCGTAAATGACAAGTTGAAAGTGGGCCTTCCTTTCTTTTTCTAATTGCTTAGATGTTTTGTTTCTTTTTTCATTTGGACCTTTAGTTGGGGCTTTAGTTGCGGCTTTGGTGAGTTCTTTTTAGATCTTATATTAAGAGTTGGAAATTTTGGGGCCCAAAGGGATTAATTTGTGGGCTTAGTCCAAGTCTGACCATAAGTTAAATTAAAGGGGTTGTTTGGAATGTCATAAATAAGTATTTTTTGAATTTTTAGACTAAAAAATTGAGGAAAAAAAATATGGTTGTTTGGGTTAACTTTTTGACTTTTTATGAAAAAAATGTGTATTAAAAAATTATATAAATTAGTGTGTAGTGCAAAATTAGGATTGAGAGTTGTGCAGCCGTACTTTTTGACTTTTGATAAATAGTGATAACTTTTTAACTTTTTAAGTAATTTTTTAACTTTTTAACTTTTTGACTTCATGCCAAACTTGGCCTCAATTTCCTTATAATTTGTTTAGTCTTTTGAGATTTCTTATGCCAGGGGAAGTCCCATTGGTGTGTGAATTACATAATTAGCCCAAGATATACAAGCGTGTGCGTGTGTGCTATGTTGAGGCACAAAATAGGAATTTGGCCATTCCATGAAATTACACATTTGGCTCAAGCACGCTAACGTTATGTTTGGTTTGGGGATTTAAGAAAGAATTTGGAAATGAAAAGAGAAAATGGAGGTGAAATATGAATAAAAAATATATATATTTCACATACTTTTTCTCTTTCCTTTTTCAAATTTCTCTCCAATTCCCCCGACCAAACATAGCATAAAGGTTTTTGTGCTCCCATTTGGCATGTTTTAGGAATCCCACAGATCAAGCATTCCCAAAACAGAAAGAATCCCAAATCAGAAAAATACACCACGATAGATTTGAATATCCACACAATGCGATTCTTCTAGAAAATGGAAACCCGAAATTGCCGTTGGTATCCATAGTGTACACAACCCCTACATTGTGCTTCCATAGTTACATTGTCATATTTGATTTTGGGTTGCAAGACTACGAGCACTGGCGATTGGGGGGATCGGAGCTGCTGCATTCTGACAAAACCGTGGTACAATAGGACGAAAAAGCAAATACTGTTAATTTTGCTGGGTGCGAATTTTTGGGATGAATGTGCTTGGAGTTTGTGCTTTCGTTGGGTTTTTTTTTTTGCAAAATACATGTGTTCGATTTATCTAATCCATTCAATTTGAAGCCTCAATTTGGATTTGTGCACATCCAACCAGTGTGGTTCATGAGTGGTTCGTGATTTATGTGATTTTTATGTTTGTTTTGTGAATTCCTATCGTATGAGGTTGCAATGTGCAATTTGTTGACGATGTCGGGTTGGGATACTGAGCAATGAATTTGGGGTGGCCATGGCGGTGTCGGTTCACATACTGTGTTACAATGTGGGAAATCCAATGTGGTTTGTGTGTGCTTTTTTTATGTTTTTTTTTTTTAAATTTTTTTCATACGGGGGTACTATGTGTAATTTGTTGTTGATGTGTCTGGGTAATAATGTTGGGATGGCCATGGTAGTGTGGGTTTCTAGACAGTGCAACAAATATACTTGTGAATGTGAATTCGTTGTGCATTTTACGTATTGTGAATCTTATGTGAAATATGGAATTGTGAAATCTACAAGATATGGGCATCCAAAATTTCTTCTTGTTATGTTTTTACATCCACCGGACAAATGTGGATTAACTTTAAAAAACTTTGTGTGGGTGGATTTTACATCATTTTTTCACTTTTTGTTAGGCTTTGATGACTTTTGCATGGTTGGGTTTCATAATCCGATTACTAACTTAATTTTTAGTTCTCTAATAAGTGCATTTGTTGGTGATGACAACGATTGTTGAAACAGACATGGTGGGTTAATTAATGAGAAATGTTAGGGATCATGAAAAAAATTTCATGAAAATGATCATGAAAGATTTATGACTCTTAGATTACCTTGATTAGTGTGTGGTACTTTATTCTAAATGTAATCCAAAAGTCACAAATCTTTCATAATTATTTTCATGAAAAACTTTTCATGGTACCTAGTATTGTTGTTAATTAATTGATCTACGGTTGCCTGTGTAATAATAGTAGATTGGTTGTTAAATTTTTGTGCATAATTTGGTTGCTGCTGGTAGTTGTGTGTTTGTGAATACTTTGTGTCGATACTCGTGTAAAGTTCAAGTTGCCAATATGAGGTTGATGGTTCTGGAATCAGTTATTATAATGCAACTACAATACACGCTTTTTTTGCCAGTAATTGCCATTTATGCTTGGATCATTGAAGTCACATTGGTCGGGCTTCTGCCTTAAATGTATATATATTGACATCGTTTTACCACCAAAACGGAATCTCGCTCCCAAATCAACTCCCTAATTCTCTCTGTTGAAAAACTCCACTCACCTACTACCACCTACCACTACCACCTACTCTACCTACTACACACTCACCTACTTTACTCTTTTATATATAGGAATCATTGTAAACATATTGAATCAACTAATAATACATCAATACATACATAATTGATTCTCTCTCTCTTTCCCTATACATTAAATTTTCTACATGATATCAGAGCGGGTTTAACACCTAATATTTTTACTTCACCGGCGGGCGACAATCTCACCTTTGGCCGCCCGCCGGACCTCAACCTATTCCGCTGTCATCTCTATCAGCAGCACAGGCACAACGATATGCTTGTCCACCTTTCCCAAAGTTCAAACTTTGACCACCAAATGCCCTTTGATATATTTTGCCATCTTCAGTTCGGGAAAACGGTAACCCATAGTTCTCAAGCTCAATAACTGCTTTGGGTGCCTCTCTACACATGTATTGAATAGCATCCTGGTCACCTAGCCAGTCGCTGCCCTTTACTGTGTCATACATGTGCCACCTCCAGTCATCTTCGCTCATATTCCCTAATGCAGCATTTATACCACCCTGTGCCGCAACGGTGTGTGATCGAGTAGGGAATAGCTTGGTAATGCAAGCAGTATTGAATCCATGCTCAAAAAGTCCTATGGCTGCTCTGAGTCCGGCACCTCCAGCACCTACAACAACCGCATCACAGGTATGATCAACCACAGTATATGAGGATCGTCCTCCAGTCTATGATTCAGTGGAGAAGGATCGTTCAATGTAGGGTTTCAGGGATTCGCCGGAGATCGATCGCCGAAAACCACGAGAAACGCACCGCCACATCTCTCTCTCTCTCTCTCTCTCTCTCTCTCTCTCTCTCTCTCTCTCTCACAGCTTGGGGAGAAAAGGAGGACACAGAGCTTTTGTTTGAAGCTTTAACACACATATACACAGACAACACATACAACTCTCTCTCCCTCAGCTATCTTGCAGCGCCACCTTCTGCGGCCGCTGTGCCACCGGTGACTGCGACGGCACCTCTCCAATGCCAATTGATTCCACGGAGAAACTCTCATGGGTTTTTCTTCGTGGAATCAATCGGCGTTGGAGAGGTGTCGTCGTAGTCGCCGGTGGCGCAGCGACCGCGGAAGGTGGCGCTACAAGATAGCCGAGAGAGAGAGAGAGAGAGTTGTATGTGTTGTCTGTGTATATGTGTGTTAAAGCTTCAAACAAAAGCTCTGTGTCCTGCTTTTCTCCCCAAGCCGAGAGAGAGAGAGAGAGAGAGAGAGAAAGATGTGGCGGTGCGTTTCTCGTGGTCTTCGGCGATCGATCTCCGGCGAATCCCTGAAACCCAACATTGAACGATCCTTCTCCACTGAATCACAGACTGGAGGACGATCCTCATATACTGTGGTTGATCATACTTATGATGCGGTTGTTGTAGGCGCTGGAGGTGCCGGACTCAGAGCAGCCATAGGACTTTCTGAGCATGGATTCAATACTGCTTGCATTACCAAGCTATTCCCTACTCGATCACACACCGTTGCGGCACAGGGTGGTATAAATGCTGCATTAGGGAATATGAGCGAAGATGACTGAAGATGGCATATGTATGACACAGTAAAGGGCAGCGACTGGCTAGGTGACCAGGATGCTATTCAATACATGTGTAGAGAGGCACCCAAAGCAGTTATAGAGCTTGAGAACTATGGGTTACCATTTTCCCGAACTGAAGATGGCAAAATATATCAAAGGGCATTTGGTGGTCAAAGTTTGAACTTTGGGAAAGGTGGACAAGCATATCGTTGTGCCTGTGCTGCTGATAGAGATGACAGCGGAGTAGGTTGAGGTCCGGCGGGCGGCCAAAGGCGAGATTGCCGAAAGGCGTGCCCGACAGAACTCTTCGAGCGGCGAGCCATCAAAAGGTGCACCGAACACATACAACTCTCTCTCCCTCGGCTATCTTGCAGCGCCACCTTCTGCGACCGCTGCGCCACCGGCAACTGCGACGGCACCTCTCCAACGCCGATTGATTCCACGGAGAAACTCTCATGGGTTTTTCTTCGTTCCTCTGACCCAAGAGAAGAAGGGTCAGACCCGTGCTATAGCCAGAAGCTGAAGAAGAGAAAAACCCTCCTCCTTCCACTGCCAATAACATCAGTTTTGCTCATCTGGGTATCATACAATTTCTGTAACATGTACAGTTTCCCTACACCTCCAAACTACAAAAGCCACCAACACCGTACCTTCCAGAGAGAGACTTTCACAGATCTGAGAACGAAGAAGACAAATCTCCGGCGACTCACACAACGCCGGCCCTCGCCGGTCCACTCCTTTCGTCTCCGTCTCTAGGTCTCTCCGATTCGTCTCTCTATCCCCTCTCTCTCTCTCTACATCACTAGTCACTTCACGACAATCTGTCGCTGGTTAACATCATGAGTCCTCAATTTGCGTTTCTTTTTCTTATTAAAATCTCATCCTTTTCTTTATTTATTTATTTATTTATTTTTCTTATCTTCCACCACCCACACCTTCCAACACCAACCTCACTGTCCAAAACCCACTCTTTCTTTTCTTTAAACATTGCCAACCCGTCCAGTCTCTCCCCTTTATCACATGGGCTTGTCCCCTCTCTCTCCTCCGGTTGATTTCATAATCCCTTATTTTTATTTATTTTCTCCAAATCACTTTTAATCCCTTTTACATACCCACTCTCCAATAATATATCTTTTGCAGGGGCATTAACCCCAATTTTATTTTGAAACAATCACACTAATGTGTTTTTTTTTTTTTTTTTTTTTCATATAATCCATCTACAAATATTTTTTATCTATTTTCTTTATCCATTGTTTTCTTTTATTTTATTTTTATTCTTAAACAAAACACCACCAACAACATTTCACAAACTTGTCATTTCTTCATGTCAGGGATCAACTCCGATCACCATTTTACACCAAAAAAAAAAAAAAAAAAGACGGATTTGTTTTTTTTTCTTTCTTCTCCGTGCCAGCCACGCACCAACTTCACTTACTCGGCTCTTCCGTCGCCGAGCTCTTCCGTTTTTTGTCGTTCTTTTTATCGTCTACCTTCGAAGGCCCGTCTCCAGTACTTCCGCCAAAAACTACCACAGTGTTTCCGCCGAGAGAGTCGGCTCCCCGCCAGCCATCAAAGGTGAGGTACGTAGGTGCCCAAAATCTAGCCATGGAGGCTGTTTGCCTTTTCAGCTCCTTGTTTTCAGCCTTCAAGGCACAAATCTCTGCCTGTACATCTCTGTACATGCACTGGAGTAGGGAGAGTTGGGCATTGACCTGGTATACCTCACACGCCTTGTTTTGCAGTCGGTGAGACAGGTTAGTAACCGCCGCCACTGTCTCCATGCAGGACCTCAACGTGTAGTGGTTGGCCTCGATATCATTTTGAGTAGCCATCACTTGCTCAACTGATAGTGTAGGAAGACTAGGTTGAGTAAAAGCAGGGGTACTTGGCCCAGAGGAGCTCGATGGACCATTAAGATCCGGAAAAAGAGAGAGAGGGCGGGAAGAAGAGGCCATTTTCTGGGCAATAGAGTGTTACAGAGTATCTCTCTCAGAAAATGAAGAGTTTTTCAGAGGTTTTCACAAGTTTTTTGTCTCAACCTCAGCCTCAGCCTTAGCCTCAGCCTCCGTCTTGGTTAAATAGCCAAAGCAGCCACGCGCATCGCGCGCCGCTCGGTGCCAGACGACAAAACGGGCGCGCAAGCCAAGGCAGTCACGCGCATCGCCATAATGTCGGGCACACCTTTTTATGGATTGAGCACGCCTTTCGATGGCACGCCTTTTGATAGATTGGGCACGCCTTTTGAGGGTGCGACTTTTGAGGGTCCGACAAGACTCTGTAAACTGTCCCGACATTGATTCCGGTTAGCTCCTTCATGGGTCCGACAAGACTCTGTAAACTGTCCCGACATTGATTTCGGTTAACTCCTTCATGGGTCCGACAAGACTCCGTCAACTATTCCGACATTGATTCCGATTAGTTTCTACAAGGGTCCAGCAAGACTCCGTAAACTGTCACAACAACTGTCACAACATTGTCTGCTACATCGGTCCGACATGACCCCGTAAACTGTCTTCTACAACGGTCCGACATGACCCCATAAACTGTCTTCTACACAAGGTCCGACATGACCCCGTAAAGTGTCTTCTACATCGGTCTGCCATAACTATACAGTCTTCTACAACGGTCTGACACGACCATACAGTGTCTGCTATCCATTTTTATTTTATTTGTCAGATTATTTTTCTGTTTTGTTACTCTCTCCAAACTCAAGTTGGTTAGTTCTTATCCCCCTTGAGTTTGAGGGGGGCTGTTGAAAAACTCCACTCACCTACTACCACCTACCACTACCACCTACTCCACCAATTACACACCTACTACACACTCACCTACTCTACTCTTCTATATATAGGAATCATTGTAAGAGCATCTCCAATCCATCCTCCATATCTTCAAATATGGAGGATCCTCTCCCAAAAACAACTCCAACCCATCCTTCATTTCTTCCTCCCAAATGAAGGAAGATGGATTGATCCTTCAAATTTGAAGGGAGGAGGAAAAAAATGAAGGAACCTCCAAAACACTATTCACTCCATATTTCTTATTACATTTGAAATAACTTTTAATGTATAAATTTAATTTTTATAAAATTGACATCAATAAAAAATATGAAATCATACCTTTAAAATGAGTATAATATTAAATATATTTTATAAAAATTTTAAAATTAAATATTTGTTAAAAAAGAAAATGAAGTTGAAGTTGGAATGAATAGTGAAGAAAATGAAGGTTTATGGTTGGAGTTGGAATGAATAGTGATATACTCTATATTCACTTTTTGAATAAAAAAATTTATTCTCATCCTCTTCATGAGAGGATTGGATTGGAGATGCTCTAAACATATTGAATCAATTAATAATATATCAATACATACATAATTGATTCTCTCCCTCTTTCCCTATAGATTAAATTTTCTACACTCTCAATGGAATCCCATTAAATAATATCTAACTTTCCTTGTTTAACAATACAATGAATTCAAATCTATATAAAATAATGTCACAAACGTAAAATCACACTCAAGGAAATATATTAAATCCACCTCACTAAAAATAATAGGACTAATCGTTCATAAGAAATTTAAAAAGATTAAACGGATCACAATTCTTTCAAAGGAGATTTATGGGTAAATTTTTTAATAATTAATGCATTACAAATGTAACAATTTTTTACCATTTTACGAGAATGATCATTCTATAGGGAAGCCTAAATAATCACTATTTCATTCTATTCTCTCTTATTCTAATAAAAAAATAAATAAAACATAACAGTTTAATTTGAACAACAGACAATTCAATTCACTCAAAAATAAAAAATAAAATAAAATAAATATAAAACACTTACCAAAATAAATAAATGAAAAACGAAAGGCAAGTGGTAACCAGTATATGAAAGATTTGGGATTTCTGTTTGGAAGTGCGGTATGTTGACTTAGCTTCACTTCATACAATTAAAAAAGTTCTGAATATGGTAAATTATATCAATAGTTTTTATAGTTTATACCATATATTAATTTAGTTTATATTATTTTAATTTATTTAATTTTATCTCTTAATTTAACAGATTATATCATATTAGTTTAATAAATAACGACAGTTAAGTTTGGTGGACGAAAAATTGTCACGTGTGCAAACGATATATCAATTTGATCCATGTAATTTACACGATGTGTCTATTTAATCTCTGGTTTTTTAATTTGCTCGATTTTGATAAGGATCAAATTGACACATCGTGTAAACTGTAGGGACCAAATTGATACATCATTTGATTTTCTGTCTATCAAACCTAACAATCATTGTTTATTAGACTAATATGACAGAATCCGTTAAATTAAGGGATAAAATCAAACAAATTAAAATAATAAAAACTAAATTAATATTTCATGTAAACTATGGAAGCCATTTGCAAAATTTACTAAAAATATATCTATCTACTGTATAATACGGCAGTTGGCCCATTTTTAACGGTGTTTTTACTATTTACCAATTTCTCATATTTTGTCCCCTTTTTCCGAAAATGTCCTTTTACTTTTTCGGCTTCCAACACATTTGAGTAAGGATCTTTTGGGTAATTAACATACCCAAGCCCTCAATGGTAGTTTCACATGAAATTACATCCTTGCCCTTTAATTTTGTGTAGGTTAGAATCAAGTTTTTACTTATTTATCAGTTTTTAGGTGTTCTTGTATAGTTTCTCCGCTCTATGTTGTCTGGATAGACTCTTCTACTGCCTAGATGATATTAGGCCATCATTACATTCCATTTCCCATAGAGTTTGTTTGAGAAGGGAGTTGGCTTTTAATTTTGACTTTTTCATCTTTGATGTTAAAAAATTGGATAAATTATAACAACGCCATTTCGTAGTTCGAAATGGAGTGGGTCAAAAGGCCCAAAATTCTTTGTACACCCACCCTTTTCTTTGTACACCCACCCTCTGTTCATCTCTTCCTTTGCATCATCTCCTTCAAGATTTGCATCCTCTCCCTGTCTACCAGCCATTTTTCCACAAATCAAACCACCTACACACACACACACAAACACAAATCAAACCCAAACACACGCACACACACAGCAGCAAAATCAAACACAAAATCAAACCCACACACACACACACAGCAGCAGCACCAAAATCAAACACAAATCAAACCCAAACACACACACACACACACACACAAACACAAATCAAACCCAAACACACACACACACAGAGCAGCAAAATCAAACACAAAATCAAACCCAAACACACACACACACACACACACAGCAGCAGCAAAATCGAACCACCCACACACACACTAACACAAATCAAACCCACACACACACAGAGCAGCAAACCAGCACGATATGGGTCGTCGTTTGTCGTCCGCACGAACCAGCACGAGCCTCGTCCTCCCTTTCTCTCTCTTTCTTCTCTCTTCTCTCTCTTTCTCCCTCCTTCCCTTTGTTGCGTTTCACAGATAAAAAACGAAAAAAAAAAAAAATTGAAATCAAAACGACGTCGTTTTGATTTCGACAAAACGACGCCGTTTTGATTTCGACCCATTCGAGCCTGGGAAGTTTCGAGCTACAAGCTATTTTTCAAATTATAAACACTCTCCTTGAAGTTTGGTGAGAATACAGATTTTTTTTTGAGGTTTAAGAAATTACATCTCGTCCCCTGAGATTTATATTTTCATAATAAATTATCCCCTGAGGTTTTTATTTTCATACAGATTCCTCCCTAATTTCCCGTAATTTGTTATGAAAATTTGACTCTCAGGGAACAATTTGTAATTTCTCAAATCTCATGAAGAAATCTGTATTTCACTAAATCTCGAGGGGGTGTTTATAATTTGTCCTAAAAAATTTCATTTGAAATAGGTTTTTTTGACTTTTTTTACTTTTGTGAGAGAAAAAATAAAATAATTATAGGTTAGATGTAATGTTTTATCTTATTGAACTAAAAAATCTATTTGATCTTTTTGTAACTAAACTAGCTCCAAATCTAACCTAACCTTTCTTCCCAAACATGTGCGCCAACAGATTTACCAACAAAATTATCAAATCTCTTAGAATCTCTAACATTTTTCTTTTCCATTGAAGGAAAAGAAAGCTTTTTCTTTGCCACATGGCTAATTTTTATTGAAAAATTCATTGAAAAAAATTATACAAGCTTTAACGTTATTATTTTACATTAAAGAACAAATATATATATATAATATGAGCCATATCCATTATACATATAAATTGTGTATGATTTTTTTTAAAAAAAATATATATATTATTACTCTTTGTATTATCAATACCAATAATGTTTGATAAGTGCATAAAATTGAAATAACAATATATATGCAAAAATTATATTGTGAGGCTGAAATTCATTTTAGTGTAATATGTCATTACCCTCTGTATTATCAATAATATTAAGTGCACAAGTGCAAAAAAAAAAAAAAAAAAATTTACATGCCCTAAAGGCACTTGACACATTGGCATGCTGAAAAATATGATACATCACACTAAAATTTTGTTGGTACAATTTCTATGTAAAATGGGTGAAATTTTAAAAGAATTTCATACTCTCTAAATAATAAAATACAAATACAACACATTGGAATTTAGGTCAAAATTTAAACGCCCCAATATATTTATCAAATTGTAATAATTAAATATTTATTCTTATTTCTGTTTCACAATAGATGTTGGAGTTAAATAAATATATAGGTAGAAAACGTTAACATGATGATAACAAAATATGTCTCTTTCTCCTTGAACTTTCGAAAAGATTATCAGCCCACAATACAACATCTTTCCAAAATACAAATAATAACACTAGTACTTCAAAGAGTTAGAGGGTGAGATACAATTAAGATGCCCTTAGCTTACTACTTTCAAGACGTAGGTCTTGATTTCACAAAAATCGAATCACATTTCCAAACACACAAGCTCAATAGCTATAATAGTTATGCATCCAAAATGAGCTTTCGTACTTCATTACAAGTCTCTACCTTCTTGTCAACGGGGTGGAATTACATCTTCTTGACCTGAAATCTTATTTATCACAGGAACGAGCAAGATTGTCTAGTAGAAATACATTTAACAAGTATATAAACATTTGATATGAGTATGATCATGCCAATGCAATATCATGTTCAAAATCCTCTTCTTTGTTTCTTGACAAAAGAATGATGCACCAATGTGTTATTGTTCCGATAATAAACCAATGCCAATTACGGGTAGTAAGCAAGAACTAGAATCCTAAAGTAAGAGTTAGTTACATATATATATATTTCATATTTCAAAATAATCCCACATTTCCCAACTCAATACAGAAAAGAAGTTAGGCACCTAAAACAATCATTCTCCCACATTTACTGGCATCAAGTACAGAAAGGCAATTAGACACCGCGAAAACACTTTTTCCACATTTGTTTGACATCAAGCCCGAGACAAGGCAATTGAGCACCTTGATTCCCTACGCGTGTACCAATACAATATGTAACACATTTTCAAAATTGACTCTCTACCCAGATTACTATGCCATTTACCCTCTTTCCAATATTCCAACACCTCAAATAATAAAAGGAATTGCACTCTTATTGCTAGGCCTGTAAATGGATCGGATTCGGATCGGATCTGTCAAAATCCGAATCCGAATCCGATTATGTCAAACCCGAATCCGATCCGAATCCGTTTAGTCTATATCCGATTATAGATATCCGAATCCGAATCCGATGATTTCGGATATCCGATCCGATAATCCGATCCGATCCATATATTTATTTATTGAGCTACAATTTTATATAATTTGATTTTTTTTTCATTTTGTATTTTTTTTCATTCAAATTGAGAATACTCGGATCGGATTATCGGGTTATCGGATCGGATCGGATTTTTGCAGATTCAATCCATTTAATAAATGGATTAAACGGATTCGGATTATCGGATTTTCGGATCGGATTTTTTGAAAACGGATTCGGATTATCGGATCGGATTCGGATTCGGATTCGGGTTAAATCCGATCCATTGACAGCCCTACTTATTGCCTTCAATAGCTTCCATAGTTGTCCATGCTAACAACAAAACTTCCAAAATTCATATCATCTTAAGATTAAAAATATATATATATATATCCATTAAACTTCAACTCAACATCTAATAATATCAATTTATTCTCCAATCCCTCATTTAAAACCAAGATCACAAACTAGGGTTTAGCAAAATTTGGGGGTTTCCCTCATTTCCTTCATAAATCAAGAATACTCAAGCAAGTAACTATTTTTACACAAAAACATTCAAATTATTTCAAATATTTGAGTGAAATCCCCTTTTCAAACATCAGCACCTCGTTAATTAAAGCCATTCATTTCATGCATTATTATAGCTAAGAAATTACCACATATTTATATCAAAATATAGATATATAAGGTTAAAGGTATTCTTATCTCAAGGAAGAGAGAGAAGGTTTGAAGACTCAAACTTCAAAGACAACGAAACCACGATCCGATCGGCTCCAAAGGTGGTCCATGACGTGCTCTACCTTTTTCCCTCAAGGACTAAGGGTAGATTTCACCTTTAGATAGAAGAAACCCAAGCTTGAAGCTCCAAAAATGGAGGTACGAAAGAAAGAGAGAGAAAGTGTGACGGTCAGAGAGAAAAAAAAAAGAGTGAGAGAGGGTCTATTTATAGTGGAAGGGTATAATGGGTTATTGGGCGTAAGAATACATAAAATATTAAATAAAAAATCCCAAAAAGTGGGGCCTAAACATGGTTGAATGTTCTTGGGCTGCTATCAAGTGTCAACACCTTGAAGAGAGGTGTCGCCATGGGTTTTTCCACGGAGAAACTCTCATGGGTTTTTCTTCATGGAATCAATCGGCGTTGGAGAGGTGCCGTCGCAGTCACCGGTGGCGCAACGGCCGCAGAAGGTGGTGCTGCAAGATAGCCGAGGGAGAGAGAGTTGTATGTGTTGTCTGTGTATATGTGTGTTAAAGCTTCAAACAAAAGCTCTGTGTCCTCCTTTTCTCCCCAAGCCAAGAGAGAGAGAGAGAGAGAGATGTGGTGGTGCGTTTCTCGTGGTCTTCGGCGATCGATCTCTGGCGAATCCCTGAAACCCTACATTGAACGATCCTTCTCCACAGAATCACAGACTGGAGGACGATCCTCATATACTGTGGTTGATCATACCTATGATGCGGTTGTTGTAGGCGTTGGAGGTGCCGAACTCAGAGCAGCCATAGGACTTTCTGAGCATGGATTCAATACTGCTTGCATTACCAAGCTATTCCCTACTCGATCACACACCGTTACGGCACAGGGTGGTATAAATGCTGCATTAGGGAATATGAGCGAAGATGACTAGAGATGGCACATGTATGACACAGTAAAGGGCAGCGACTGGCTAGGTGACCAGGATGCTATTCAATACATGTGTAAAGAGGCACCCAAAGCAGTTATAGAGCTTGAGAACTATGGGTTACCATTTTCCCGAACTGAAGATGGCAAAATATATCAAAGGGCATTTGGTGGTCAAAGTTTGAACTTCGGGAAAGGTGGACAAGCATATCGTTGTGCCTGTGCTGCTGATAGAGATGACAGCGGAATAGGTTGAGGTCCGGCGGGCGGCCAAAGGCGAGATTGCCGAAAGGCGTGCCCGACAGAACTCTTCGAGCGGCAAGCCATCAAAAGGCGCACCGGACACATACAACTCTCTCTCCCTCGGCTATCTTGCAGCGCCACCTTTCACGGCCGCTGCGCCACCGGCGACTGCGACGGCACCTCTCCAACGCCGATTGATTCCACGGAGAAACTCTCATGGGTTTTTCTTCGTTCCTCTGACCCAAGAGAAGAAGGATCAGACCCTTGCTATAGCCAGAAGCTGAAGAAGAGAAAAACCCTCCTCCTTCCACTGCCAATAACATCAGTTTTGCTCATCTGGGTATCATACAATTTATGTAATTTGTATAGTTTCTCTACACCTCCAAACTACAAAAGCCAGCAACACCGTACCTTCCAGAGAGAGACTTTCACAGATCTGAAAACGAAGAAGACAAATCTCCGGCGACTCACACAACGCCGGCCCTCGCCGGTCCACTCCTTTCGTCTCGGCCTCTAGGTCTCTCCGATTCGTCTCTCTATCCTCTCTCTCTCTACATCACTAGTCACTTCACGACAATCTGTCGCTGGCTAACATCATGAGTCCTCAATTTGCGTTTCTTTTTCTTATTAAAATCCCATCCTTTTCTTTATTTATTTATTTATTTATTTTTCTTATCTTCCACCACCCACACCTTCCAACACCAACCTCACTGTCCAAAACCCACTCTTTCTTTTCTTTAAACATTGCCAACCCGTCCAGTCTCTCCCCTTTATCACATAGGCTTGTCCCCTCTCTCTCCTCCGGTTGATTTCATAATCCCTTATTTTTATTTATTTTCTCCAAATCACTTTTAATCCCTTTTACATACCCACTCTCCAATAATATAGCTTTTGCAGGGGCATTAACCCCAATTTTATTTTGAAACAATCACACTAATGTGTTTTTTTTTTTTTTTTTTTTTTTTCATATAGTCCATGTACAAATATTTTTTATCTATTTTCTTTATCCATTGTTTTCTTTTATTTTATTTTTATTCTTAAACAAAACACCACCAACAACATTTCACAAACTTGTCATTTCTTCATGTCAGGGATCAACCCCGATCACCATTTTACACCAAAACAAAAAAAAAAACGACGGATCTGTTTTTTCTTCTTTCTTCTCCGTGCCGGCCACGCACCAACTTCATTTACTCGGCTCTTCCGGCGCCGAGCTTTTCCGTTTTTTGTCGTTCTTTTTATCGTCTACCTTCGAAGGCCCGTCTCCAGTACTTCCGCCAAGAACTACCACAGTGTTTCCGCCGAGAGAGTCGGCTCCCCGCCGGCCATCAAAGGTGAGGTACGTAAGTGCCCCAAATCTAGCGATAGAGGTGGTTTGCCTTTTCAGCTCCTTGTTTTCAGCCTTCAAGGCACAAATCTCTGCCTGTACATCTCTGTACATGCACTGGAGTAGGGAGAGTTGGACGTTGACCTGGTATACCTCACACGCCTTGTTTTGCAGCTGGTGAGACAGGATAGTGACCGCCGTCACTGTCTCCATGCAGGACCTCAACGTGTAGTTGTTGGCCTCGATATCATTTTGAGTAGCCATCACTTGCTTAACTGATAGTGTGGGAAGACTAGGTTGAGTAAGAGCAGAGGTACTTGGCCTAGAGGAGCTCGATGGACCATTAAGATCCAAAAAAAGAGAGAGAGGGCGGGAAGAAGAGGCCATTTTCTGGGCAACAGAGTGTTACAGAGTATCTCTCTCAGAAAATGAGAGTTTTTCAGAGGTTTTCAGCAGTTTTTTGTCTCAGCCTCAGCCTCAGCCTCAGCCTCAGCCTCCGTCTTGGTTAAATAGCCAAGGCAACCACGCGCATCGCGCGCCGCTCGGTGCCAGACGACAAAATGGACACGCAAGCCAAGGCAGTCACGCGCATCGCCATAATGTCGAGCACACCTTTTTATGGATTGAGCACGCCTTTCGATGACACGCCTTTCGATGGATTGGGCACGCCTTTTGAGGGTGCGACTTTTGAGGGTCCGATAAGACTCTGTAAACTGTCCCGACATTGATTCCGGTTAGCTCCTTCATGGGTCCGACAAGACTCTGTAAACTGTCCCGACATTGATTCCGGTTAGCTCCTTCATGGGTCCGACAAGACTCCGTCAACTGTTCCGACATTGATTCCGGTTAGTTTTCTACAAGGGTCCAGCAAGACTCCGTAAACTGTCACAACAACTGTCACAACATTGTCTGCTACATCGGCCCGACATGACCCCGTAAACTGTCTTCTACAACGGTCCGACATGACCCCATAAACTGTCTTCTACACAAGGTCCGACATGACCCCATAAACTGTCTTCTACAACGGTCCGACATGACCCCGTAAAGTGTCTTCTACATCGGTCTGCCATAACTATACAGTCTTCTACAACGGTCTGACACGACCATACAGTGTCTCCTATCTATTTTTATTTTATTTGTCAGATTATTTTCCTGTTTTGTTACTCTCTCCAAACTCAAGTTGGTTAGTTCTTATCCCCCTTGAGTTTGAGGGGGGCTGTTGAAAAACTCCACTCACCTACTACCACCTACCACTACCACCTACTCCATCTACTACACACCTACTACACACTCACCTACTCTACTCTTCTATATATAGGAATCATTGTAAACATATTGAATCAATTAATAATACATCAATACATACATAATTGATTCTCTCTCTCTTTCCCTATACATTAAATTTTCTACACTCTCAATGGAATCCCATTAAATAATATCTAACTTTCCTTGTTTAACAATACAATGAATTCAAATCTATATAAAATAATGTCACAAACGTAAAATCACACTCAAGGAAATATATTAAATCCACCTCACTAAAAATAATAGGACTAATCGTTCATAAGAAATTTAAAGAGATTTATGGGTAAATTTTTTAATAATTAATACATTACAAATGTAACAATTTTTCACCATTTTAAGAGAATGATCATTCTATAGGGAAGCCTAAATAATCACTATTTCATTCTATTCTCTCTTATTCTAATAAAAAAATAAAAATAAAACATAACAGTTTAATTTGAACAACAGACAATTCAATTCACTCAAAAATAAAAAATAAAATAAAATAAAATATAAAACACTTACCAAAATAAATAAATGAAAAACGAAAGGCATGTGGTAATAACCAGTATATGAAAGATTTGGGATTTCTGTTTGGAAGTGCGGTATGTTGACTTAGCTTCACTTCATACAATTAAAAATGTTCTCTATACAGTAAATTATATCAATGGTTCTTATAGTTTATACCATATGTTAATTTAGTTTATATTATTTTAATTTATTTAATTTTATCTCTTAATTTAACAGATTGTATTATATTAGTTTAATAAATAACGACGGTTAAGTTTGGTGGACGAAAAGTTGTCACGTGTGCAAACGATGTATTAATTTGATCCATGTAATTTACACGATGTGTCTATTTAATCTCTGTTTTTTTAATATGCTCGATTTTGATAAGGATCAAATTGACACATCGTGTAAACTGTAGGGACCAAATTGATACATCATTTGATTTTCTGTCTATCAAACCTAACAATCATTATTTATTAGACTAATATGACAGAATCTGTTAAATTAAGGGATAAAATCAAACAAATTAAAATAATAAAAACTAAATTAATATTTGAAAAATGATTTGTGGCTCTAAAATTACTGGCACTAATGGTACTAATTTCCTGTTTTGATAACTTATTTTTTATTTTTATTTTTTTATTACCTGATATAGAAATTAGTGTCATTAATGCTCAACAAATTAGTGCCACAAATCACAACCGTTAATATTTCAGGTAAACTATGGAAGCCATTTGCAAAATTTACTAAAAATATATCTATCTACTGTATAATACGGCAGTTGGCCCATTTTTAACGGTGTTTTTACTATTTACCAATTTCTCATATTTTGTCCCCTTTTTCCGAAAATGTCCTTTTACTTTTTCGGCTTCCAACACATTTGAGTAAGGATCTTTTGGGTAATTAACATACCCAAGCCCTCAATGGTAGTTTCACATGAAATTACATCCTTGCCCTTTAATTTTGTGTAGGTTAGAATCAAGTTTTTACTTATTTATCAGTTTTTAGGTGTTCTTGTATAGTTTCTCCGCTCTATGTTGTCTGGATAGACTCTTCTACTGCCTAGATGATATTAGGCCATCATTACATTCCATTTCCTATGGCAAAAATGATTTAGAGTTCTAAAAAATGAGCTCTAAACCTAGTACTAGTGTGTTGGCAGCGGGACCCATGTGATGGATTGTGTCTTATTTTTTTTTTTTTTTCTTTCTACATGTCAGCTCATTAGAGCTGGCATTAGAGCTGCTGATTTAGAGCTCTGCAGCACTGCTCTTTTCATGGAGTTTGTTTGAGAAGGGAGTTGGCTTTTAATTTTGACTTTTTCAGCTTGATGTTAAAAAATTAGGCAAATTATAAACACTCCTCTTGAGCTTTTGTAAAAATATAGATTTTTCTTTGAGGTTTAAGAAATTACATTCCGTCTCTTGAGATTTATATTTTCATAATAAATTGCCCATTGAGGTTTTTATTTTTATACAGATTCCTCCTTAATTTCTCCTAATTTGTTATGAAAATTTGACTCTCAGGGGACATTTTGTAATTTCTCAAATCTCAGGAAGAAATCTGTATTTTCACTAAATCTCGAGGGGGTGTTTGTAATTTGCCCTAAAAAATTTCATTTGAAATAAGTTTTTTTTGACTTTTTTTACTTTTGTGAGAGAAAAAATAAAATAATTATAAGTTTGTAATGTTTTATCTTATTAAACTAAAAAATCTATTTTATCTTTTTATAACTAAACGAGCTCCAAATCCAACCCAACCTTTCTTCCCAAACATGTGCGCCAACAGATTTACCAACAAAATTATCAAATCTCTTAGAATCTCTAACATTTTTCTTTTTCCATTGGAGGCAAAGAAAGCTTTTCCTTTGCCACATGGCTAATTTTTATTGAAAAATTCATTGAAAAAAATTATACAAGCTTAACGTTATTATTTTACATTAAAGAACAAATATATATATATATAATATGAGCCATATCCATTATACATATAAATTTTGTATGATTTTTTTAAAATATATATATATATATTACTCTTTGTATTATCAATACCAATAATGTTTGATAAGTGCATAAAATTAAAATAAGCAAATATATGCAAAAATTATATTGTGAGGCTGAAATTCATTTTAGTGTAATATGTCATTACTCTCTGTATTATCAATAATATTAAGTGCACAAAAAGTGCAAAAAAATAAAATAAATTTACGTGCCCTAAAGGCACTTGACACATTGGCATGCTGAAAAATATGATACATCACACTAAAATTTTGTTGGTACAATTTCTATGTAAAATGAATTGGTTGAAATTTTAAAAGAATTTCATACTCTCTAAATAATAAAATACAAATACAACACATTGGAATTTAGGTCAAAATTTAAACGCCCCAATATATTTATCAAATTGTAATAATTAAATATTTATTCTTATTTCTGTTTCACAATAGATGTTGGAGTTAAATAAATATATAGGTAGAAAACGTTAATATGATGATAACAAAATGTGTCTCTTTCTCCTTGAACTTTCCAAAAGATTATAAGTCCACAATACAACATCTTTCCAAAATACAAATAATAACACTAGTACTTCAAAGAGTTAGCGGGTGAGATACAATAAAGATGCCCTTAGCTTACTACTTTCAAGACGTAGGTCTTGATTTCACAAAAATCGAATCACGTTTCCAAACACACAAGCTCAATAGCTATAATAGTTATGCATCCAAAACGAGCTTTCGTACTTCATTACACGTCTCCACCTTCTTGTCAACGGGGTGGAATTACATCTTCTTGACCTAAAATGTTATTTATCACAGGAACGAGCAAGATTGTCTAGTAGAAATACATTTAACAAGTATATAAACATTTGATAGGAGTATGATCATGCCAATGCAATATCATGTTCAAAATCCTCTTCTTTGTTTCTTGACAAAAGAATGATGCACCAATGTGTTATTGTTCCAATAATAAACCAATGCCAATTACCGGGTAGTAAGCAACAACTAGAATCCTAAAGTAAGAGTTAGTTACATATATATATATTTCATATTTCAAAATAATCCCACATTTCCCGACTCAATACAGAAAAGAAGTTGGGCACCTAAAACAATCATTTTCCCAGATTTACCGGCATCAAGTACAGAAGGGCAATTAGACACTGCAAAAACACTTTTCCCACATTTGTTTGACATCAAGCCCGAGACAAGGCAATTGAGCACCTTGATTTCCTACGGGTGTACCAATACAATATGTAACACATTTTCAAAATTGACTCTCTACCCAGATTACTATGCCATTTACGCTCTTTCCAATATTTCAACACCTTAAATAATAAAAGGAATTGCACTCTTATTGACTTCAATAGCTTCCATAGTTGTCCATGCTAACAACAAAACTTCCAAAAATCATATCATCTTAAGATTTAAAAATATATATATCCATTAAACTTCAATTCAACATCTAATAATATCAATTTATTCTCCAATCCCTCATTTAAAACCAAGATCACAAACTAGGGTTTAGTAAAATTTGGGGGTTTCCCTCATTTCCTTCATAAATCAAGAATACTCGAGCAAGGAACTATTTTTACACAAAACCATTCAAATTATTTCAAATATTTGAGTGAAATCCCCTTTTCAAACATCAGCACCTCGAGCAAGTAAAACTTGCGTACAATGGCCAAAGGGCTGAGCTTAACAAAGGCAGAGTGTCAACACCAGAGAGTCCATATGTTGACACTATAAAGTAGTAGGCTCAAGAGAAATAAGAGAGGTGTAGGTGTCGACCCCAGTATGCTTTGGTGTTGACACTTGCAAGCAGTGCTCACCAATCTTGATATAGGCCCGATGGTGTCGACACTAGAAGGAGAGCGTGTCGATACCCGAATGAGGGATGAGAAGTAGGTTTCAACACCTAGGAACCCAATGGCGACACCCAGAACATGTTTCCAAGGCTCTAAAGCTTATTTTTGACGGATCTGAAAGTAATTAAACATCCTAATAAAGGTATAGATCAAATTTCTCACTCAACCAACATCAACATACACCAACCAAAGAATTTCAAAAATAAAATTAATGGAATTAAATCCCAAGGGCTTATAAATCACAAGTGTTATAACCTCCCCCACTTAAGAAATTTCATCCATGAAATTGAATTGTATTAAAACAACAACAATATAACAACCATACTATAATGTAAATAACCACTAAAAGGGGTACCTCAACCAAAGTTTGACCAAGAGTATAACCACACATTACTCGAAATTACAATAACACCCAAAATATAGCAAGGTAAAGAAAAGAAAATATAATGAGTGAGAAATTAAGTATCACCAAATAAATTTTGATATTTGTCATGGACTTCAACCTCACGCTTCCAAGTTGCTTTCTCCATACCATGATGTCTCCACAACACCTTGACCAAATGAATAGTCTTGGCTCTCAAGACTTGTTCTTAGGTATTGTGGGAGCCGAATATTGTGAGGGCAATAATGCCAAATAACAATATGAGGACAGTCAAGGACGAAATTTGTATTCGGCTTCATTTTATACGATCACAGGGCCAAATAGGTTATTCGGCTTTATTCTAGCCAGCTGAACAAAAGTTGAATAAATAAACGTGCAATGGATTAAGGGTGGGCCCGACACCAAGGTCCAGAAGAAAAAAATATAAATAGAGGAGCATCAGCCATAGAAAGGTACCTGAGAACAAGTTCAACTTGAGATATAAGCAACCAAGAGAGTATACACTGACTTATCTGTCAGAGTGCTAATTTCAGAACCCTCGACCGGAGTGTTCATTCATTTTTAGGTGACTAGCAGAGGATCACGAACGTCCTACAGGATCCAAAGAGTATTTCCAAACCACCTCTCCACAGGTATTTAAAATTTTCACAAGTCTCTTCTCATAAGATGCGTCCTCGTTTACCTCAATAGCCTTCAAATCCAGGATGTATGAAAGGTCGGGCTCATACTTGCAAAGTATAGAAATATGGAATACATCATGTATCCCGAAAAGTTGTAGTGGCAAGGCTAGGCGATATGCTACCTCTCCTCCCCACTCAATGATGTTAAAGGTACCAATGAGTCTAGGAGATGACTTTCCAAATCTCATCAAACCCTTTCTAGGTGAAATCTTCAAAAAGGCATGATCTCTAATCTCAAAAGACAAAGGTTTTCTCCTTCAGTAGATATAGCTCTTTTGACAACTTTGAGTCATAATCAACCTCTGTTGGATAAGAACCACTTTCTCAGTGGTCTCACTCTGGCCCGAGCATAGCTTAGTCCAACACACAAGTGATCTACATGGACGCCCATACAAGGCTTCGAAAGGTACCATATTAATGCTAGCTTGAAAGCTATTATTGTAGGCAAACTCCACTAAAGGCTAGGGCTGGGTGTAGGGTTATCCGACCCACGCAAACCACCCTACCCGATCCGAACCGCACGCGTGTAGGCAGTTTCGCAAACACATTAGGGTAGGGTGCGGTTTGAATTTTATATAAATTTTGGGTTGTGGGCGGGTTGCGGGTTTGAACTGCACCTGCCCAACCCGCCCGCATTAAATTAATTAATTAATTTTTTTCCTCTTTCAAATCTAACTGTCCATCTCACCATCTCACTCACCTCATCTATAACAAACAAAACAAAAACCCTAATCGCTGTCTCCCTCACTCTCTCAGTCTCATCTCATCTCTCATCACTGTCTCTCTCACTCTCTCATTTCGTTGTTCATCTTCATCTTCTGCACCGATCACTCTCTCGTTGTTCATCTCATCTCACCAATCATTGATTTTTTTTACAACACGTAAGCCACTCTCTCCCAATCTCTGTCTGTCTTTCTCTCTCTCTCTCTCCCCGATCGTTGATTTTTTTTACAACATATATATATATCAGATATCTCTCTGATCTGTCTCCCTCGCTCTCTCATCTCATCAGTCTCACTCTCTTTTGCATCTCTGCACCGATCGACTCACAGGAAAGCCTCTCTCTCTCTCTCTCTCTCTCTCTCTCTCTTCCTGATCTCTCATCTCTGCAGCGATCGAATCTGTGTGTTTCTTTGGAAATAAATCTGATTTTTTTTTGGACCAACAGATCTGATTTTTTTTTTAAATTGAATCTGTAATCTGTGTGTTTGTTTTGGAATTAAATTTGTTCTTAAGAAATTTGTTCTTAAATTTGATCTGTTTGTTTTGGAATGAAATTAAATTTGTTCTTAAATTGAATCTGTAATAGTTCCCATACAAATTTGTTCTTGAATTTGTTTTGGCCTCTGTGTTTGTTTTGTTTGATCTAAATCTGTAAATCTGAATCTGTTTTGTTTTGTTTGATCTGAATCTGTAAATCTGAATCTCTGCACCAAACAAATTTGTTTTGTTTGCTCTTAAATTTGTTTTGTTTGATCTGAATTTGTTATTAAAATTAAATTAAATCTGAATCTGTTAGTAAAATTTAATCTGAAATTGAATCTGTTATTAATCTGAATCTATAAATCTGAATCTGTTACTAAATCTAAATCTGAATGTAA
The DNA here is from genome assembly GCA_036172215.1 of Camellia granthamiana. NCBI lineage: Eukaryota > Viridiplantae > Streptophyta > Magnoliopsida > Ericales > Theaceae > Camellia > Camellia granthamiana. Next base: position 86,397,901 of record CM069910.1, read on the forward strand.
TCTATTTGGAATGTATAAGGGATATTGGTGAACTGTATGGATCTGAGTTATCCTTGGATGGCATTCAAAAATACCGCAAGGGCAATGGATTGCAATCCATAAGCTCAATATGCTTCAAGGCTGCAAGAATCGTTGCAATACTCATTGATGATGGAATTGAGTTTGACAAAATGCATGACATTGAATGGCATAGGAATTTTGCACCAGTGGTTGGTAGAATATTGAGAATCAAGCATCTGGCTGAGAAGATTCTTGATGAAGTGATATTCTTTCAATCTTTCCCTCTAGGTAGACATAGTTATACATGTTATATTTATAGAGTATTTAATTATTATGAATGTATCTTTTCCATTGCTAATGCATTTCACTTGGTTAGATTAACTTTTGGTAAAACTAAAATTTTATGCTGCGGTTGGCATTAATTAATGCAAAAATAATTTTATAGGTTAAATCTACAAAAAATGTAATGTTCATGATACTACCATTTTCGTCAAAAGATATTGTAATTGGTTTTTTCATTTGATTCGATGTTCATCTGAAAATTTAGTCATTGGCATTAGGTTTCTAGCTATTGCCTTCTTTGCCACTTTCCAAAATAGAAGTGAAGCAGTTGATTAATGATCACATTCCATCCCAAGTTTGATGATTGTAACAAATTTTTGGGGAAAAAAAAGGTTTAAAAATAAATTTTTAGAAAAAAAGTTTAATCCGCAAACCACCCGCAACCGCCCGCACATCCGCGAACCCTATCCGCACAAACCGTAAACCGCATTGCGGGCGGTTGCGGGTTGACTTTTCCCCAAACCACTTAGATGCGGGCGGGTCCAAACCGAACCGCAAACTGTCCCAAACCGAACCGCGGACACCCCTACTAAAGGCAAATGTCACTCCTAAGACCCTTTGAACTCCAAAATACGTGACCTCAACAAATCCTCTAAAATGGTGTGCTTGGATTATCCATCAGTTCGAGGGTAATAAGTGGTACTAAAGGTTAAGCGAGTACCTAAGGTACTCTAAAGACTCTTCCACAATCAAGCGGCGAAACGAGGATCTCTATTGGAAACAATACTAATTGGAACTCAATGGAGTCGAATAATCTCCCTAATGCAGAGCATGGCAAGATCATCCACTATATATCCTACATGCATGGCAAGAAAATGCACCAACTTAGTCAGTCGATCCACAACTACCCAAACTGAATCATTACCTTTTTGAGTTCTAGGAAGACCCATAACAAAATACATCGTGACATGTTACCATTTCTACCCAGCCATAGGTAAGAGTTGCAACAAATCGACTACTCTCTGATGCTCAGCCTTGATTTGTTGGCAAGTTACGCACTTAGACACGAACAATGTTGCGTCTTTATTCATACCTCTCCACCAGAATTGGTGCAGACACTCCAATTTTGACGGACCCTAAGACTTTTGGTGCTTGTAAGCTTCTTGATGACGAAATGGTAATTTCTTATTCCTTAAAGATGCTTAAGGTTGGCAAGAGTTACTGTGTAACCCTATTTTGGCCAAAAATCATATATTCATGAAAATGACCATTTTGCCCCTGAACTTGTTTTTATCCAAAATTAACTTTTTGATCTTCATTAACGAGGTAGAGGTCTGTTTGAGTTTAAATCGGTAGATATTTTCAGAACATAGACTTATTTCATACAAAAACGTCAATTGGAAATCAAATGGACCTACTTAGATTAATGGAGGGTCCAAAAGCTCAAAATCCCAAAACCACGTACTTGTGTATGCATGCATTAAGGGCACGTGTGCCTGTAGCTGTGGGCTTAGCCGTACACCTAGCCATACATGATTTGCATGGCTGCGCATAGGTTCACGGCCACACAAGCTGCACGAGTATCTTGTCCGACCTCATAACCTATCGACAGTGCTAAATGAGTTTTAGCTCCAAATTGTTCGAGAGGCACAAGGAGCAAGAGATGGGCAACCCTAGGGCAACCCAAAGCATATCAAAACCTTCTTCCTCAGCCTATATATACCCCCTCTCCTTCCCTCTTTGGAGGAGGTCAACTTTTAGCTAAGTGTTGAGTGTTTTAAGATAGAAGCATCCTTCCTCTTTGCCCAAAAGTTACAAAATTCCTGACCCTAGCAGTAGCTCTTAACAAACCTAAAGTGCATTCTAAGGTCTAAAACAAATAACTAAAGTGAAACTGAAGCCTGAGGGAAGCTTCAAGCAAGGATTCTAAAGTGTTTCTCACATTTTCTTGCTCTCTTCTTGTGTTTTCTGCAAAACAATGAGTAAGTTTTATATTCTTAGTTTATTTCAGTAGTTTAAGTCTCTTGTTTTAGTACTTAATCATGTTAGGGTGTTAGTCTAGCATGTTCGTCATGTAGTTTCTTAGTTTTACATGTTTTTTGCTGTGTTTTGTTTGAGTTATGTAAATAGAATTTTTAGGTTATTATAGTTTTCATATGTCCATGCTTGAGGCCCAGTTTAACATTATGCATATTAGTTTAGCATTGTTTATTTGTTATTTGCCGTATTTGCATTAAATCACATTAGTACCCTTTAACCTGGCCTAGGTTGCATATTTGTATGTTTAATAACATGTTTATGATCATCATATTTTGTGTTAATCATGTCATGCATAGTAAGATACTTGGCGGTAGAATTCAGTGAGTTTTCTCTTCTTTTCTTGGCATGTGCTTGTCTTCGGTGGATTATTTTCAATAATTCAGGTCTATAATTTTCTTTTATGTCAAATTGTGCATTGTGGATGTTTTCATCAATATTGCTTAGTTTAGTTCTTGTTTATGGCCATTGGGAGTTATGAATTTTTTTTTGAAGGAAGTGTAATTGTTTTGTGAAAGTATGTGGCTATATTCAATGGATCTAAATTGGGTGGTATTTATTTATTCTATCTTTTAGTTTTAGGTTTAGTAATGGTTTTTATAATGAAGTTTGTGAAACCTTTAATCACTAAAATCACAAAATAGAGAGTTAGTAGAAGCCAATCTTCAGATTGGACAAAAATGGGGCGCTTTTATTCAATGACCTTCCTTTTGTAGCTTAGTTCATGAACCTCGATTTTTTGGTTATGACGGATCATATCTTATACGTAGTTTTCATCATTAAGGGCTTCTTAAATCCCCTTAAAATTAAGTGGCAACTCTTGAATGCAAGTTGATACAACATTGGGTGGAAATGCGCCTTATACCCAAAAGGCACGATGTCCACAATTGGCAACTAAGATCATGTAACATTTTTTTGCCTCCTAGATAGACTGCAAGGTGTGAATGATGGAACCCTTGGAGTTCCTCATCTCTATAAGACTCTGACATGAACAAATGGTCTAAGTATCAGATGCTCAAGTTAGAATGGATACTTAACCCCTTTTCTTCTTTTCCATTGGCAATTCTCTCCCGAATGGTCTATATTTCAAAATCTCTTTGTTGTGCTTTTATGACCTGGCTAGTAAGTGTAAGTTGTACAATAACTGTGAACAAAGTAGCATGTTCCTCAGTCTCGCTAAAGTGAAAATCAAACCCACCAATGTCACCCAACATCTCCCATTATTGAATGGCAAGATTAGCCATAGTGCTAACAGATTTCCTACTTAATGCCACTACATTGGTCTTCCCCAGGTAGTAGTGTGGTTCAAAATCATAGTCTTCCATAAAGTCCATTCACCTTCTCTAACTCACGTTCAAGTCCTTCTAAGAAAACAAGTACTTAAGACTCTTGTGATTCGAGAACACATCAAATCTCTCACTATACAAATGATGCCTCCAAAGTTTCAAGGCAAAAATGATAGTGACTAACTCTAGATCGTGAGTCGGATAATTCCTCTCATGAGTTTTTAATTGGTGTGAACCATATGTTGTTACTGTAACACTTACTTCTTGAACCCAAGAGATTTCTTATGACAGTCTTATTATCGTACTTGGGGCCTCCTTGGTTCATTTTGGGATATTGATTAAGGTGGTGTCATGATGATAAAGTATGATTGAACTATAAACTTTAATTCGAATAGTTGTCCTACAAACAATCATCACGCTTTTGCCCCCCATTTTTTTCCCCACACTTTGAATTTGGATGTGAGGCTGGAACCATTGGAAATCTTGTTTCCGGAGCTTTGATTTGGACACATGAACGACCTAAAACAAACTGGACAAGTGAGTTATACCCGTTTGAATTTTGAGTATCTGTGCAGAAAGTAAGTCCACTCAAGTGCAGGAAGTTGTGCTCGAGCAATCTACACGAATTTCAAAGATCCTGGAAATTCTTTTTCTACACTCGAGCTTAGCTTTCTTTGCTCAAGCGACCTGGCCGATATTAGGCATCATAAAATGACTTTTTGGCCTAAAAACTTTATCCTTTCTTCCTCTCTTCTTTTCCAATCCTCTATACTCGAAACCGTAACACTCCAAACTCTTGATTTCTCATTTTTTACCCAAGATTGTTTATGATGAGTAATTGCCTCAATTTCAGAAAAAAGAGAAAAATCCTAATTTTACTCAAACCCTAGTTTTCCAAATTCTTTTATAAAAAGGGATTTTGCTCAGTTGTTTTCAAAAACATGAAATTGAGTGTAATTACTTTGTTTTGAGGTTGAGATTGTAAAACTTTTAGCTTCTCTCTACATATTCCTTTGAAAGATGAAGGTTTGGTGTCAAATCCTTTATTATGGGCATGTGAAGTCGCGAAATTGTTGTGAATAGAAATCATTGTAGGAAAAATGAATTATTAATAAACTCATGCATCATATGCATTATTAATTTCTTTTAGTATTACCTTGGTGCCAACGGTTGAAAGTTAAAAGGGGGTAAATAGTCTTTTAGTTCGGGTAGTGAGTTGGGTTGGTTTTTGAGTTGTGTAATGTAATTGGTACCCGCACGGGGAGTCAAGGTGCCCAATTGCCCTGTCTGTGCATATCATCGGACGAATGTGGAAAAATATTTTTGGGTGTCCACGAGTCTGCTGTTTCAAGAGTTGGCAAATGTGGAAAAATGGTTTTTGGGTGTCCACGAGACCGCTGTTTCAAGAGCCGAAAAATGTGGAAAAACATGGTTTTTGAAAAATGGTTTTGGGTGTCCGCGCCCCCATTGTTTTTGGAGTCGACAAATGCGGAAGGGAAAAATGTTTTTGGGCCCATCGCCCCGCCGTTTTTGGAGTCGACAAATGTGAGACTATTTTCAATATACAAAACTATATCTATATATGTATGCTTTGATTTTTGGCTCATACTTGAGATGCCATAGTATATTTACCACCCGTGGATAATGTGGAAAGATTGGGCAAAATTTCATGAAGTGCATGTTTCACTCGCATACTGTAGACACCCCATTTTTGACTGTCCTCAAGACTTGAACGTCATCGCTTGCGCACTCGATGATTATGATTGCATGTGCTCATTTTAGTACCCGAAGACCTCGGTAGAATGCCTTGCCTTTGAGCCTTTAAACCTTGTCTATTCTGTGCCTTGTTTTGGACCAAAACCTTAGCGCTTCAAATCTCAAGACCCTGGGACCTGCAGGCCTCCTCTGGTGGGCTGCCGGCCACTAATTATGCCCTGCCGGCCACCCTTATGCCTTGACGGCCAATGGTGTAGCCTGCCGACCATCAGTGTCTTTTTTCAGATATTTTGTTGGCAGTTGTTCCAGCTGTTGGCACAATATGCTTCATCTCCATACAGGTGTATGGATGGATATATCTCAGCCAAATGCATGTTTTTCTATATATAGGGGGTCTCCTCCCCCATTTTTGAGGGTTAAAAATTTTGGAGCAAAAATCTCTCTCTCTTTCTCCCTCTCTACATTTCTCTCTCTCTCTCTCGCTCTTATGCAAATTTGTGCATATTAGTCTACATACACCACACTTTTGCCTACACCTCCTTGACCAAAGTTTATCATCTTTAAGCTGAGGTTCCTTGAGGCCTTCTTGGAGCCCTAGAAGGTGGTTTTGGCTTGAATTATTGCCTAAAGTTGATCTTTGTTCAAAAGGTATAATACTTGCCTGTTTACCTTACTTTGCATACTTGTTTTTTTTAAATCTTTTTCCCACTGCTTTTTGGGCTGTTTTAGGCCATAAAAAACTCTATTTTGGTGGGCTAAAATTTGTGATTTTAGGTCATTTAAGGTTAAGGGGTGGTTCATCCTTCTTTATTCCTTATTTGTAAGGCCTTTCCACCTTTGTTTCCCACTTTCAAACCATCTTTTTTGGGCTTTTGAACACTGAATTTCAGAGTAATTTCAGTGGTAAAAATCATGTCTTGAATTCCAAATTTGGAAGGGTTTGCCTCACATCCTTGTGTCTTATTTTCTAGCCTAGTTAGCTCTATGTGTTAGCTTAATTTTCTAGCCTTTTGTAGCTTCATTCTAGCATGTTTTAGGCTCCATTTTGGACTATTTTAACTTTGTTTTTTTTGCTGGTTGTTGCATTTGAGTTTTGTTTTGCATGCTTCTAGTGTAAGTGTCCTCACAAGCTTGGTGTTTTAGGCTTTTAGCCATCACTTGTTTGAGTTGATTGCATTGTTTTAATGCTTTTCTCACTTAATTTCAGCAAGCATAATCTCTACAACCTCCTTCATTTCTTCACTCTTTGTTTTCTTTGAGGGTTGTTTCAACCTTAGGGTTGTTTAAGCTTGAGGTTGAGGTCCATGCCTAATGGTTTAATCCTCATTTGAGTGTTCATTATCAACGGCATGACACTTCTCTCTTGCCTTAAACTACCCCTTGTTTGACACTTCCTTCTCTTTTAGAGGATTTACTCACCAAGGGACTTAATTGGTTAAAGAATGATTGGTAATCTAAAATAGGTAAATAAAAATGGAAACTAAAATTGTGCAATGATTTGATTGTGTTTTGATGTGTTCAATCAGACTTTAATTGAACACAAGGAAAATTGGGGAATTTCATACTTAAAGTGAAGAAATGTGCCAATTTTTTGTAGGTCACCATTGCCCTTGATCATGCATGATAGGGTGATGGTTTTTGGTCTTGTTTGTGTATTTATTAAACTTGTACATCTTGGTTCCTTAGCCATCATGCAATGAAATTGCTTGATTGATGGTTTGAGGACCAAGTGTATCACTCCTTTGAGATGTTTTGATGATAAGGAGGGATACACAGTACAAACAACCTGTGAGAATACCCTCTCTTTGCCCTGTTGGCTCTCTGTTGCAGCAAGGAATAGTGCATCATCAGTGGCCGGCTGACCAATGTTTCTGGCCGACAGACCATTAGTGTTGGACGACAACCCCTCAATGGTGGCCGGTTAGCCACCACTTTTGGCCTGCCGGCCACCAGTGAATTTTCAGCAGTGTGCTTTTGAAGCAGAGTAGAGTTGATCTGGAGAAGGAAATCAGTGCAAGGGTTGTGCAACAGAGGCTTCCGAGGGTAGACAGTGGATGTTCTTTAGGTGAAAACCGAGCATGCATGGGCCTCCCTCGCTTCTTGAGAATAGTTAATTAGTTTAATTAGCATTTAGCCATTTGTTTGTTGTACTTAATTAGTTGTAGCTAATTAGTTTGTTTTGTACTTAATTAATTAGTTTAGATTGATTAATTAAATTAGTTTGTGTTGTAAATATTTAATTAGCTTAGTCTAATTAAATTCTTAATTAATTAGCTTAGAATAGTTAGTTAATTTAATTAATTCAAGTTTTGTAATAATTAGTTAAGTAGTTTAGCTTAGCTAGTTTATTCATTAGGACCCTCCTGAGTGAGAGCTTCAATGTTGTAATAATGTGTATGTCTTTCAACCCCACGTCTTTCTCCTTTTTATTTATCCGCTTTTGATGGTTAGATTAGGGGCATCACATTTCAATTAGCATATCACATGTTTGCATTCATTCATATGTCTTGCATACATTGAGGCTCGGTTCATCATTCTACTTGCATTGTCATTTATTACCTCGTTAAATACCTGTTTAAACCGCATATTACTAAATTGTTGCTGATAACATGTTAAGTAGCCGAGCCTATTTTAGTTGCATTATTGCATGCGTTGCATTAGCCATCTTGCATAGTTAGGAATCAAGTATATTTTTTTCTAACTCTTTTGTTTTATCTTAGCTTGGAGTACTAGGTGAGTTTTTAGTACTTTAGCATACTTGCATGAGTGTGAGTGATTGCCATGACTAGCATACTTTCCATGAGGCTAAGTGTTTACTTGGTAAAATGTTTGAGTGCCTGTGGACGAAAGCTTATTGCTTGAATTGGAATGATTCAATGAATGTACGTTTAAGCCCACTTTGTCAAGTGGCAAATTCACAAACTTTAAGCCCATTTTGTTAAGTGGCAAATTCACACCCTTTTCGAAAAACAAACATGAAATTGAATTGTTCTAATTCGAGAAAACTAGTCTGTATCTTGTATGCGCATCACATAGTAAATGCTAGCCTAATAATTCGGAAAAAAGAGCATATAATGTTGATAAAAATCATATCATGATTAGTAGAGGCCAATCTTTGATCGGGTAAGCGGAGGTGCTCAATTCATGACCTTCCCCTCTCGTACCTAAGTTGCCGAGCCGAGGCAACTTTGGTGATGACGGATACGTGGCCTTTGGCATGAGTCATGGGTTTCCTAAATTTTCCCAAAATAAAATATTTAGGTGGCGACTCTGTATCTGGCAAAGCAGTCCATTTTTTACAATTTGATTCAAAATTGATTTATTTGCCGGATTTGGACTCTTTGGTGATTATCTATTTCACATTGCACTTGTGGAATCAGATTCAGAACTGCGGGAGTCCGAACTGTAGGGCTTATCTTTGAACTTCCGAAAGGGGGCGCGAAAAAGTCGAGCTACACATACATAGACACCTATTTACATCTTCTTTTATATATCTTAAATGTTTGCATTGCATGATCATGCGTTTTTCAATTAATTATATAACTTGTTAAATTCATTATTTATTGAGCTTTTTCTCACCCCAAAGCTAACCAATTTCAGGAATAAGGACTATACATCTCCAATGTGATTTCTTGAGAAGAAGAAAACCCTTTTGGTGCGTGAAAACTTTTGATGGAATCTTTTTGTGTTCTGGACTACGGCTGTATTGTAATTGGATGTCGATTTTATGCTAGTGTAACAAGGAACACATTTTTTAAGGAAGTCGACTTGCGCCTTGTCTTGTTGTATATTTTCTTACTTTTGAACTATTTTGTTTTGTTTATGGATGTAATGAGACGGTATTGTAAATCTTAGGGAATAGTTTAAAAGGCAACAAAATGTAGTGAATGTTATTTCAGTATTATTGTCTCTATCTATATGATGTGTAATGTACGGTGGGAATGTTCAAGTGAGCAGGTTTTGGGAGGTCTTTTCCCAGGGCATTATAGTTACATTGACCCCCTGCATCAAAACACGACCCAAATCTTCCCTAGATGCATCACAATATACGGTATATCCCAAGCCTGTAACACCCCGAATAAATAACACAACCCAGATCATAATCATCACATGCAATTGATCAACAACATTTTATATACTCTTTCATTATATCTTTGATCATTACAAAAGGTGACATGTAATATATATTCACAAATCCTAGATCCTCAATCTATAGCATATGGCATGAATACAAGAGTAAAAAGGTAAGTAGAACCAAGTAATGAAATGCCCTAATGGCTAAAACTTTCCAATACAATGCTTGGGTACAACAAAATGAGTTTAAACTCAATACAAGTAAAGCCTGAGGCTTAAACAAAAATAATTACATCACTGAACAAAAATGAAGTCTTTAGCTCCAAGTCCTCCTAAGCTACGTCCTTGGCGGAGGCATTTCATCTGCACTTGAAAGTTGTTTTCCACATAGGGTGAGCTACAACCCATTAGAGATACTCTAACACAGCATATGAATCTTGGCAAAGTTATAAGGTGAATGCATATGCATACCATTTGTCAAACAATTCCTCATTTTCCATCTCAAAACAACGCAATGCCAGATTATAAATCAATTCATGAAAATAACCATTTTATACAGAAAATACGACAGTGGATACAAAGCGCTGGGAATCTCTAGGTACGTGTCTGCCAGTAGGCTATACAAGCACTACCGAAGCCATTTTACTGATACTAACTAGAAGGATCGGCACCTAACCGCGAAAGCTTCTGGACTTTTACCAAGGACACACAGGCCAACATAATAAAACCATAACCACACCTCCTAACTAGATTCACCATGGTATTCACCCATTTTTCTCAAAAATCAATACATTTACTATGTTCAACATGAAATGATACTTAATGAACAATGTATAAGAAATTAATTTCAATTCAATCTAATCCTTATGCAATGTCCACAACAATCAAGATTAACATCCACCGATAACCCAAAATAGTTATCTATATTCAAAAGATAATTTCTAATAAAAAAATATAATTTCATCAATTATGATGGGAGTGATAGTACATATCCAACTCCTCCATCATTATCAACATAATCATTGTTCCAATTTCACAATACCTAACATCATTTTCATTTCCCTTCAAAATTCCAAATATCCAAAATCTAGGGCAAAACCTCTTTAGTTTTACAAAATGAATTTCAAGAAGAAATATCTACCATTTAACATATCTCACCCATAAATACATCTCCACAACCATTTTCAAAAATCCAGTTAGAAAACCCCTCTTTTGATTTTAAATCCAAACCCTAGGTTTTTTTTTCCAAAATTTCCTAAGTTAATATCATTTTCAAAGAACAAATAACTAAGCTAAAAATCATATAAAAGAGTCAAGGAATCCCTACCTCAAAGTAGAAGACACAAAAAAAATGATGGGTAGAACTTGACGGAGTCGAAAACACAAACTTCACCGATTAGAACAAAGCCCTCAACGTGCTCAATCTTGTACTCCAAAGGACTAGGGTGAGAAAACCGATGGATTGAGAGTATTTGGGGCTAGAAATGAGAACTAGAGAGGGAGTGTGTGTGCAGATCTAGGGTTTTGAAATGTTTAGAGAGAGAAAGAGATGAAAAAGTGACTGAGAACAGCTTCTTCTCGGACTGATATATGCATAGACCGCTCAAGCGCAAAAATGGTCGTTCGAGCAACAGACACAATAAGTGACACCGCTCGAGCGCACAATGACCCCCTCTCGGTAGTTTAGACCTGCAAAAGATCGCTCGAGCTCAAAAAAGACCTCTGGAGCGAAGATATCAAACTCTCAGTAGTTTTGTAGACTGTAAAAGATTGCTCAAGTGTAGGAATGGCCGCTCGAGTGAACAAGCCAAATTTCTGGGCAACAACTCTTTGAAAAACTAACATCCTAACCTATTTCAAGCACAACCAAAACTCCCATGAATAAACTCAACATGCAACAAGATGGAAATGAGATGGACAACAACTAATTACATGGGTTCTCAGATCCAAAAACAACAAATAGGTCGGGTCTAAACCAGAATGGTTATAATCTCCCTCCTTAAGGAATTTCATCCCCGAAATTTAAAATCAACAACATTCATAGAAATAAAATCAACCATATGCCATCCAGACTTGTAACAAGGATACACCGAGTGTTTCAACTTTAATAATTACCATTCAAATCTCTGAAACATATACAATGTTCAATATATATATTACAACATATGTAAAAGTTTCAACACAAGTCTTAAATATCAACAAATAAGATTGGATACTTCTCACAGACTTCTGCCTCAAGCTTCCAAGTCACGTTCTCAACCCCGTTAACCAATGGAATAGTCTTGCCTCGCAAAACTTGGTCCCAAGAGTCTACAAGTCGCACTGGTCTCTCCGTATAGGAGGCGTCCTCATCTACCTCTAACTCAGTCCAATCTAACATATGTAAAGGATTCGGCTCGTACTTCCGGAGCATACAATTATGGAACACGTCATGAACCCCAGACAGTTGGGGTGGTAAGGCCAAACAATAAGCTACCTCCTCATTCCGCTCTAGAATCTCAAAAGGCCCAATAAATCTAGAAGACAACTTCCCGCTTTTGCCAAATCTCATTAAACCTTGTTTTAGTGATATCTTTAAAAACACTTGGTCTCCTATCTCAATAGACCTCCTCCTACGGTCGACATAGCTCTTCTGGGAACTCTGAGCCAAAGCCAACCTATTATGGATAAGTGCAACCTTCTCAGTCGTTTCCTAGACTAATTCAGGGCCTAACATAGGTGCGTCACCCACCTCAGCCCAACACACTAGAGATCTACACGGTCGGTGATACAAAGCCTCAAACGGTGCCATACCAATACTCGCTTGAAAGTTGTTATTATAGGCAAACTCTACTAAAGGTAAATGCCTCTTCCATGACCCCTTAAAATCAAGAACACAGCCCCGAAGCATGTCCTCTAAGATCTGAATGGTCCGCTCTAACTGCCCGTCAGTCTGAGGATGATAAGTGGTGCTAAACGTCAATCTAGTGCCCAAGGCACTCTGTAGACTCTATCACAACCGAGCTGTAAATCGTGGATCTCTATCTGAAATAATAGTCACAGGGACTCCATGAAGTTGAACTATGTCCTTAACATAAAGGTCCGCAAGATAATCTACCGAGTCACTTGTACGTATAGGTACAAAGTGTATTAACTTGGTTAACCGGTCGACTATCACCCACACGGCATCATTACCCCGTTGAGTCCTCGGAAGACCCACAACAAAGTCCATCGTGATATGCTCCCACTTCCACTTGGCTATAGGTAAGGGTTGCAACAAACCCGCTGGTCGTTGATGTTCGGCCTTCACTTGCTGACAAGTAAGGCACGTCGAAACAAACAAGGCTACATCTCTCTTTATCTCCCTCCATAAAAACTGGTGGCTAAAGTTGTTATACATCTTCATGCCTCCTGGGTGTACTGCAAGGCGTGAATGGTAAAACTCTCGGAATACCTCCTTTCTACAAGATTTTGGCACGAAAAGACGGTCCAAATACCTCACACTAGAGTCAGAATACACATTCAAGCCATTTTCTACCTTCCCATTGGATATCTTCCCTCAGATAGTCTCTACATCGAGATCACCCCTTTGTGCTTCTATAACTCAGCTCATAAGCGTAGGTTGTGCAACTATAGTAAACAAAACGGTCGACTTAACGGACTCACTATGCAAGTCGAACTTGCCAATAGCACCCAACATATCCCATTCTCGAATGGCAATACTAGCTACGCTGCTTACTGTCTTCCTACTCAAAGCGTCGACCACTACATTGGCATTTCCCGGGTGATAGTGCAACTCAAAACCATAATCTTCCATAAACTCCATCCATCTCTTCTGTATCAAATTCAAATCTTTCTGTGAAAATAGATACTTCAAACTCTTGTGATCGGAGAACACCTTGACCTCTCACCATATAAGTAATGCCTTTAGATTTTTAAGGAAAAAATCACTGCTGCAAGCTGTAAGTCGTGAGTAGGATAATTTCTCTCATGAGTTTTCAATTGTCGGGAATTGTAGGCTACCACATTTCCTTCTTGCATCAACACACCACCTAACCCTTCTCGAGACGCATCACAATAAACTAAATAGCCCAAACCTTTCTCTGGAATAATCAACACTAGAGTAGTGTTGAGTCTAACCTTAAGCTCTTGAAACGACTTTTCACAAGTCTCACTCCACACAAATTTCACCCCTTCCTTATCAATCTAGTCAATGGTAAGGCCAATCTAGAGAAGTCTTTCACAAAACATCGGTAATACCTAACTAAGCCCAAGAAACTCTGGATCTCAAAGGCATTCTTAGGTTATTCCCAATCTTGCACTGCATCTATCTTAGAAGAGTCTATAGCCACTCCTTCCCCGGATACCACATGGGGTAGGAACTTAACTTTTTTTAACGAAAACTTGCACTTTCCAAACTTAACATGAAGACTGTGTGCTTTAAGCAACTCAAATACGACCTGCAAGTGTTTCAACACTATGAGTTGGGTTATTATTTTGGGACGTTAAAATAGTGAGTTTTGGTAGGTGGATTGGAGTTTTGTAGTGAAGAAGAAGATGAAGAAATAACAATTGAAACTTGGGGCAAAAAATGAAAAGACATAAATATACAGAATAAGTATAAGTGATTAGGGTATATACCATGAAAAATATATATTTTTTATTTTAGGGTTTAATGTTTATTATCCTTATTAGTTAATTTACATTAGGTATAATAGGAACTAAAATTTGAAAATTTAGTAAGGCGTACTAAGTTACTAGTTAGGTGGAAATAGAATCACCCAGAGGAGTTTGATAATTGTGGTGTTTATTTATTGGGCGCTCGGCCAATAAATCCAAATTTAAATTTTGTTTGGCCAAAGGTCCAAGCACTGAAATCCTTTGCTTATAAGAACATGCTTAAGTGAAATGACCAAAATACCCATGTATATATATGGTATACACGGTACAAATAACACAAAGTCTCTCTTTTTCTTTCATTTTAAATACCCATGTATATATATGGTATACACGGTACAAATAACACAAAGTCTCTCTTTTTCTTTCATTTTAAATTCTCTCTCTCTCTCTCTCTTTCTCTCTCTCTCTCTCTCTCTCTCTCTCCCCCCTTATCCCTTTCGCTTTTCTCCTTTTCTCTCGAACTCGCTGTCATCAAACTAGAGTTCTGCCACCCCGCGCTGCCTGAGACGCCAACTACCTCTGCAACGACACAATTTCCCTTCGTAACTCCGCCGCCCTATCAGTGTCAACCCTTCCAGTCGCGGTTGAAGTAGCAGCGTCGTCGTGTATCTCAGATCTCAGTGTTAGATCTCTGATGATCTCAAATCTCATATCGATCAAGATCTCTGAACACACCTCATATTCTCTCTTTACTTTATTTTCCATTCTCTTTTTGTTTTAGTAAGACGTACTGAGTTCCTATTTTGGTGGAAATAGAACCACCCAAATGAGATTGATACTTGTGGTGTTTATTTATTTGGCGCTTAGCTCATAAATCCAAATTTAGATTTTGTTTGGCCAAAGGTCCAAGTACTGAAATACTTTGCCCATAAGAACATGCTTAAGTGAAATAACCAAAATACCTATGTGTATATATATATGGTATACACGGTACAAATAACACAAAGCCTCCATTTTTCTCTCACTTCAAATTCTGTGTGTGTGTGTGTAATGCCCTGAAAATAATAACCATAATTCATCCCATAATATTAATTCAGTAACAACATATGTTGAAATAATTATCTTTCATTCATATGATCCCATTGTACAAAAAGTAACACATGCAATTATACATTCATAAGCCTTAACCTTGAATCTATAGCATGTGTCACAGGTAAGTAATACAAAATAAAAATTAAACTAATAAAGCAATGTTCTATTGGCTACAACTTTCCAAGACGATGCTTGGTTACAACAAAAGTGAGTTTGAAAACTCAATACAAGTAAAGCCTTATGCTTGTACAAAACAATTACAACAATAACAAAAAAGAAGCTCTTGGCTACAAGTCCTCCCAAGCTATGGCCTTGGCAAAGGCATATCATCAGCACCTGAAAATGATTTTCTACATAGAGTGAGCCAAAGACTAGTAAAGATACTCTAACACAATGTATGAATCTTAACAAAGTTACAAGGTGAATGCATGTGCAATGCTCATGCCAAAACTTGTTGAATCGCTTTCCAAAACCATGCAATGTTAGTTTTATATCACAACTCATGAAAACATTTCCTTTACAACAGAAAACAAGGCAGTGGATACAACATTGGGAATCTCTAGGTATGTGTCTGCAAGTAGGCTATACAAGTATTACCAATTTTCATTTTGACCAGTACTAACCGGAAGACTTAACACCTAACTGCGAAAGTTTTTGGACTTTTACTAAGGACACACAAGCCAACAATAATACCACAACCACACCCCTTACCCAAATTCACCAAGGTATTCACCATTTTTTTCAAAACAATATACATTTTCAATGTGTTAAGTATGCACGATGCTTAATGTAAATGGATGAGAAATTAGTTTTAATTCTACTAATTCTCATGCAATTTCTACAACAATTATAGTTATCTTCCACCTATCTCCCAAAACAGATATCTCTAAATAGATAGATAATTTCCAATAAAGATAAACTTTTCAAAATTTCAAGATAGGAGTGATAATGTATATCCAACTCCACCATCATCATCATTATCATCCTAATTCAATAAAACTCAACATCATGTCCATTTCCTCTTTATAAAATCAAGTATTCACATTTTAGGGCAAAATTCACTTTTCATTATAAATCAATTCCAAGGATAAAATCCATCATTTCATCACAACTCAACCACATTTACAAACCCACACTCATTTTCAAGAACCTATTTAAAAAATCCCTCTTTTGATTTCAAAATCAAAACCCTAAGTTTTATCGAAAATCTCCAAATCACAATCTTGTTTAGAAAAGCAAATAACTAAATTAAAATCTATGTAAAAGTGTGGAGAAATCCCTATCTAAAGTTAGAAGACAAGCAAGAGCAAGGTTGAAACTTCAATGGAGTCGAAAATGGACTTTGCTCCGATCAAATGAAAGCTCTAGGTGAGCTCTACATTTTTATTGAAGGGACTAGGGTGTAGAGATGAATGGATGATAGTGTATTTAAGGGTTGAAGATGAGTTTTAGAGAGAGTGTGTCTAGATTTAGGGTTTTGAAATGTTTAAAGAGAGAGGGATGAAAATGTGATCCAAAAAGTGACTTTTCAGAATTGATATACGCGCAGACTGTTCGAGCGGCCAGACACAACAAGTGAGACCGCTCGAGTGAAGAACACCACCTTCTAGAAGTTTTGCAAACAAAGGCTAATCGCTAGAGCACAAGAAAGATTGTTCGAGCCAAGACTGCTCAAGCGCAAGAAACACTGCTCGAGCCAAGAAAACACCCTTCCAGTACTTTTACAGGCTTCCAAATATACTGGAAGTCCTCAAAGACTGCTTGAGCGACCAAATGACTGCTCGAGCAAACTGACCAAAATTTGGGCAACAGTTCTATTGAAAAACAAACTCTTGACATGTTTCAAATGCAATAATGACATCCAAATAACCAACCTCAATCAAGAATAAGATCTCAATCAAGAATAAGATGAATAAGGATGAGAACAACCAAATAAGCCAAGGACTCCTGATCCAAAACAATAAACAGTTCGAGTCTAAATCGAAATCGTTATACTCTTTCTCTCTTTCTCTCTCTCTCTCTCTCTCCTCCTCTCTCGAACCAGAGCTCTATCGTCGTCAAACCATAGCTCTGTCACCCGCGTCGCCTGAGACGTCAGCCACCTCTGCAATAATGCATTTTCCTTCCGTAACTCCGTCGCCGCTATGAATGCTATCCCTTCCAGTCACGGCTAAAGTAGCGCGCCGTTATATATTTTAGATCTCAAATCTTTCATTAGTGTCAGATCTCCAATGATCACAAATCTCATATCGATCAAGATCTCCGAACACATCCCGTACTCTCTCTCTCTACTTTATTTCCATTATCTCTTTGTTTTAACAATGCCAAATCTAGGGTTTTGACAAATATATTAATGATGGGGTCGTCGTTGCTGCCAGATCTGGTGACAAAGATCGTGATTTCGATTTGAGTGGTGGTCAGAATTGTGTTCTCACTAGTCTAGTGGCTCTTGGTCTCTCCCATCAAGATCTCTGTTAATCGAAACAATTCAACTTCAACAAACAAGAAGAATGGCTATAACAACTACTTGATTGAAGGTAATAGATAATGGCAATGATGAATCAACAAAACTTGCTAGCGTTATCTGTTTTTGGATCATCAATGGAGAATGGTAGTGGTAGTGGGTTTTCTCTAGTCATAACTAGGTTAATTGGCCATAGAAGTCCCCAATCTAAGTTTTTTTTTTAACAGATAAGAAGATTTGTCCTCTCTCTCTCTCTCTCTCTCTCTCCCTCCTTCCCTCCTCTCTTTTTATTTTATTTTATTTATTTATTTTGTAGTAGTTATTGTTGATTGTTGATTTTTGATTGTTGTTGTTGTTGTTGTTGATGATGATAAATATTATTAATGATTAAACAGATATGTAATAGAATTGAACAAATTTGTAATGGCTTAGATCTAAACAGATTTGTGGTTGAACAAATCTGTAATAGCATTGAAGAGATAGTTTGGTCTGAATAGACAACTTTGTATTTCGAAAAAAAAAAAGTTCAGTTGAACATATAATTTTGTATTTGAACAGATAGTTTGGTTTTACAAATAATTGTTACACTCTCATCTCTCTAATTTGCACAGATAAAAAAAATTAACAGATATATAAAATAAAAATAAAAAAGAGTAGAGAAATTTGAACAGATAGATTTAATTTGGACACAAAATTTAGCTAGATAAAAATTAAAACAAGAACTTAAACAAATAGAATTTCACACCGACCATATTTCAATAGATAATAAAAATTGGACAAATATTTGAACAAATAAAGGGAAAAAAATTAAACAAATGGTCAAAATAATTCAACAGATAGGTAAGGGATAAAATTAGAAATAGAATATCCTTCAAAACAATAAAATGACTTCTTACCAAATTATTTCACAAATGATGGACCTCTCACCAATAAAAAATATCTATTGGAGCTAATGTCTTCTGCCTTCCTTAGATTGGATTTATCGATAATTTTCTCTTTTTTTATTCTCCAATAATTGTTTGTAATTATTTTTTTTCTTCTCAAATTTAGGCTTGGTGACTGTGTTGGATTTTTCACTATTATTTAGCTAATAGAATTTGGGCTTTTTCAATTATTTGGTTTGGTAGGAACATCTGAGCGAAACGCTTTGGCACGAAAAGGGGTCAGGTTGGCTCCTGCGTTAATGTAACACCCCAAAATAAGAACAACAAACCAACCCATGATTTTCAATGGAAAAACAACAATATATAAATACATATATATAATCAACCTTTCATCAATATTCTATTGCCATGCAAAAGATGACATATTCATATATACACTCATAAATTCTAAATTTTGAATCTATACAATATGACATCTGTAAATGAATTGGAACAAAAAGAAATACAGATAAGTTTATGCCCTAATGGCTACATCTTTTCAAGTCAATGCTTGGGTACAACAAAAGTGAGTTAAACTCAATATATAGAAAGCCCAAGGCTTGCACAAAAATAAATTACACAAAAGAAACAAAAGGAAGCTCTCGACTCCAAGTTCTCCCAAGTTATGTCCTTAGTGGAGATATATCATTAGCACCTGAAAGTTGTTTTCTACGTACTAAAGTCCAGTAAAGATACTCAAACACAACGTATGAAGCTTAACAAAATCATATGGTGAATGGAATGTATGTTATTTGCCAAAACCTTATGCTTTATCTTTTTAAAACAATGCAATGTCTCAGTTATATGTATATCAATTCAATAAATAATCCTTTTCAAATTAGAAAACAGGGCAGTGGATACAAAATACTAAAAATCTCTAGGTACAAGTCTCCTAGTAGGCTATACAAGCACTACCAAAGCCATTTTACTGGTACTAACTGGAAGGATCGGCACCTAACCACGCAAGTTTCTAGATTTTCACCAAGGACACACAGACCAACATAATAAACCACATCCACACCCGTAACCAGATTCACCAAGGTATACATCCCTTTTTCTCAAAACCATATATATTTTCAATGTTTAAGTATGAAACAATGCTCAATGCAAGATATATGAGTAATTAGTTTCAACTAACCTAATCCTCATGCAATTGTTACAACAATGAAAGTTATCCTTCACCAATAGCCCAAACATATATCTCTATTCAACAGATAAATTTCCAACAATAGGTATAATCTCATAAATTTCAAAATGAAAGCAATAATTACAACGGTTTCGGTTTAGACCCGACCGTTTTCATACTATTAGATCCCAGATTTCGTACCTTTAACTATTGTTCATGTCCTTTATCATCTTGTTGATAGTTAGATTAAGTTGTTGGTTGTGTTTGAAACAGGTTGGAAATTAGTTTTTCAAAAGAGCTTATGGGGATCATTATGCGCTCGAGCAACGTTTTTGGTCACTCGAGCGGTGTTACTTATTATATCTGAAGCTCGAGAAGTGGTTTGGTCGCTTGAGTGGTCTGGGCGTATATCAGTTTGGGAAATGAAAATTTTTGTTACTTTTTCGGTCTCTCTCTCTCTCTCTAAAACACTTCAAACCCTAATTTCTTCACCCTCCTTCTTTAGTTCTTGCCTTAAAACCGTAAATAATCCCTAATCCATTGATTTCTTCACCATAGTTCCTTGGAGAAAAAGGTAGAGCTCGTCAAAATCTTTGTTTTAATTAAAGAGGATCTCGTTTTCGGCCTTGTCCAATTTCCACTCTTACTCACTTCCTTTACTACTCTTAAGGTAAGGATTCCTTCAACATTTGGTATAATTTTTAGCTTAGTTATTTGCTCTTTGAAAAAGTTTAGTGATTTTGGGATTTTGGGTTAAACCTAGAGTTTGATTTTGAAATGTAAAAAACTTTTGAAAAAAGTTGTGTGAGTGTATACAATGTTGGGTTGTGTTGAAATATTAGAATTTCCTTACTTAAAAAGTGATTTTGAAAGTAAATGAGAGTTTGTTTGAAAATCATTGATTTTTTATTTATGAAAGAAAAGGAAAGGATGTTGGGTTTGAAAAGATAAGTGGAATGTATCTGATAATGATAAAAGTGGAGTTGGATATGTATTATCACTCTCATTTTGAAAATTATGAGATTGTATCTGTTGTTAGAAAATTATCTGTTGAGTAAAAATATTTGTTTTGGGCTATCGGTGAAGGATAATTTTGATTGTTGTAGAAATTGCATGAGGATTAGGTCAATTGAAACTAATTACTCATACATCTTGCATTGAGCATTGTTTCATACTTAAACATTAAAAATGTATTGTTTTGAGAAAAATAGATATATACATTGGTGAATCTAGTTAGAGGGTGTGGTAATGGTTATTATGTTGGTCTATGTGTCCTTGGTGAAAGTCCAGAAAATCCGCGTGATTAGGTGCTGGTCCTTCCAATTAGTATCGGTAAAATGGCTTTGGTAGTGTTTGTATAACCTACTAGCAGACACGTACGTAGAGATTCCAAGTGTTTTGTATCCACTGCCCTATTTTCTGATATAAAAGTATATTTTTCTTAAATTGAGATATAATATTGGCATTGAATTATTTTGAGATGGAAAAGTATAATGTTTGGTAAATAGTATGCATATGCATTCACCTTATGACTTCGTTAAGTTTCAAACATTGTGTTTGAGTATCTCTACTGGGTTTTAGCTCACTCTTCGTGAAAAAACAACTTTCAGGTGCTGATGATATGTCTCCACTAAGGACATAGCTTGGGAGGACTTGAAGTCAAGAGCTTCTTTTGTTTCTTCATGTAATTATTTTTGTACAAGTCTTGGGCTTTGTTTGTATTGAGTTAACCTCACTTTTGTTGTAGCCAGGCATTGACTTGGAAAGATGTAGCCATTAGGGCATGAATTTACTTGTATCTCCTTTTATTTCGATTTCATGTACACACGTCATATGTTATAGATTCAGAATCTAGGATTTATGAATGTATATACGCATATGTCATCTTTTATACTTTAAAGGAATATAAATGAAAGGTTAACATTTCTCAAGCTTGTGTTTTCTATTCAATATCATAAGATGGGTCATTGTTATTATTTTGGGGCGTTACATATATCCAATTCCACTCTTACCATCAACAGATACATTCATCTTATCTTTTCAAATGCAACAGCTTTTTCTTTTCTTTCATAAATCAAACATCAATGATTTTCTAATAAAACATCCTTTATTTTTAAAATCACATTTAAGGAAGAAATTTCCAACATTTCAACACATCTCAACAACATTTCCACTCCCACAACCTTTCTTAAGAACCTATTTGAAAACCCCTATTTTACATTTCAAAAACCAAACCCTAAATCAAAACCCCCATCTTCCAAATCACAATACTTGACAAAGAGCACATAATTAAGTTAAGAATCGTACTAGAAGGTTGAAGAAATCCCTACCTCAAGTTTATAAGAAGAAGAGAGCAAGCCTTAGCTTGAGACGGAGTCAAAATAGAAGTTCTTAAGGATTAAAATGTTCCCTTAACAAGCTTTACCTTTTTCTCCAAAGCACAAGAGCAGTGAGATCAAAGGATTTGGGTGTATTTGAGATATTTAGGCAAGAACTAGAGAGAGAGAGAGAGAGAGAGAATTAGGTTTAAAAATGTTTTAGAGAGAGAGAGGAATGAAAAAGTGAATAAAAATCGCTTTCCCCTGATCTGATATATACACAGACCGCTCAAGCGACCAAACCACTACTCGAGCATTAGACACAAGAAACCAAAGCATAGCTCGAG
Source organism: Camellia granthamiana (assembly GCA_036172215.1). Taxonomy (NCBI): domain Eukaryota; kingdom Viridiplantae; phylum Streptophyta; class Magnoliopsida; order Ericales; family Theaceae; genus Camellia; species Camellia granthamiana. The sequence goes on from CM069910.1 coordinate 86,420,165, forward strand.
CGCACAATGACCCCCTCCCAGAAGTTCAGACCTACAAGAGATCGCTCAAGCGAAGAAAAAACCGCTTGAGTGAAGATCACTCTACTTCCAACAATTTTGCAATTTTACAGACTTGCAAAAATACTAGAAGATCTCAAAGACCGCTCGAGCGACCAAAGCACCGCTCGAGCAAACAAGAAATGAAATGGACATCAACTCTTTTGAAAAACTAATTCCCAACCTGTTTCAAACATAACCAACAACTCTAAATAACCAAACTCAACTAATAACAAGATGATAAGGGTATAAACAACAATTAAAGGTACGGAATTCCGGATCTAAGAGCATGAAAAGGGTCAGGTCTAAACCGGAACCGTTATCGTGAAGTTGGGGGTAAGTCTTATGCCTTGTGTCGAGTGATGAAGAACTATCAAAAGCAATCACAAATGAAGAGGTTGAAAGCTCGATCTTTCTCAATAACACATGATACGAAGTGGATGTGGACTAGTAAAGGAAGTTAGAAATCCTTATATAAAAACAAAAAAACAAAACAAAACAAAAAGCAAAAAGTTAGGACTAAATTAAGAAAAATAAAGAAATTTTGTGCCCAAGCCCACCTGTCCACCCACCCACCCATCCATCCATTCTGGCATCACGCTTAAAAGTAAAAAAAAAAAAAAAAATTTAAATTCCTATAATTTGACCTAGGTAACAAAATAAATCTTAAGTTTTTAATTTTATCAATTTAAATCTTAATCCCTTTATCAATTTTTAATTTAAATCATTCATCTATTTTTGTTAAGTAAAATAAATAGAAAAAGAATATTTTAGCCATTAAACTCAACATATTTGTATATAAAATGTGTACAATATCATTTTCATTGAGTTTAATGACTAAAATATCATATTTTATGTAGGTTTTGTATTACAAAAATATGCAGATGATTTGATTAAAAACAAATCAAAACATTAGAATTTAAATTGAAAAAATTAAAAATTGAAGATATATTTTATTATAAGCATTACCCTAGGGGTTTTTTGTGATTTCCCCAAAGTTTTTTGTCAAGCTCTTTCTTAAAAATTAAAGATAAATTACAGCTAATCTTATATGATGAACTTAATTACCTATAAATCTTGTACACTAATGCACGACTAAGTCTTGAAATTCTTATTTTATTACCATTATTAATGATATGCATATATAATAATGTAAAATCTTTTCTGTATTTATAATTATATACAACAATATTTGTAATAATACATAGAATAATGTGATTTTAGCTTTTCTCAAGCTCAAGCTTGATTAATATTTAATGATCAAGCTCAAACTCATTTGATTGTCTATTCAAACCAAACTCAAGCCTGAATCCGAGTTTAGTTAACAAAATAATCGAACTTAAACAGTGAACTACTGAATTCAGCTAAATTACTTTTTTGCTCTAATAAAGCTGGCATAGCATTTGCACAAGTTTTAATGCCATTAATGACCTAATTGTATTAGCTTAAACAACTCAACTCCACTACATCTCCTAATTATGACCCTTCAATTTCACTTCCAACGATAAGACCTCTATGAAGTGCTTTCACACTCCTCTCTCTATTATCTTTAGCCCCTTCTAATTTTATATAATTGGGAGTAAAATTGAGAGGACAAAATTAAGAAATGAATCATTTTTCTAAAGTATAGGGGTATTCAATTCCCTTATTGATTCATAACCATTGGGCTTATCCGAGCACATATACTAAACTCTTGTTCCTATTTCTATTAATACACATCAACCATGTTAAAGTAACTTTTCAGTTAGATTGCACAATCTTTCCTTTTTTCTTTCTTCTTTTTCATTTATTTTATCTATACTATATATTAAGTAAAAAGAGATATTTAACCCCAAGCCTTGTGAGAGTTCCAATCTTCCAATCTAAATTTCTTGATTTTTTTATTTTAAAAATAAAAAAAAAACTTAGTATTTATTAACTTCTCCCAACCCCCAAGTCTTACCCTCATAATAACACTTTAATGCATTAAAAATAGGCATAAAAAAAATCTTTGAAATCCAACACATATGAATTTCTTGAAAAGTCCCAACACATATGATTATTATCCCTCATAATAACACTTTAATGCATTAAGAACAAGCATAAAAAAATTCTTGAAAAGTCCAACACATATGATTATTATCAAAATATTAAACTTTAATATAATATAATAAAAAAAGAAGATATTTAATTCCTTGAAAAGTCCAACACATATGATTATTATCAAAATATTAAATTTTAATATAATATAAAAAAGGAAAAAAAGAGGACATTAAAAAAAAAGAAAAAAAAAGACATTTAAAAATCACAATTCACATATATTGATAATTGTAAATATATTAAGGAAAAATGGGGTTTTTAAACCCCGAGTGAGCTCCAATCTCTCAATCTTAATTTTCTAAATTTTTGATTTAAAAAAAAAAACTTCAGCATTTATTGATTTGGTCAAAATTCCCTGATCAGCATTTATTAACTTTTTCCAATCCATATGTCTGCATTTATTGATTTGGTCAAAATCCTTGATTAGCATTTAAAATCCCTTCATACAAATAATTATAGATACAGTCCGTGCATAGTTACTGCAGTAGCCTTTTTAATTTCTCCTATACACTATGGTTAGTGATAAGATTGTTAAATTATTTTTATAAAAAATCTTAAAAAAACATAATTTATATATTAAAAAAAATTAAAACAAATATAAATATCTATAATTATCCCGTGCATAGCACGAGTGATAGGCTAGTTTTTTTAATTGCAATGTGAAATTTAACTTCAAAAGTAGGAGAGAAAACTCACACATAGGGACTGTGGAGGGTAGAAATTTATTCTACATCACCTTATAAAGTATACCATACCTACACACTTTTGAGAGATCTTTTTTAGTTAAGGAAGAATAAAATTGTGCATCTCAGTATAAAGTAAACAATATTTTGGTGTGTGCTTGGGCAGTGAGGCAGTCTGCACAAATGACATCATCTGTGGAATACTTAGCTCCACCACGTGAATCCGCATGCCCGACACACTACAAGAAAAAGCATTTTTGCCGACCATTTTTGGCTACTAAAACCAATTTAGTCGCCAAAAGTCACGGAATTGGTTACCAAAAATAATATTAGTCGGCAAAAGTCAAATTTTTAGCTACTAATTTTTTTTAGTAGGGGAATGTTGATTATTGGCGACTAAAAAAAATTTAGTAGCTAACAATATTACAATTGGCGACTAAAAAAATTTTTAGTATCTAAACATATCACAATTGGCGACTAAAAGAAAATTTAGTAGCCGTAGAGGTACCTTTAGCTACTAAATTGTTTGGTAGCCGAATGAAAATAAAAAAATTAATTTTTAATCTTTGCCGACCAAAATTTTGGTCGCCAAATGTTAAGTTTCGGCGACAAAATGAGGTTTAGTCGCTGTAGACCTACTTTTGGCTACTAAATTTTTTGGTAGCCGAATGAAAATAAAAAAATTAATTTTTAATCTTTGCCGACCAAAATTTTGGTCGCCAAATGTTAAGTTTCGGCGACAAAATGAGTTTTAGTCGCTGTAGACCTACTTTTGGCTACGAAATTATTTGGTAGCCGAATGAAAATAAAAAAAAATAATTTTTAATCGTTGCCGACCACAAGTTTGGTCGCCAAATGTGAAGTTTCGGCGACAAAATGAGTTTTAGTTGCTGTAGACCTACTTTTGGCTACTAAATTTTTTGGTAGCCGAATGAAAATAAAAAAATTAACAAAATAGTTATTTTATTTTATTAACAACAATACCATTAGTCTCCACTTGAAAATTTGACTAAACAAAATAGTTATTTTATTTTATTTTATTTTTATTTTTATGAAGAGGTTGTACACCCACCATCCAAAAATATTAATATCTTATTTTATTTTTTATTATCTCAAAATATTAATTTAAAAAAAAATTAATTATTAAAATAATATGAATTTCTTATTTTGTCCTTTTTTAAATCCATTAATAATACAAAAAGTACAATTATGACAATTGATATTTCTAAAAAAATATACTATCAAAAGGTAATTTTGATAAATTAATATTTTTAAAATGTAATAATTGTATTATAAAAAGAAATTAAATTCTGAAAATAGACTATTATTTTGAGATGAAAATTACAATTAAACTATTTATACTTTTTACATCATCATATTTCAATAACACTAATAAATTAAGAATAAATCAAAATTCACAAATAAAGACAAAATATCCGAATTATTTATCATTTCAATAAATTTTTCAATATTATTACCAGTACTAATAAAAGACAAAATATTCCAATTATTTGTAAGACTTATTGATATTATTTCAGATTTTAAAATTTTTCTTAATTTTTTAATAATTAATTTTTCCAACTTTTTTAAATTATTTTTACGTTATACACGGTTAACAATAATCAAACACTATTGTTAATTTAAATTTGGAGGGAGACATTTCTAATTTAAATTTGAGGGATTTATAAAAGTAATTGACTACTAAAAAAACACGGGTTGAGCTGGCTCAGAATGTTTTTAAAAAAAAAATTTCCTTCTTTTTTTTTTATTTTCTTTCTTTCTTTTCTTTCTTATTATATATATATATATATATATAAGAATATAAGAATATAAAATTTTAAAATATATTATTATATTTTTCAATAAAAAAAATATTATGACAAATATTTAAGATAATTTAATATTTGTAATTTGTAATTTTATTACTTATATTTTTATTTAAATATAATTTTAATATATTTGTTACTTTTATTTAAAAAAAAATTTAAATAATGAATTTTTTTTTGTTACTTTTAATATATTTTTTTAATTCATTATTTACCGACTAAATTTTAGTCAGTGATTAGTCTTACAAAATTTAAAAATTGTGCTTCAGACTTCGGAGGGAAACTTCAGAGGGAAATTTTAATATATTTTCTAGGTTGTATTTTCTTGATTTTGTATATTGAGAGAGAGAGAAAGAGAGAGACTGGAGATGGGAGTGGCAAGCAAAGCAAGGTACTGGGCATTCAAGGCCTTCACGGCGGGCCTCGGCGTCGCCACCATCTATCTCGCTGCCACCTTCTTCGTCATTGTCTACCGCGGCCTCTCTTGGCATAATGCCCAATCGGTCTCTCTCTCTCTCTCTCTCTCTCTCTCTCTCTCTCTCTCTCTCTCTCTCTCACACACACACACACACACACACACACACACACACAACCTTATGATATTTGTCTGTAACTCTTGTTGGTGATGCTTTGTGATGATTATGCCTAATTTTGTGAGTTTGTTCTTCTTTTGAATTTGGGAAAATTACTACATGAATCGATTTGGATTTGAAATTTTATTTCTTTATTTCTCAAGTATATTCGTTATAGAATATGATTAGTCAACATTAAATTCGTGATTAATAGGTATAAACTTCACTAAAATTATAAACAGTTTTGGGAGTTTGAGTGCTTTGGCTCTGAAATGGAGGTCCTTGGAGTGCTTTAACTTGAACTACCTGACATATTATTTCTTTCCTTTCCATTGCACCTGTGTTACATGGACCATTATCCCTTGGTGGACAGGTATATATATATCTATTGTGTTGCTCTTATATAATAACCTTGGTGGACAGGGTGTTTGATGAAATGCCTCAAAGAAGAATTCATCTTAATTGCAAATCAACTTTACACAATGTTAGTATGATTTGACATCAAACCTTCTAGATTAGAGTCAGTCCATTAGATCATGTCAAATATTTGGGACACTAAACAAGCTTAGTTATAGATTAATTGAGAGAGAGAGAGAGAGAGAGAGAGAGAGAGAGAGAGAGAGAGAGCATGGCTTCAAACTTGGTCTTTTGTTTTAATTAATGTTTTTAGAGTCTGCTTCTAGGTTTCCATATATTCTTGGATTTTTTGCATTTATGATTGTCATTATGTTGCTATGCCTCCATGGTTATTTGCATTATTTTGAAATGTATTTACTTCGCTGAATTGTTATGCTCATGGGTCATGGCATTGGTATAGTTATTTTGAATTGCTTTGTATAATCTCTTTCATGGTTAGTCAATTATTGTTATTATTATTATTATTTGTAGTTCATTTGCATCTGTTCAGGTTTTCCTTAATTTCTTTTCCCCTGTCTTTCATTTGCATCTGTAATTAATGACCTTAATAAATAAAGGTTCCAATTTAATTGCATCTGTTATCAAGAGTGTTTGGATGAGGACAACTGAATGTCTCAGTATATTAATGTTGCAACTTGTTTATTTTGTTTTTAGGAGTATGAATTAGATGGAATTGATTGGACAAAAGTAGATTTTGAAGACAACCAAGAGTGTTTGGATCTCTTTGAGAAGGTAGTTCTGTTTTTAACACAAACACACACACGCACACACACTCACATGTTCATTGTCGAGTTTTTCAGAGTTCCTTGTGCTGATCTATGTGAGCATTGGACTATATTTCATATACATATGATGCCATACCACATAGGTCTTCCTAGGTCTCTGACTATTTTTGTTAGCCTTTCATGCATAATTCAAACCATGTTCTTATTGTAATATTGTTTCTTATAAACTGAAGTTGTAAAGAAGATAAAAGATTGAATATATTGCTTCCTAAGCATAATTATACACCAAGTTCTCATCTTTTTGATCATACCATGTTATATGAAACCTAATTATAGGTTTTCATATTTAAATTCACTCCTTCATGTGTGGTAGATTGTGTGTTAATGGCTTCACTGCTATGCATTTTGCAGAAACCTATAGGGCTAATATCTTTGTTGGATGAAGATTCAAATTTCCCCAAGGCCACTGATTTGACCTTTGCTAATAAGCTTAAGCAACACTTGAGTGGTAATCCTTGCTTTAAAGGAGAAAGAGGTGGAGCTTTTGGTATTTGCCATTATGCGGAGAGGTATGTTGTTAGATGGTGTAGCTGGCATTAACTAGAAATTTACAGCTCAAATTGGTGAATCTTTTGACTACACTGCGATGTGTACTGTTTCCAAAATAATAAAGACGAAATAACTAACAAATATAGGACAATTTAAGATGTTATGTTAAGACAACTTGCATTAATAGCATCCATTTATGTCTGCATGTGTCAAGAGAGATGGGAAGAAATTTTAACACTAGTCTCAAATTTGAAGTGCATAGATCCTTTTCTCTGGCACTATTCTCATTCCATGTCAAGTTCTAATAACTCATGATTTAACTTGTAATGGAAGTGAAAATCTATGGATCAGTAAAAATGTAAGTAACTGCAAACTTGAGAAGAATTAAATTTTGGATTTGACCTCAGGATCTCTCATTTTTTATCTTCTTTTTGCCTTTGCGGATCTTGTTCTAGCAAAAAAAAAATTTGTTGATATTACTTGGAAATTTTGATCCACTCGTTCCAAGAGCTTTGCAATCATACGTATGGTTATGTTTTCAGATATTGGGTAATTTGAAAGGGTGAACAACTTTGTCTTCAATTTCAAATATTGGAATCTTAAAATGACCAAGTTGGCATTGTATACTGGAAACACACAAATTGATGAAGTTTTGTTGACTTATATTTTTTCAATTAGAATGTAAAACTTAAAAAAAAAAAAAAAAAAAAAAAATTACCAATGGGTGGGAAAAGCAATTAAGACAACTATAAAGGTGATACTCAGAATTAGACCACCTGCCGTGGTGTCCATAATATGAATTGGATAACAAAAGTGCTTTTCTGTTATCATCAATTTAATTATCTTTCTATTTAAGTTGTTTAATTATCTATACTTATTTGCTAAATGCTTCCGTTGATTGGGAGGTTGATTATTATTTTGCAGTTGGTGTCTTCAGAAAGAAAGGTACCAAACTATATGAAGCGAGCTTGAAGGATGAGAAGCCTTTAGATCAATGGCTTCATTGTTAAATTAAGCAAGTGTTTTAGTAAATAAATTTAATTTTCCCATCATGTTTACACCTTCAAAATATTCTGTAAATGACATTTGATGTAGAATTTTTTGTACAGAGGACATCTTTTTTGTATGATTTTGTGTTTGTATGGAATTATTATTTTGGGATGGATTGTATGTGATTTGTATAGAATTTGATGTTAATTGATCAAATTTTTGTATTGTTGAAACGAAATAGAAATAGATATATGTATAATTATTGTTTAAATATAGGGTGTAGGTTGCACAAAATAAATATAGGTTGTGAAGAAATTAATTATAATAAAAAAAACACTAAATAAAGTTTTTGGCAATTAAATGTTTAGTAGCGAAAAAAAAAGAAGTGAATTTGTTAGTGACTAACCATTTGGTAGTGAAAAAGGAAATCAATATTTTTAGTGATTAAATATTTGGTAGCCATAAAGAATCCAAAGATTTTTGGTGACTAAAAATTTAGTAGTTAAAAATAAATGAAGACTTTTGGCTACCAAATGGTTAGTAGCCAAAAGTTTAATAAAATGAAAAATAATATTTTTGGCGACTAAATTCTTTAGTCCCTAAATGTAGTAATGTTGTGACTAAAACTTATTCCCGACAAAAAGTTTTAGTCGCTGAAAATTTAATTGATTTTATTTGAACACTTTTGGAGACTAAATATTTAGTCACCAAAATATACCATTTCTCGACTACTCAGAGTTTGGTAGCCAAATGTTCACTTTTGGCGACTAATATTTCAGTCGCCAAAAGATAACCTTTGTCGACAAACTAGAGTTTAGTAGCCAAAACGTTCACTTTCAACGATCAAAAATAGTTTAGTCGCCAATACTATCGCCGACAGGCTATAGGCGATGACTTTGGCGACAAAAAATATTAGTCGCTAATTTGTTTCGGCGACCAAAAAGTGGCATTTCCTGTAGTGACAGGCTAACGTGCAAGGTAGAAATCAGTTTCACATCAATTTTCTCTACTTTATAAAGTGTGTCATATTTACAAACCTACAATACAAGAGGTCTCTTTTCCAATCAAGGAAGAACAAAATACAAAATCATGCGTACCCCGTGGTGTAAAGTGGATAATATCTTAGTGTGTGCTCTGGCATTGGGTCCTAGTGGACCAAATATCAATTGTATTTGTAATATCATCTGACATTGTATGTGATTAATTGACCCATTATTTATTGGATTTGTTTTTTTTTTTTTTCGAGAAACTAAATTTTATCTTTCTCTAAAATGGGAAGAGTAGGAAATAAAACTTGGACTGTGGGCATGTACTCTCGATCAATTGTAGTGCTATATCAACATTTGGCAATTCGCATTAGAGGCAGATTATATTCATAATATTAAATTTATATGATGGCACAAGATTTTCCTATCTTAAAAAGTGCTTTTGTGCTTAGAGTCTAAAAAAACAAACTCATGTTAGGTTGAATCATAAGAGACGTAGGTCTAACATCAACCTTGTCAATGCGTAGATATTATGCCAGGAGGCACTACAATAGCCACTACAAGATGATTGTTGGTGATTTGTACAGAGAATTGAAACACATTAAAATCTTTTAAAAAAAGAGTTGATCTGCTTTTGTTCTTTTTTACTTCTTGTCTCCCCTTTTGGTAGATAGAAAGTTCACTTATTGGTTGTGACACATTAAGCACTTCAATAATTGTTTTAGTTTTTGTATTCATCGTGCCTTCCAAAGAAAGAGAGATTCAAATAAAAAAACATGGATATATACCACAATTGTTTGGTAGAATTTATTGTAATGTAAAATTTAATTATTACAAGTAGAAGGTAAAAGCATTCATTTTTTTAGATTTCTGATAAGGAGGAGGATTCACTCCAATCTAAAATTTGGACTGGATGGGGCAGTTTAGGCCCGTGTAGTTCACCATAGGCCCCATTGATCCGAACTGTTTATTTTGTTGGATATTTCGTATATTTCATTTACAACAAAATTAGATCGATCCGATAACTGTAACTTGTTCAATTTATCATGTTTTTCACTAAAAATAATAGACGACAATTGTGTTTTTAAAAAATGAACTATACTTTTTTTATGATAAAAATAATAAATTGAACAACTTACAATTATCAGATCGATTTATTTTTTTGTAGCTAAAATTCACAAAGTGTCAAATAAAATAAACAATGTAGATCATCGAAACAAGACCCGTGATAGACCCCACAGACCCAAACAACCCCCTCCAGTGCCAGTGGACTAGAGGGAATCCTCCTCCTTCTGATAATTAGTTTTTTCTTTTTTTTTCAACTTATTTAAATTATTTCTATCTAACGAGTTGTAAGCAAAAATTGCATCAAACAATATAGTATAGATTCTTAGAATAAACTATACCAAACAAACCTACCGACTGTGTTTTCAATTTACACTAATGTTGCTTTTGGTTCATTAGATAAAATGATCATTCATTAGTCTCCCAATGAAAGGATCATTTTCTTATAATAATAAATAATAAATTCAATTGTAATACATGTATTATTATTTTAATAAATTAAATGTGAAAATCAACATTAAAGTGATCATTTCATTCTACATTTTCATTCATAAACTATCCTTTATTTGGAGCACAAACTCAATCATAGATACTAAAATGAAAACTAAATTTGTTTCACATTACGCGAGAGAGAATGAATAAATGAAATTTTGTTTTAAAAATAAGTGAAAATATATTTTTATATTTATAAAATGAAAACTAAATTTGTTTCACATTAAATTTGTTTAGAGTCTATTTTTGTTTTCAAAAAAATACAAATAGTTTCAAAAAATTTATTAAATTTTATAAATATAAATATATATTTTCACTTATTTTTAAAACAAAATATCATTTATTCATTCTCTCTCGTGTTCCTTTGGTCACAATCACTGCTAATTGTTAAAATTGTCATTGTTATACTTTGAACGATCAAATTAGACATTTAGTAATGAATTATTATTATGTAAGTTATTATTTATCTCTCAACTACTTAACAAAGATAAGTCAGCAGTTTTTTTCCCTAAATAATTTATTTAGAATACCATGTAACCATTACCACTTGATACTATGATCCTCACAAAGAGTTGTTAAGTGTGAATTGGTCGGCAATGAAATGAATGTTTCGCTGATTTGTTTGGTTTTGGAAATTTTAAGATAATATTTGAGTTTTCAATTTTATTTTTTAATTTTTAGTGAATTTTTAAAATATTTTAATTTTTTTTTTACTCTTTAAAACCACTTAATTTAAATACATTTAAAAAATATAAAATTTGTGCAGAAAATTTTAAAAATTATTGCATACTAATAAATAAAAAATACAAAATGTATTATTTTTTTAAGGATTTATTCATAAATATTTTATATTTTAAGTAAATCTAAATTAAGTATATTTAAAAAATTAAACAAAATATTAAAAAAATTACTAAAAATATAAAAATATAAAATCAAAAATAATTTTTTTTTTTAAAATTCAAAACCAAACAATCGTAAGGAGGGAACTAATTAAGTGATGGCCAGTGGTAGCTAGGTGGGCCGAAATTGACTTGATTCGGTGTCTTGACATGAATTTCACCTTCCACAAGCTCCAATTATTGACGGTGTTTGGCGGGAATTATGGAAGTAAATTATAACTTATTTTAATATGGAAGTTTGTGATAGATTATTGGTATAATTTTTGTTTATAATTTATTAAGTAGAAATAACTTAAATAAGTTGAAAAAAAAATAATTTTTCAAGAGTTGGTTAAAGGGTAGTTTTAGTTTTTACTTTTAAATTATCAATTTTTAATTTAAAATAATCTCCATTTAAAAGAAATAGTTGCTCAAGAGTCAAAACTCAAAGGTAATCTTAATTATGAAATTCAAATTGTTTGTGGTTAAATTACAAATTTTATTTATAATATATATATATATATTAAGGAATCCAATGAAAATGAAATATTAATAGTTTCTTTAACAAATCAGATTTTTTTTTTAATTTTTATTTTCATCCTATAAAATTTAAGATTCAAATATAACTTTAATTGTAAAACAAAAAAATATATCACACAACATGGGAATGCACACATGAACCAATAAAATGGATGTCAACTAATCTAGACTCTATTTATATTTCAAGGGATTTTAAGTCTCTTACGTTGGCAATTTAATTTAAGACGTTTGAGTTTAGTAGATTCATTTTAGAATTAATTTTAGTAATTCAAATCGTTTATTTTTTTAGACTCGTTACGTACAATATTGATTCAAAAAATCAAAATGATTAGATATTGGTAGTTGTATATTTGAATTATATTTGTTTTTAAAAAAGTGGATGAGAAATATAATTGCAAAAATAATCATCTATTTTTTTGTAATATAAATTTGATTCAAACATATAGTTACCGATATTCGATCATTTTAATTTTTTCCATGAATATTTTACTCAACGAGTCCTAAAAAGTAAACGGTTTGAATCATCGAAACGAGATCTATAGTGGGATCTACGACTCCCTCAAATTCTCTCCTATTGAAATGTGAATATGAGAGAAACCTAATCTTTAAAGAAATGATAAATTACATAGACACTCCTAAGATTTGAGTTTAATACAGACTTTCCCTTCACTTTTCAAAAATTACATTGCACTCTTGTCATTTTTAAATTAATTAATAAAAAATATATATAAAATTACCATATTACACTTATATCCTAAAATTAAATTACAAAATTATCATTACCACTCCCATTGAACTACTACCCCATTTGTACAACTCCCACCAAACCATCACCACCAAATCAATGTTCAAATCCCACCACATCACCGTACTTGTCTCTCTCCAACCATCAAATTCGTCCAAAATCTCGAACTCTAAATCCATAATCGATGGCAAACTCCAAGTTGGAGAAGGTAAAGAGCAGGTCACAGACCATTTTCACTTTTATTATAGAAAACCTGCAATGATGTTATTGTGTATTTTATCATAACAAAATAGGTTAGTAAAACACATAATTCAAAAGCTTAAGTTTAAAATTTAAATAAAATATCATCAAAACACTGCATATATTTTTTTAACCCCACTCCCTAAAACAAAGCTATTTTATTTCAATTTTAAACTTAATTTGTTAGATTATTACACCAAAATCATTACAAAGAAATTCATGGAAAAATATTTCAAGTTTATTGTATATTTGTCTACACACTTAAAGTATTTGTAGATAGTAAAAAGAAACAAAAAATATATATATAATTGTTAAAAATCACTTATTGACGAAATAATTCTTAGTTGTCAAAAGTATTATTGTTTTATTTTTGCGATAAAATTAGATATTTAGTGATTAATTAATATACTTCCAAAATTTTTGTCTAAAATAATAAATTTATTAGCGACATTTTAAAATTTTTGTCATTGAAAGTTTAGTTTTTGACTTTTTTGAGCCAATATGTTAGTGACGACTCTCATGACCGTAAAACTTGATCTATCTCCTAATATATTTTTTTACAACAAAATTTTAATTATAGAGGTCAAAAAATTTAATCTCTAAAACCTTTATATATTGTAAAAGTGGCTCGAATGATACTAAATTTAAATTTACACTATAATCTTTATATAATTCGAATCATATTAAATTTAAATTTACATCACTCATTTTTTAATTATTTATTGAAATTCAGGTTCTAGAAGCTTATTAAACAATAGAAAAATACTAGAGACTCCAAAATTTCTACAAAATATTTTATCAAATATCTTATATGAATATAAATCCCAAACTTATGTGAGATCTACAGACATTTGATAACATCTTCTTCTTATTGGTAAATGTTTATATTGAACAAATAATGATGTCATAGACCTGCCATTAAAATAAAGAATTTGATCTGACTTTCCCACTTCAATTAAACTATGCCTCCAATCGGGCAGCAATCAGTGTCGGAGCCAGAAAATTAAATTAGAGAGAGTACTTATTAATTACAATAATTTTTACAAAAATATTTTATGTAAGTTTTTACGATTGATTTTAAGAAACATAAAAAAATAATAATAATAATTAGTGTGTTTGGTTTCAGTTTTCTAAATTCAGTTTTTTTAAAATTAAGTTTTTTTATTTTTCATATTTTTTTTTGTTTTTAGTGAATATTTTTGAATTTTAAGTAATTTTTTACTTTTTTAGATGCACCTTATTTAGATGTATCTAAATAGTAAAATATTTTTAAAAATTAATAAATACACAAAACTACAAAAAATATACTAAATTTTCGTTTTTTTTTTGTATTTTTGGGTATTTAATGTATTTTTTAAATATTTTTTTTCACAAATATTATACTTTTTAAGTGTATTTATATTAGGTGTGTCTAAAAATTAAAAAAATTGCTTAAAATACTAAAAAAATTCATTCAAAACATTAAAATACGAAAAATAAAAAAGTAAATTTTCTTAAAACTGAAAACAAACAAGCTGAATGTTATTTGTAACTAGTGTATCATGGATAATACAAAAAAAAAAATATGGATATAAGCTTTAAAATAAATTATATAATGATAAATTATTTTTTGATACAAAATTTGATTAAAAATTCAATATAATGGTAATACCACGTCATCATTGGAATGTGATATCATCCACTAATGGTAAATAAACGCATAAAAAGTGAATCTCACATGTCAAATGTAACTAACAATCTAATAAATTTCATATCTTTATAGTGAGATTATTTCTACTTACATATCACTAATAATGACATCGCCGTTACATTTAAAAATTTTCATAGTTAATATGGTTTATTTATAATAATCTCTTCATTTTCAATCAAAATAACCATTATTGTTTTCATAATTTTTAAAATGTCATTGACATTTCACTTTAATAATATTTTTGTAATTTTTTATTTAAAATATTTTTTTATGTTTATAAAAAAAAATTTCTCAAAAAATCTAGGGGGACACGTGACCCCCTGGTCACATGCTCCCTCCGCCACTGGCAGCAACTGTTTTTTAATTTATTAATTTATCAAAAATCTTTTTAAAATAATGCAGCTAACTCCCAAAATAAATAAATAAATAAATAAATTTTTAGTGACAAAATTCTTGTTATGACATCATTAAAAAAATTGGCAAAATTAAATTTCGCTTTTAAGGTAGAGGTAGACGTTGATTAAGTTGGGCCTAAATTAAGAAAAGTAAAGAAATAAAAATTAATGAATAGAAAGAAACAGGCCTTTGGGTCAATGCCCACCCTTACTCCAAAGTCACGGTTGATGTAACTTTGATTAGAAGGGAATTGGTAATACATGTTTTTTATGTTACTTAAATATTAGAATTTACAGTACCTCAGTGGCCACTCAAATTTTTACGGGTCTTAATCATCGCCTGAATAATCAAGGCAAATAGATATTCTTGATTAATCAAAATTAAAATAGTCAAATTTTTAAATGGATATAGATCCTATTAAAATTATGAATCTTAATCCATTTTAAATTATGGGTCATACTAAAAGAAAAGTGAACCTATTTTGACAATTGGGTCAACCCAAATGTGTAGGACCTATGAAAATATTTTATCAAAATTTTGTGGAATAATTCAAATTTGAATGCAAATCATGTCCATAAATTAAGAAATAAATTGTTATTTTCTTGGAAATTCAAATCAATTTTGGAGTTTCCAAAATTGATCCTTCTCTCCTAAGCCTATAAATAGAGGCTCTCACCATGAGGAGGGGGACACATTTTTTGGCTAATGGTCTTGCAAGCTCCTAAGCAATCTCGAGACTCTGCCAAATTCTCTTCTTAAAATTTTCTCTAAAGTTTCTCAACCTTAGAAGAAAAGATTATCAAACACTCCAAACTCGTGCTAATCTTTTCAAGTTATAAATACAAATTTGGTCTCTCTTTTCAAAGAGATCATTTCAAGACTCGTTCAAGATCAAGCCATTCAAGCCCTCAATCAAGCCTTTCTTCTTCAAGTTTCTCCATTCGAAGACTTGAAGAAATTCATCAACTTGTCTAGTTCAACAACAAGCTTTTACAGCCGTTGAATTACACCAATTTCAGAGATCGAATCAGAGGATTTGTTCTTTTGTAATAGAGTAAACCACAGAGAATTGTACCCATTTATTATAAACAATAAAATTAATTATTTTGTGCATTTATTCCATGTCTTAATTGTAGGATACGAACTTTGTGTTTACAAATTTTGGCATGCCCAGTGGGACCTCTCTACCTCTCATCTCTTTCCCCTAAAGCATCTTCCCAAAGCCTTGTTTGATCAAGCATAATGGCTTCAAAGAAAGTTCAAACTGCTTCGATCAATAAGAACGCTTGTAAGAATGCCGCTGTCACAACAAGCAACAATAGCACTTCTATGGGTCCAATCACCCGTAGCAAGACCAAGGCTACCATTGCTCTCGTCACTCATGAGGTCATGCCAACCGTTGATGCAACAAAGCAAGCGCAAGGCAAGTCCCACAAATCTATCACGATATCTACATTTGGGGCTAAGCAAAAGGAAGTGAGGGAATGGAAGAAGTCCACTTTTGTCTCAAAGGATTCTCTGCCAGAAGGTTTCTCTCCAGACCCAACACTCGTAGCTTCTGATGCAAACTCAAGTACAGGCTCACACTCAGGATCATCTCCTAGTAGTCCTCAATGTTCAATTTCATCGAATCACTCAGATTTGTCTCTCTCAGTGGCTATGCAAGTCATGACCATTGGCACCACTTTAGTGGAAGAACAATTGGCGACCATGGCTCGTGCCATTAACAAGCTCACCAAAACTGTGGAAGAGAAAGATCTTCATATTGCCACCTTGATGAACAAGTTAGAAGCACGAAATGCTGACGAGGCAAGTCAAGACAATTCTCATCCACCTAGTTTTACACCACATGGCCCGTTTGTTGAGAAGGTGAACCCCACATCTAAGTCCAAGCAAGTTGTTGGTGGAAACTTGCCATACATTTGTTGCAAGGAAAGCGATTGGCACAAGTAGTCAACCAACATCCATTTCTTCTTTGTCTGTTCAACAACTCCAATACATGATTGCAAATACCATCCGAGCACAATACGGTGGGCCCCCGCAAAGCACTTTCATGTATTCCAAGCCTTACACAAAAAGGATAGACATTCTTAGAATGCCTAGTGGATACCAACCACCCAAGTTCCAGCAGTTTGACGGAAAAGGTAATCCTAAACAACATGTCGCTCACTTTGTTGAAACTTGCAACAGTGCTGGGACAAACGGAGATCTACTTGTCAAACAATTTGTTTGGTCACTCAAAGGAAATGTCTTTGATTAGTACACTGATTTGAAGGCCGAGTCAATCGATAGTTAGAAACAAATGGAACGTGAATTCCTTAATCGTTTCTATATCACCCGTCATATGGTAAGCATGATGGAACTAACCAGTACCAAGCAATGGAAGGACGAACCTATGGTAGACTACATCAACCGTTGGCATGCTTTAAATCTAGATTGCAAAGACCGACTCCCTAAGATCTTAGCTGCGGAGATGTGCATACAAGGCATGCACTGGGGACTCCTTTACATCCTTCAAGTGATAAAACCACGAAGATTTGAAGAGTTAGCTACGCATTCACATGACATGGAAATTAGAATAGCCAACCATGGCGGGAAAGACCTTTTCATTCTTGAACAAAGAAAAGATAACAAAGAAGTGAAAAAATGAGGTAAGCCTTTCAAAGGTACCACCAAGGAAGCAATGGAAGTAACCATAGCTCCAATCAAGATTTCAACGAAAGACAAGAAGAAAGAAGAAAGGAAGGAAACACACACATCTATGAAAGAACTACAAGAAAAGAAGATTCGTTTCCTGACTCTGACGTACCAGGGATGTTAGAAGATTTACTTGAAAAGAAAGTCATTCAACTCCCTGAGTGCAAACGTCCTGAAGAAATAGGTTGTGTGAAGGATCCGAAGTACTGCCACTATTATCGGATAGTTAGTTATTCTATTGATAAATGCTTCGTGTTAAAGGAATTGCTCATGGACTTGGCCAAGAAGAATAAAATCCTCTTGGACCTTGACGAATCGGCAGAATCCAACCATGCGACGGTTATTCTAGGACCTCCAAATTCTCCATCCCCAAAGTCCAAGACAAAAATGTCACAATCTGCAATCCCAACAGTGAAGGCAATTCCCAAAGTCATCCAGTTTGGTTCACTTGAACCTATTATTCAAGTTCCAAATCAAGACATGCATGTCCATGATGGTTTTGAAGAAGTCTTAACTATTGGAGAAGATGAAAGTTGGACTCTCATGACACGAAGGAAGTTACGAAGAAGCAAGTTCAAGACTCACCATTTTTCACTCAAGAAAGTAAGAAAAAAGGAAGAACTCCCATCGATATTCTAAGAAGGAGGTAATGGACATAAGGAATAATAAAAAGAAGATGCAAGAAGAAGACAAATTTCCTGAAGAAGACTCGCGTACCCTAATCATCCTGCAAGACTTTTTCCCCATTGGATATTTTGGAGATGACTTGGTCGAGGCGGTCTATATGGTTTCAACCATTGAAGCAGATATGGAACAAGTTCATGCCATTAAGGCGACGCCAGATAAGGAGGAAATTGATGTTCTGAAAACCTTGAAAGAACTACCCCCACGCTTCAGTTTGCGTGAAGCGTCTCAACTTCCTCGATCTATACAACTTGCACTTGTTTGAGTGTTAGAAGATCTTGGAAAATATGAGTTTGTTGTTAATGAACTAGACTATCCCAAGGTGAATTCTATTACCTCTGTTCCTTGTTGCACAATAATCACCTTCACTGATGAAGACCTTCAACTAGGTTTAAAGCCACACAATCGCCCATTATTTGTCTCTAGTTTTATTAGTGAACAAAAAGTTAACCGCATCCTTATTGATGGAGGCTTAGCGATAAATATCATGCCAAAGTTCACCATAAAGAAACTTGGAATCCTAGTGGACAAGTTAGCCCGAAGCTGTTTGGTTATTTAAGGTTTCAACCAATGGGGGCAACGTGCGATTGGTAAGATTCGTTTAAACCTCACCCTTGGAGAACTCACAACCAGTACTTTGTTTCACGTCATCGATGTAAGAACGTCTTATAATTTGTTGCTTAGGCAGCCTTGGGTCCATGGAAATGGTGTAGTTTCGTCAACTCTTCATCATTATTTTAAATTTGAATAAGGTGGAATAAAGACAGTACTAGCAGATGAAAAACTATTTATAGAAACTGAGGCTCACTTCGCTGATGCAAAATTTTATTTGGATTCCAATAAGATACCTGAAGTTATCACAGCTGAAATCCTTTCTGCAAGAAAAGAGAAAATGAATGAAAAAAAGCAAGTTGTGTTGGATTTCTCAAGAGAAGATGCATCAAGCGGCAAAAGAACACCTGACGTCGCGTTACCACAAAAACAGTCTTAATCCTCAAAAGGCCATGCAATGAAAAAAGTCTTCAGGTATGTGCCGAAGTCTCAACAGAAAGAAGAACAGTCGCCATTTTGAAGAAGTCATGGCATCCGCAAAAGTTAGAGGAGACCTTGCTCACCCTGCAATCAAAGAAGATTTGTAGATACTAAAAGCAGATGCAACAGCACCAATTCCGCAAGTGGGATTGTCAAGCCTAATTAAACCTCCACTAAAGGGATTTGTTAGGCCTGTGGAAAATTTTATCGAATACAGCTCCTTACTTGAAAGACGAATAGAAGGGTCTGATCCACAAGCTTAAAAGCTTCTAGCCAAGTCAGGTTATGACTTTGCTGATCCCTCATCACTGGGAGAGTTAAGTCCTGAACTTACAGGTGAGGAAGTTCATGGTCTCAATGAAACTCAGAAAAAGTTAAGGCAACAATGGTACAAGGTGAGCCCTCCAAAGATTGGAGTCGGATTCATGCCAACTGAACCCATTCGTATCTTTGCCAAGAGAAAATGGAAGAAGGAAGACGTACAACATATCATTGTGGAAGGAGTGAAGGAAAATAAAGGTCCAAGCCCAACTCCTCGAGTCTCAGTGTTTGACCACATTGAAGCTCCTGCACCTCGAACCTTAGTTTTTAATATGTTGAGCACTGTTGATAAGATAGATGAAGGTACAACTTCTCAATCTTCAGTTTTTAATAGATTAGGCACTACTAAGGAATGGGATAAAAAACAACCTTCTTGGTCACAAAAGTCCGTTTTTGCTCGACTTGGCGATATGAATACATCACCTAGAAAAGGCAAGAACAAGAGAAGCACAGTAACAATTGAGTTGAATGCTACAAAGGAGGATGATGAGACTCGAAGTTTGATTCTTTCTCACATGAAATGCATGACGTCACTTGAAGTTAGTATTGAAGGTCCGCTTAAGATCAAAAGGCACACTATCATACTAACTGGAGAAATTAAGATTCAAGCGGAAAGTAAAAGAGAATAAGAAATTGAACATGTTGCTTCTCACCATGTAATAGTTGAAGAAAATTCTAGCTCAGATTCGGAGTATGATGATCTCCAAGAAGCTTCTCCAGAACTTGAAGATGGGGGGCAATCAACTATTGACAATTTGAAAGAACTCAACTTGGGAACTCCTAATGACCCTCGACCAATCTTTGTGGGAACACTCTTAACGCTTGAGGAAGAAAAGACATTTTTTGAACTGCTCCTCAAATATAAAGATGTCTTCGCATGGATGTACAAAGAGATACCAAGTTTAAGTCCAAAAGTTACTGTCCATCACCTTGGGATCAAACATGGTATGTGACCAATAAAGCAGGCTCATCGATACATCAGACCTGAGCGCATCCTTAAAGTTGAAGAAGAAGTCAACAAGTTGATCGAAGTTGGGTTCATATGTGAAGTAAAATATCTGACATGGATATGAAGTATGGTCCCAGTAATCAAGAAGAATGGATAGATTAGAATATGTGTCGACTTTCGAAATTTGAACAAAGCATGACTCAAGGATGACTTGTCACTTCCTATTATGGAATTAATGATAAACGCCACTATTGGACACAAGGTGTTGTCCTTCATGGATGGGTGTTTAGGATACAACCAAATACATATGGCACTTGAGGACAAAGAGTTAACTACATTCCGTACCACAAAATACATCTATTGTTATAAAGTGATGCCTTTCAGACTCAAGAATGTTGGTGCCACCTATCAACATGCCATGCAAAAGATCTTCGATGACATGCTCCATAAATTTGTTGAGTGCTATGTTGATGATTTGGTGGTCAAAACTAAGAAAAGGGAAAATCACCTAGAGTACCTTCGTGCAGTCTTCAACCGGCTGAGAAAGTATGACTTGAAGATGAATCCACTCAAATGCGCACTTGGAGTCACGTTTGGAAAGTTCCTCGGCTTTATTGTTCGACATAGAGGCATTGAGGTTGATTAGTCCAAAATCGATGCTATACAAAATATGCCACCACAAAAAAATCTGAAGGAACTTAGAAGCCTCCAAGGTCACTTGGCATATATCTGCAGATTCATTGCAAACTTGGCATCCACCAGTATTAGGAGCTCTTATTCAGGGAAAACCATTGATACTTTACATTGTTGCTCAAGAAGAGTCTCTTGGACCGATGCTGGCCCAAAATAACAAAGAAAATAAAGAGCAAGCACTCTATTACTTGAGTCACAGATTAACTGAAAATGAACTCAAGTATTCACCCATTGAGAAAATGTGTTTGGCACTTGTTTTTCCTCTCGAAAATTAAGACATTATTTCCAAGCCCATACAGTGCATCTTATTACAAAAGTCGACCTAATAAAGTATGTTATGTCTAAGCCCGTCTTCTCAAGATGCTTAGCAAGATGGCCTCTCATCTTTAATGAATTTGAGATAATTTACGTGCCAAGAAAAGCGGTGAAAATGCAGGCCTTTGCAGACTTCTTGGCCGACCATCCCATCCCTGCTGATTGGGAAATTTCTGAGGAATTCCCAGACGAAGATGTATTGTTCATAGAAGTCCTACAACCTTTGATGATGTTCTTTGATGGGGTTGCTAGGAAGGAAGGGGCAGGAGCAGGTGTCATTTTTGTTTCACCACAAAAGCACATTTTGCCTTACTCATTTATTCTTGGCAAAAATTGCTCAAACAATGTTACTGAGTACTAGGCCTTGATCATTGGTTTACAAATGGCAATAAAGCTAAAAATTGTTGACCTAGATATCTATGGGGATTCTAAGTTAATAATTAATCAACTCTAGGGAGATTACGAAGTCAAGAAAGACAACTTAATCCCATATTTCTAGTATGCAACTCATCTCATTGAAAAATTTGAGGGAGTGGTACTCGAACATGTTCCAAGGAAAGAAAAACACATGGCTGATGCACATGCCAATCTAACAACTACATCGACATTATTAGAATGTGAACAAGTTAGTGTCCCTGTATGCCAATGATGGGTATTAGCACAATTGTTGGACTGTCTCCTTGTAGAAACAAACGCAATTTTAGTACTAGCCATCGAAGTCGATGATTGGAGAATGCCAATTATAGACTACCTTGAACACGGGAAGCTCCCTGGTGATTCTCACCATAGAACTGAAATAAAACATCGAGCTCCTCGATTCATCTACTACAAGGGAACTTTATTCCGACGATCATTTGAAGAAATTTTTCTTCATTGCCTAGGGGATGACAAAGCTCAACAAGCCATGGAAAAAGCCCATTTCGGGATATATAGAGCACATCAGCCTGGTCCTAAACTTCACTTTTGAGTAAAAATGACGGGTTACTATTGGCCTACGATGGTTAAAGATTTGCTTGGACTACTCAAGAAAGTGTCAACCTTGCCAGTTCCATGCAAACTTTATCCATCAACTACCAAAACCTTTACACCCGACAATTGCTTCTTGGCCATTTGATGCATGGGACCTATATGTAGTTGGCCCATTGACCAAGTCTTTTGCAGGCCACTTATACATCTTGGCCGCCACAGATTACTTCTCCAAGTGGATTGAAGTCGTCCCACTTAAAGAAGTCAAGAAAGAAACTGTTGTTGACTTTATCAAATCCCACATTATTTATCGGTACAGTGTACCTCGCTACATCATCACCGATAATGGAGAAGATTCGAAGATTCAAAGAAGATTCAATACTAAAGTGTGTGTTGAAATACTTTGCTAACCAAGCATAAACATAATGGATCGGGAAGATGGTATCGTACTTTCCAGGATCAGAGGAAGAAATAATTCTATTCAGTCGTTTGTAGATACTAGAAGTACAGGAATAACAAGGCTGAATGAACGACCACAAGCCATCATACTAGCAACCTTAAACACCCCAGGTCTAATCAAGTCGCCATTCCCATAGGGTAGAACAAATTTGCACAACCAACAGACAAGGAAAGCTGACAGATAAGTCTTATCCTTTGCCGCACCAACAATTCCCAAGTCATTGAAGACTTTGTCCCTTTGTACAGTTCAAGACCGAGTTGTGTTAATAATACCAGAAGGGTTGCTAGTATCCTTAGGGCGTTAAGTCTAGTTCCTCGAAGCCCGCTTGGTTGATTTACGCTACTTGACTTCCCCTTTAAACCAAAAATTTATCCAACTAGTAATCATTACCACATTTTTCTTCGACTCCTTACAAAGTCAATGGTAAACAAGGAATAAATATCCTCAACTGACAGGAAGAAAGAAATTTTTGTCCCTCATATTGCCAGCCAACTCTTGGGTATTTGGTACCACTTCATCGTATATTGCACCCTTAATAGAAAGTCCACCAAGCTGACACATACTATCAATATACATTATACATACTATCAATTCATAAATATATGTATATGTGTAGGTCATCACTTTGTGTTGCACATGCTTGTGCAGGCAAAAAAAAAAAAAAAATCGAATTGAAATCTGCTTGAGTTCTACATATAGACATCCTCTCAATTCATCAATATATGTATAGGTGTAGGCTATTGCACATGCTTGTGCAGGCCAAAAAAAAAAAAAAAAAAAAAAAAAAAAAACAACAACAACAACAACAATGTCAAAGATATTCAAAGCATGTGGTACGTACAGTGACATCATATGGGCAAGAGAAGAGGTTGTTTGTCCTATCCATGCTCACAATCAATGAGTGCTAACAAAGTGTTGCAGGGGTGTATCACTGCCAACGAATGAGTTCACTTCTGGGATGTTTTGGTTTTTTGCAAAGAGATAGGTAAAACGGATAATGCCAAAAACCCAAGACTTGCCTATATTCTTAGAGTCACAATTAACTTCGCCAGTTTGAAAAATTTTAGAAATCTGCTAAAACTGTCTTTTCAACACCCTATATTGACCTATCGCTTCATTTCTTGCTCAACGCCTAACCTTCCCCATCACGGGATTCCACCACGTGTACGCCCACGATCCACTGCCCCTTTCCCCTTCCCTGTCTATTCCACTTCACTTCACCACGTGCCCCGCCACCCTTGGAGCCCCGCGCCACACCACCCACCCTTCGCGGTCAGCCCCTCTCATGGTCGGTCCTTCCACTCGGTCACCCTTCGCGGTCGGTTCTCCTCATGGTCGGTCCTTTCACTTGGTCACCCTTCGCGGTCGCCCCCCTTATGGTCGGTCCTTCCACTTGGTCACCCTTCGCGGTCGGCCCTCCTCATGGTCGGTCCCTCAACTCGGTCACCTTTCATGCTCGGCTCTCCTCATGGTCGGCCCCTCTACTCGGTCGCCCTTCGCGGTCACCTATCGCCATCGACCCACCTCTCGGTCAGTCTTCTCCCCGCCAGTCTTTCGCAACCATCGTTTTCTTCCTTATTCCCTTCGTTGAACTAAAGTTGCACTCGGGAATGGGGGACTATTGACACGGGTAAGCCCATAAAGGATATAGCCCACTGTTTAGGGCCTAATATATAACTCAAATATTAAGGCCCAACGTTGCTGGAGCTCAACATGGCATTAAGAACCAATAACACCTAAACACGTGGCAAGAGAAGGACAAGCCACATAAGCAGACAAACATCCTGCAAAGTTATTGCACTGCACATCAGCCATTAATAAAGGCCCTTACAGCATTTATTGCGATAAGCCCTTCCCGTCGAGACAGAACGGCCTCACCATGAACAACGCAAGCTAGAGCATAGACTTTCGGCCATGGCGACAGGTTAGAAGGGACAACGAAATGATTACCAGAGGATATAAGCAGATGTCGAAGACAAGAAGAATGTTAAGCTTTCTATCTCTAATCTACCTCTATATTCCACCTCTTTTTCTAACCTGCTCGTCAGAGGGTTCGCTGGGGAACTCCCCGTTCCCCGTTGAACTCTTGTGTAGGTCTTTTGGTGGGCTTGGTACCTCGAGCATCGGTTAAAGAAGTGCGGATCAATCCGACCCATTCCATCTGAAACACGTTGTATCATTAGTGCTATATCAACATTTGGCATTTCACATTAGAGGCAGATTATATTCATAATATTAAATTTATATGATGGCACAAGATATTCCTATCTTAAAAAGTGCTTTTGTGCTTAGTCTAAAAAAAACAAACTCATGTTAGGTTGAATCATAAGAGACGGTATTTTTAGCCGAGATAGAGACGTAGGTCTAACATCAACCTCGTCAATGCGTAGATATTATGCCAGGAGGCACTAGAAAATTCCTAATAAACTGACAACAATAGCCACTACAAGATGATTATTGGTGATTTGTTCAAAGAATTGGAACACATTAAAATCTTTCTAAAAAAAGAGTTGATCTGCTTTTGTTCTTTTTTACTTCTTGTCTCCCCTTTTGATAGGAAGATTGAAGGTGAAAGTTGCCCAATGAAGCGGGGGTTTAGTAGATAGCAAGTTCACTTATTGGTTGACACATTAAGCACTTCAATAATTGTTTATAGTTTTTGTATTCATCGTGCCTTCCAAAGAAGTACAGATTCAAATAAAAAAACATTTTATATACCACGTTTGTTTGGTAGAATTTATTGAAATTTAAAATTTAATTTTTAAAAATTCAAAGGTACAAGCATTCATTTTTTAAAAATTTTTTGATAAGGAAGAGGATTTTTTCCAATTCAAAATCAGGATTGGATGGGGCTGTTTGGGCCGTGGGGTTCACCACGGGCCCCGTTGATTCGAACCGTTTATTTTGTTAGATACTTCGTATGTTTCATTAAAAAAAAAATTAAGTCAATCCGATAACTGTAACTTATTCAATTTATCATGTTTTTCACCAAAAAAATTGGACAAAATTGTGTTTTTAAAGGATGAACCGTACTTTTTTTATAACAAAAGTATTAAATTGAACAAGCTACAATCATTAGATTGATCTTTTTATTTTTTTTATTTTTTTTTTGTAGATAAAATATACAAAGTATCAAAAAAAAGCAACAATTCAGATCATCGAAACGAGGCTTGTGATAGACCCCACAAGCCCAAACAAATCCTCCTCCTTCTGATAATTAGTTTTTTTTTTTTTAAGACTTATTTAAGTTATTTCTATCTAACGAACTGTAAACAAAAGTTACATCAAACAGTTTATAGATTCTTAGAATATATATATAAATAAAAATAAATAAATAAATTAAACAAATATGATAAACTGCACCAAACAAACCTACCGACTGTGATTTCAATTTACATTAATGCTACTTTTGGTTCATTAGATAAAATGATTATTCATTGGTCTCATGAAAGAATCATTTTCTTATAATAATAAATAATAAATTCAATTGTAATACATTTATTATTATTTTAATAAATTAAATGTGAAAATCAACATTCTAATAAAGTGATCATTTCATTCTACAATTTCATTCATAAACTATCCTTTATTTGGAGCACAAACTCACTCATAGATACTAAAATGAAAACTAAATTTGTTTAGTGTCTATTTTTGTTTTCCAAAAAATTCAAATATGTGTGTTTGGTTTCAGTTTTTTGAAAATTATTTTTTTTTCGTGTTTTCTTTAGTGAATATTTTTTAAATTTTGAGCTTTTTTTTATTACTTTTTTAGATACACGTTACTTAGATGTATCTAAAAAGTAAAATATTTGTGAAAAAATATTTTAAAAAATTAATAAATATAGAAAAATATGAAAATATATATTGAATTTTTGTAATTTTTGCTATTTGGTGAATTTTTGATAAAAAAAAATTCACAAAAATTATACTTTTTAAGTGTATTTATATTCGGTGCGTCTAAAAAATTTTTAAAAAAATCTTAAAATATTAAAAAAATTTAGTAAAAACAAAAAATATATATATAAAAAACAAGAAAGTAGAATTTTCTAAAATGTGTTTTCAAAAAACTAGAAACAAACACGGTAATAGTTTTAAAAAATTTATTAAATTTTATAAATATAAAAATATATTTTCAATTATTTTTAAAACAAAATTTCATTTATTCATTCTCTCTCACATTCCTTTGGTCACAATCACTACTAGTTAAAAATGCCATTGTCATACTTCGAGCAATAAAATTAGACATTTAATAATGAATTATTATTATTATTATTATTAAGTGAGTCATTATTTATTACTCAATTATTTAACAAAAATTAATCACCAATTTTTTACCCTAAATAATTTATTTAGAATACCACGTAACCATTACCACTTGATACTATGATCCTCACACAGAGTTGCTAATTGTGAACTGGTCGGCAATTCTTAGTTGTCAATTCTTAGTTGTCAAAAGTATTATTGTTATATTTTTTGCAATGAAATTAGATATTTACTGATTAATTAATATACTTCTAAAATTTTCTTCTAAAATAAGAAATTTATTAGCGACATTTTAAAATTTTTGTCATTAAAATTTTATTTTTTGACTTTTTTGAGCCAATATGTCAGTGACAACTCTCATGACCCTAAAAATTGATTTCCAAATTTTTTTTTTACAACAAAATTTTAATTTTAGAGATGAAAAAATTTAATTCCTAAAACCTTTATATATTGTAATGGTGGCTCACATGATACTAAATTTAAATTTACACTATAATCTTTATATAATTCAAATCATATTAAATTTAAATTTACATCACTCATTTTTGAATTATTTATCGAAATTCTGGTTCTAGAAGCTTATTAAACAATATTACCAAACATTCTTAGGTGTCAGGTAATGTTTACACAAAACAAGTTCATTCTTAGTTGTCAGCTAACATCTTCTTCTTATTGGTAAACGTTTATATTGGGATGTTTTGGAAATATGGTTAAAAATCGACTCTTTTTTTTTATACTTTTTTACTGTTTCATGTAAGAGGTGATATGATTCAAAATAAATTAAAATTTAACTTTTGACTTTTAGTCATGTTCTCAAAATCGGCCATTCATAGACCTGTCATTTAAATAAAGAATTTTATCTGACTTTCCCACTTCAATTAAACTATGCCTCTAATCGAATAGTTAGTATGTTATTGACAACTAAACTGTCCAGACTCCCACAGGGCAGCAACTGTCTTTTAATTTATTAATTTATCAAGAATCTGTTTAAATAATGCAGCTAACTACCAATATAAATAAATAAATAAATTTTTAGTGACAAAATTCTTGTGGTGACATCAATAAAAAAATCGGCAAAATTAAAATTTCGCTTTTAAGGTAGAGGTAGACGTTGATTAAGTCGGGCCTAAATTAAGAAAAGTAAAGAAATAAAAATTAATGAATAGAAAGAAACAGGCCTTTGGGTCAATGCCAAACCTTAGTCCAAAGTCATGGTTGATATAACTTGATTAGAAGCGAATTGGAATACCTCCCATTGAGTCATGAAATTAGTTACATCACTTCACGATGGTTAAAATTAATCATTAGTCTCTTACTTGATGTTGTATTATGAAAAATTTAGAAACTTCCAAGATGTTGATTTGTGATTATGTATAAATTTTAAGCAGAATAAAACAATCTCAATCAAACAATCAAGAGAAAGAGACACAAAGATTTTACGTGGAAAAACCACAATTGGACACCTTCCAATTTTGATCAAAAAATCACGAGCAACTGCCACAAGAACAATCCACTAAGAAGATTTAAAAGAATTACACAGGTATCACTCTCAATTATCTAGCGAATCCGCAACGCCTAATTGAACCAACTTTTATGTGCCTCTTCTAACCCCATCTTTAGCACGGAATTGTCTTTCTGATGAACCACTCCGGATTCCACCAAAGCTTCAGGCTCGAATTCTTCAGAATCCACAACTAAAGAACAACTCTCTTTTGTGTATAACAAACAAACCTTTGATGTACTCTCTTTAAACCATGAGTTGAATGCTCAATAAAAACATCAAAGAAAACTTAACAAAATATCTCCAGATATAACCCTTAAGAACCAAACCCTTAAGAACCAAAAAGAAGATCTGGAGAGATTCAATGAATGAATCAATGAATAACCTAGATTTGGGAGAAACCCAACTACTTATAGAAAACCAAAGCAATCCTAGTTGGGAAAGAAAACCAACTTCTTGTAGAAAACCAACTTCTTGCAGAACTCCAAAGTAATCCTGTTTTTGAAGGAAACCAACTTTTTAAAGAACTCTTGTTACAACATTGGTTTTGGTTCATGGAATTTGACAACAAAAGGTCCTAACAATCTCTCCCTTTGTCAAATCCTGGATAAAACCAATCTAAAACAAATTTCCTAACAAAATCTCTCAAGCAGCACCACCAACTATGAACCAACACTCAAATCCATGCTCTTGAACAATTATCCTGAAATAAAATAACCACACACATGCCAACCAAAATATGTGGAACTGGATTAAATAACAAAATATAAATCAATCCATAAATAAAATACTAACAATCCAACTGTACCAAAGAAGGATATAAGCAAAAGTAAAAACACTGTACCATCAACCAAACTACTATACCATCAATATACATCAAACACTGGTAATGATGAACCAAACTCCCCCTCATTAAAAACAACCACAAACACTGAAAACAGTGAACAAGAAGAAAAACGAAAAAAAATAATATGGTGGAGCAAGTAAGGAATTCTAGATTTGTACCTTAAAACACACAAGACTATCTAAGAAGTACAATTACTTGAAAACACAATGTGCACAGTCTGTAGAAAATTCCTCATGAAAGAAAGTGATGCATTATGTGAAAAGCATAGATCCCATGATAAAAGTGTGTGTGTGACTCTTAGAGTTCGACAAACACAAGATTCAAATCCTAGTAGTGATATGATATAAAAGTTGGACCTCCGACAAGAGAATCTAAGCATAACTACGGAAAGTCAAACCACTAGGAATCAAGGGGTATTTGGTGAGTAAAGGCGGAGGCTCCCCCTCAATCAATGAATCTTTTTCTTTTCTTTTTTTTCACATTTTTTTTTCTCTTTTCTTTCTTTTGCACATTTATTTTCTTTTTCTTTCTTGTGCACATTTTTTTCTTTTTTTCTTTTGCACACTCATTGGCGGCTGACACGCTTAAGAGTATGGAAACCGAACCAGAGAAGCATGGATATAATAAGGATGGCCTGGTTGGTGACTCTGAGGTAGCCTTTTCCTCATGGCTGGACCACAAAGAACAGAGGGGAAAGCCATGAAGATGCAAAAAGATGGAAGGTGGTTAAGAGACTCAACATCACCCATGATATGCTAGTATAGGTCAATTCCTCTAGAAAAGCAAAAGATACAATGCTAGAAGTCCATAAAAAATAATCACTAAGGCGGAAGACTCTGATATTTGCTAATCCAAGAGTGTGTATAGAATGAGACATACTAATCAAAGAACATACACTCCAAAATGAGTAATGACCAAGAAAGCACACACATATTAACATGTAATGGTTATTCTCATCAATTCCAATATGCACCAAGGACTGCTTAAAAATTTCAAGCTTGCAAAACCATACAAGAAAATCTTTTTGATTTTTTTCTTTCAACACTAAAGCAAGACAAAAAAACAAACATCCACTCAATTTTTTTTTTCTCATTAAAAAAAACATACAGAGACCCAAAAAAACTAAAAAGAGTAAACACATTAACACAAGTCAAGTTTTCTCACCCAAATCTTTTTAGTCTTGACAAAATTAGGTCTAGCGGTCTTGGTAAATGTTGTGGTGTTGTGAACACCCTCATGAATCTTGGTATTCTGCCTGGACATGTAAGGTTGTCTACTAACCCAAAAAGTATTCGAATTTCTACCCTTTTGAGACACTCTCCCATGCAATTTATAACAATAAGGGCGAATATGGCCATGCATACCACAATGATGACAAATAAAAACAGGGTGTACCTTCTTTTCTTTTATCTTACCAACTCTAGGGAGTTTGAGAAGTCTTTCCTCTTGTTGAATCTTTTGTCCTCCCTTTCCTTGAGTTCTTATATCATGAGATGTGGAAGCTTTCTGTTTTTGCTCTTTCTTACCACCAAAGCCAATGCCACTCTTGTCAGAACAAATTTGTTGAGACCCAAGGATATTGTCCAAAGTCTTTGATCCTTTGTTCCAAAGACCAATGGTAACCATGGCACACTTGAGCTCTTCCTCTTTCTTGATCATTAGTTCTTCCGAGGCAACTTGTGACATCTCGAGAGATTCAATCTTTTCTTCATACATGGCATGAGTTTCCTGTAGCTCATCCCTCTCTGTCTCACAAGTCAACAGTTTTGCACAAAGAACTTGTTGATCATCAGCTATCTTGATGGCATTGATCCTAGCCTCGGAAATCTCCTTCTTAAGTTTGACATTCTCACATTCACATGCTTTAAGTTTTGTTGTGAGTTTGTCATTTAATTTGAATAACTTAAGAGACTCCTTATACAACTTTTTATAAGCTTGCTCAAGCTCTTCATTATCACTCTTCGAGGATTCATCATTAGTGGTATTCTCAACCAACCTTTTTTAATCCATTATCACAAATCAACACAAATCAAACAAGATCTCGTTCTAAAAAAAATATTTTTGTTTTAAACAAAATAGAACGACCCACTTTGATACCAATTGAAAAATCTAGAAACCTCCTAGATGTTGATTTGTGATTATGTATAAATTTTAAGCAGAATAAAACAATCTCAATCAAACAATCAAGAGAAAGAGACACAAAGATTTTACGTGGAAAAACCACAATTGGACACCTTCCAATTTTGATCAAAAAATTACGGGCGACTGCCACAAGAACAATCCACTAAGAAGTTTTAAAAGAATTACACAGGTATCACTCTCAATTATCTAGCGAATCCGCAACGCCTAATTGAACCAACCTCTATGTGCCTCTTCCAACCCCATCTTCAGCACGTAATTCTCTTTCTGATGAGCCACTCCGGATTCCACCAAAGCTTCAGGCTCGAATTCTTCAGAATCCACAACTGAAGAACAACTCTCTCTTTTGTGTATAACAAACAAACCTTTGATGTACTCTCTTTAAATCATGAGTTGAATACTCAATAAAAACATCAAAGAAAACTTAACAAAATATCTCCAGATATAACCCTTAAGAACCAAAAAGAAGATCTGGAGAGATTCAATGAATGAATCAATGAATAACCTAGATTTGGGAGAAACCCAACTATTTATAGAAAACCAAAGCAATCCTAGTTGGGAAAGAAAACCAACTTCTTGTAGAAAACCAACTTCTTGCAGAACTCCAAAGTAATCCTGTTTTTGAAGGAAATCAACTTCTTAAAGAACTCTTGTTACAACATTGGTTTTGATTCATGGAATTTGACAACAAAAGGTCCTAACATATTCTATTCTAGTTAAATATTACTATCCTAACATATATTGACTTGTTTTGGGAAGTAGGTTAAAAATTAAATATATATTTTTTTATTTTTTTATTTTTGAACTTCTTTTGAAAAAAATGTAAAAAATAGAGAAGTGATATGACCCAAAATATGTGAAAAATCAAAAAGTAGCTTTTAGCCAAGTTTCCAAAATTGGCTATTATCTCATCCTTT
This sequence comes from Camellia granthamiana, assembly GCA_036172215.1. Lineage (NCBI taxonomy): Eukaryota > Viridiplantae > Streptophyta > Magnoliopsida > Ericales > Theaceae > Camellia > Camellia granthamiana. The sequence goes on from CM069910.1 coordinate 86,452,858, forward strand.
AATGTGATTTACATATTAAAATATATACAAGTTATCAACATGGTTTGCTCCTTATATTTATGTACGCAACTAGGCTTCTTTCCAGTCTGAAATCGGACTGAAGTGTGTTGTTGGGCTCGTGCGAGTCCACCACGAGTCTTGTTTCGATAATATGAACTATTTAATTGGCAGTTTTGAGTGCGAGTAGCTTTCTTATTCTCTATGTCCGAACGTTGAGCACTCAATAACGATTTGGGTATTGTCGGTGGTTGAGACATACATCACATCTTTGAGTCCGAAGAGTTCTTCTTCTTGTTGTGGTAGTTGTTATTTCTTATCTTGTAAACCATAGTGAGTTATGTGGATCGAAGAGTCATTAGTGAGGTCTTCTTGCCATTCTTGGTGTTCAGGTGTCTTCGGGACCTCAAGGTGTTGGACCATGACATATCCCCAGATAGATATAAGCTTGGGTTAGCATTGTGTTTCTTTTATAGATTGGGTAGCCTTTTTGGTTTTGGAATTTTTCAAATTTCAGGACTAAATTTCCTAAGGTGGGGAGGTTGTAGCACTTATGTCCTTTAAATTATTGGAAAGTGTATTTAATTCCTTCACTTCATTTTGGGAGTCCTTAGAGTTGTTGTATCTTGGTTTTAGAGGAGTACAATTCGATTTAAACTTGTTGGGATTGTTCGTTCACGCTTGTTTTCGTTGAAAAGTTCTTTGAGAACTTTGAAAATTTGTTATGGGGGTCAACACCACCTTGTTGCCTTACTCTTAGTGTCTCTGCTGGTTTATAGGGCCGACACCACGGGGCTCAGGGTCGACCCTTGTCTATTGCTGTGTTCTAGATGTTGCTACTGAAATATAGGGTCGACACCACTGCTTCTTAGGGTCGACCCTTGTCTGCTACACATATTAGTATCTCAGCTTTTCTTCTTGAGGGTCGACACCACTGTCTTGATGGTCGACCTTGTGAGTTGTTTTCAAAAATTTTGGTTTGGTTTTGGGCCCAACTTTTGAGGGTTTTGACATATTATTTTCATTGACTTTAGGGCTATTATTCTACCACTATAAATAGACCCCAAACACACTTTTCTCATTCACTTTTTGTTTCTCTCTCTCTCTCTCTCTCTCTCTCTCTCTCTTTCCTTTTTAAACCATGAATCCCTCTCTCTCTCTCTTAGAAACTCAACTTTTCGTACATAGATCTCTAGATCTACTTGGTTAGAGACATCTTTTCACCTTGGTCTTTTGAGAAAGATTGTAGATCTCGTCAAGAGTTTTCTTTTGATCCAAGAGTTTCATGGTTTCCTTGGTCCTTTGACATCTTTTTTTTTTCTTCAAGTTCTCCTCTTTGCTTCAAGAGGTAGGATCTATTTCCTTAACTCAACATGAGTTCATTGGTGTATTTGTGGTATATTTTGAGATGTAGATCTTGTGGTGCTTAGATTTCTTTTGAGGTATATTTTATGGGTTGAGGGTTTGTACAAATTGGGGGTTTTTTGGTTATGATTTTGCTATTAAATCTATTTTTGGTAAATAAACTTGCATTTGATTTTCTAAAAGAGAAAAACCTGAATTTGTAGAAAAACCCTAAATGATATTGTTTTGGGAGTTGGATTGATTTTGGTAAATGGTTTGGTTGGAAAGAGATGGGAAGGAAATGGTTGTGGGATTTTGAAAATGGTTGTTGTTACTCTTTTGAAAAATATATCTATATTGATAACTTTTAACTATTGCATTAGAGATAACTGTTTTGGCTATCGGTGGAGGATAACATTGTCGCGTGTTAGAAATTGCATGTGGATTAGGCAATTTGAAATCATTCATATCATGGAGCATGTAATGGATTTTGGAAATTGAAACTGTATGTTTTGGAAAGAGGTTTAGGAAATTCTCACATTATGTTTTGAAGCATTTGCATTATTTTAGAAAAGTAATATTTTGAGTTACATGTATTGTACTGTTGAAAAGGGTAAATAAAATAGTGAATCTAGGAAGTCAGTATTGTCTCGTTGAAACAAGTTGGCTTGAGTGTCGATGGTGAAATTCCTAAAAATCGCTCGTATGCATGGGTGTCGATCCCGAGGATGAAATATCCATAAAATCGCAATAATAGTGCTTATATCGCCTACATTTACATGGGTGCCGGTTTACGTTTTCCCGTGGACTAAATTTCTATGAAAGGTTGTATTTGTTTAGGAGATTTACTATTATGTTGGCTTGGATGCTGTTGTCTAGCGATGTATTTGGATTTGATTTAGCAATGTATTTGCTGGTTGGTGTTGAGGTACCAGGATTGGTTTTGGAAAGGAATTTTATATTAAACTGATGTTTTGGACTCAGAAAACGTTTTGATTAAACATAAGGTTTTGGTAATTGAAAAGAAAATATTTTGTTGAGAAATCTGTTGGATTTGAAAATGCAATTGTGCATATTGTGTGTATATATATATATGGTATCATGATCATTTATGCTGGTGGAACATATTTAGTTTTTTGAAATATTCTTTATTGGGCTTTATGCTCATCCTATGTAGTTGAAAATGTTTCTCAGGTGTACATATATGGATGTGGACTGTGCCGTGAAGCTGTGATCAGAATCGTATAGGGTGATTCTGCTATTTGTAGGCCAAGGGCCATTTATGTTATTTATTGGCCGTGTGCCATTCTTGTAAAGGTTACACCATTGTGTCTTACAGCGTTTCTGGCTTAGACCCAGCCCATTGTATGTTTTGGATCTGAGTTTCGTTGTCTTTTGCAGTTATCCATGTCTTGTTTCCCCTTATATCTCTTTGAGTTTGGCTGTTAGGTTGTGTTGATTACATTTGGAACAGGTTGGTAGCTTATTTTTCGAACTTTTGTTGTCCAGATTTTTGTTCTTTCCCTTGAGAGAAACTTCTTGTGTTCGAGCAGTCTTTGTGAACATCTAGTATTTTTGTAGGTCTGCAAAACTACTAGGAGTTTGTATTCTTCACTTGAGCGAAGCTTCTTGCGCTTGAGTGACGACCTCTGTTTGTAAAACTACTGGCAGTGTGTATTCTGCACTCGAGCGGAATAACTTATTGTGTCTAGTCGCTTGAGCGACACATCTTGCACTCGAGCAAACTGTGTGTATATTATCTCGTAAACAACCCATTTGAGTCACTTTTTCATCTCTTTCTCTCTCTCTTTAAACATTTCAAAACCCTAATATCTCTCACTCTCTCTCTAAAACTCATCTTCAACCCTCAAATACACCATCATCCATTGATCTCTACACCCTAGTCCCTTTGTTAAAAAGGTAGAGCTTGACTAGAGCTTCCTTTTGATTGGAGCAAACTCTATTTTCAACCCCATCGAAGTCTCAAACTTGCTCTTGCTCGTTTTCTAGCTTGAGGTATGGATTCTCTACATTCTTTTATGATTTTTAACTTAACTATTTGTCTTTATAAAACAATCTCATGATTTTGGAGGATTTTGGACAAACCTAGGGTTTTGGTTTTAAAACCAAAAGATGGGTTTTTAAATGGATGTATTGTAAAGGGTTATGGGAGTGGAAATAAGGTTAAGTTGTGATAAAAATATTGATTTATATACTCGAAATATGTTTTGGAAGAAAATACGGTTTTTGCCCTAATTGTCTCAAATGTTTATTTTGTATAAATAATTGGAATTGGTGTTAGAAATGTGAAATTGGATTGGTATTGATGAGGATGGTAGAGTGGGATATGTATTATCACTCACTTCTTGAGATTTGGAAAGTTTACCTTTATGAAATATAAATTATCTGTTTAGAAATATCTATTTTGGGCTATTGATAGAGGATAGCTATGATTGTTTTAAAAATTGCATGTTTCTCATTCATTTTCATTTGAATTGAGCATTGTTTCACACTTATACATGGAAAATATTTATCGTTTTGAGAAAAAGAGTGAATCTGGGAAACAAGAATTGTAATGTTGAACTAAGTTGGCCTAAGTTACCAGGGTGAGAGTCCCGAAAATCGTGCCTATACATGGGTGCTGATCCCGCAGATGAAATTTTCGTGCTTTTATAGCCTACGTGTACATGGGTCCTAGTTTACGGCTTCCTCCAGATGAAATTTCTGGGAAAGGTTGTATTGTTTTGAAGTTACCAAAGTGTGATTCACTGCCGAATTTTCTATTGCAAAGGAAAGGATTTTATGACTTATGATATTAATGTGACATGGCATGGTTTTGCAAAGAGACATAAAATGTTTTGGCACGAGCGTTGCATATGCATCCACCTCATAGCTTTGTTAATATTCATATATTGTGTTGAATTATTTCTACTGGGCTTTGGCTCACCCTATGTGGGAAAAACATTTCAGGTGCTGACGATATTCCTCCGCCAAGGCAATAGCTTGGAGAGATTTGGAGCAAGAACTTTTTTTGTTGTATTCATTTTTGTATAACCAAGGGCTTTAATTGTATTGGGAAGTTGTAAGCCTTTAGGGAACCTATTTATCTATTTTACTTTCTTACCTTATCTCTCATTGTATATATGCTATAGATTGAAAGTTAGACTTATGAATTTATACCTGCATATGTTACTGCTTGTACAAGTATTTGGGATATATGAAAGATAAATATTTCATCACTTGTTATTATGTAATTAATATCGTGGATGGTTTATAGAAATTATTTCGAGGCGTTACAACTTAGTATTAGAGCGTACCAAGTTTGAATACTTTGGGTACGTGGGGAGTGGTTATTACCATAACGGGTCTGTCTTGCTTGATAGGGATATTTGTATGTATGATGTGCTTATGTGATAACATGCTTATGTGATTATATGGATATGAGATTTAATTCCCAAGATATTGATTGGGTCTACGGGTTTCTAGAAGTTTTATTAGAAGAACACTTGATCACTGCTGTTTCTAATTGGAACTCTGGCAATGTCGCGGGACGATCATTATCTATGAAGGAAATTCGTATGTTTTATGTGACTAGGTGCTTATGTGGAGTGAATTACTGTTGTCCATCGCATTAGGACACGAGTGAGTTAGCTTCGGCATATTTGTAAATATGCTAATCTCTTTTGTTACCTTCATTCGGATGTCAGGACGTGGACGTGGTGGTGGTAGGCGTGGTAGGCCTAGAAGGCACAAGGTGGTTTTACCGGATGAAATTCTAGCGCAAGAAGAAAGGATTGGTCAGGCCAATATGGTGTAGACGCGCTCCCGGAAACTCCCCGACATCTGCAAGCGCGCCCGCAAGGGCTAGCGCGAATCTCGTCTTGTTCTGAGCTACTACAGTTCGGACTCAATGTCACGGTTCTGAATCTAATCTTACAATGTGCGATGTAAGACCGATAAATCACCAAAGAGTCCAAATCCGGCAAATCGTTTTGGAAAACTGATTTTTAATAAAGAAGTGCCAAACATGGACTGCTTTGCCAGATACAGAGTCGCTACCTAAATATTTTATTTTGGGAGAATTTAGGAAACCCTGACTCGTGCCTAAGGCCACGTGTCCGTCATCACCAAAGTTGCCTCGGCTCGGGAATTTGGGTACGAGAGAGGAAGGTTATGTAATCAGCACCCCCACTCGCCCGATCAAAGATCGGCCTGTACTAAGCATGATATTTTGTTTTTGAAAACACATGTGCTCTTATTCCGGTTAATTAGCTAGAATTACTATGTGATGCGCACAGCATACAAGTATAGACTAGATCGCCTAATTTGGAACAAAACATTGCATGTTTGTTTGTAAATGGTTTGGAGTTTGCTACTCGTAAGTAGGCTAAATCAGGGATTTGATAAATTGTTCCAATTCAAGTGATCCAACCTTCACCCACAAGCATTCAGGCAGTTATATCAAATAAGCAGTTAGCCTCATGGCAAGCATGCTTTCATGGCAACATTAACACACATGCAGTATGTTAAAGCATAAACACTCACAGTGCACTCCGAGCCAAAACAAGAAACTAGTTAGAAATCATGTGTGATCCTAGTTCATGTTAAGATGGCTAATGTAACACATGCGAAAAATGCAACTAAGGTAGGCTCGGCTATCCTAAGAGTGTCATGTGAAATGCAACTTGGTATATGTATTCAAATAGGAATTGAAATACAATGCAGTTAGTATGATGCGCCGAGCCCGGTGCATGCAAAACAGATGAATGGATGCACACATGCAAGCATAAGGTATGCTAAATGAAATATGCCCTAAAACTAACCTTCGTAAGCGGTTAAGTAAAAGGGAGAAAGAAATAGGGATTGGAAGACATGCATCACACACACACACGCTTATTACAACATTACGCCATCTCGACGGAGGGAACCGAATAAGAAGCTAACTAGCTAATCTAAGCTAATTAAACTAATTATTACAAAACAAACTAATTAACTAATCCTAGTTAACTAATTATTACAGAACAAATTGAAATAGCTAAATGCATTAACTATTAAAGTACAGACCAAAGCGTAAATTAGCTATCTAAGCATGGCAGCTAAGGAAAGCAATAAAAAGCAGGAGATTCTCATAGGGAGAAGACAAGATGCATGCCTCGGTCGCCTCGTTTGGAAATCCAATGCGATGCCCCGATTTGTCTCTGTTTTCAATTGTCCTCAGAAACTTGCACCAAGCTCCAGGAAGCTGAAACTCCACCTTGGGAACCTGTGGGAAGGTGGTCGACCAGTTGTTGGTGTCTGCAGCCATGGCCGACCACCTATCTTTGTTGAAAGCCAAGAAAAGTCGTCGGCCAGCTAGTTTTTCTGGCTGGCCGACCAGTTGTTGCTGTTGAACTCCAGTTTGCTACAACAGAGAGCAAAAAAGGGCATTGCAATGTATTTGCAAGATATGTGTGCACAACCACCCTTCCTATCATTTCATAAGCTCAAGGGAGTGTGGTTCTCGACCCTTGGGCCACCAATCGCGCATTTCAATGCATGATGGCCGAGAGGCGAAGTTGCACAACTCAATGTAAAATGAATGCACAAGTAAACACATAAAGCCTAAAACTCTATCATGTATGATCAAGAGTGTCGGCGACCGGGAAGTAAGGCACGTTTCATCACTGTAAGTATGAAATGTCCCTCTTTTTCCGTGTTTGGACTAACACCTATTCCAAACACAATGCAACACAAACATGGCATGCACAATGCAACTCAACCATGCAACTCAATGCAATGCAACTTAAGCATGCAAACATGCAAGGGACAAATGTGCAAACATGAAATTAGCATACTAGCATGCACAATGCTATGAACTACATGGCATACACAATGCTCATGACAACTAGCATACGCAATGCAAATGGTAACTAGCATACACAATGCAATGAACCAATATGGCATACACAATGCTAAATTAATCATGCGAACAACATGGCATACTCAATGTTATGAACTACATGGCATACACAATATAAATGGACTTAAACCAAAATGGATGGGCCTCAACCATGCCCAAATTAATAGCCATTAGTGATGAAATTAAAGCATAAAAGGCAAGGTATGCATGCACAATGCATTGGCCATTCAACTAGGCCCAAGTGCACAACCCTCAAGAAGGCTCGAAGAGTGACAAATGTCCAAGTGTGACAACACTAAGTGCACTGAAATTAGACAAGAAATGATGCCAAATCACTTAAACAATGCAAGTAAAGCATGATAGGGTCCTAAAGCATGAAAGCTAACAAAGATGATTACTCTAGAGACATGCAATACATGGCACAAATGCATGAATCAACCATGGACAGAGCTGAAATAGGTCAAAACATGGACCAAAACATGCTAAGATGGAGGCTCAAAAACCTAGGCATGCAAGCATACAAGCTAGGCTACAAGTAAGGCAACAATGCACAATACTCAAAGGCATTCAAAGCATGAAAGAAGTGGGAACATGGCAGTCCTAAATGCTCTGAAATGTCATGTTAAGTTATGCCAAATCATGTGCACAACACAAATGAAGCATGCTATGGTGCTCAAAGCTTAAAGCAAGCAAGAGCACTTATACTACAAGTATGCAAAACATGAAGTATGTGATCAAGGCAACCCAAAATAGTCCTAGAACATATTAAAATAAATCTAAAACATGCATGGAAGGAAACCAAAATAAGCTAGCATGAAGGGCATAAGGCATGATGCATACAAGGCAAATAAGGTGGATTACACTACACCTATTAAGACCAAGCATGGGATGACTTAACCAACAAAAATTAGAGTTATATCATGGCATAATAACCCCAAAAACACATTGAAATGATAGCTTACAAGCTTAGGCATGAACGCATACACAATGGCTCATGTTAAGACATAAAGGGGGAAACCCTCCAATGCGTTGAATGAGTGATAAATGCAAGTGCATGACCATGAAACATGGATTGAAATCACATAATAAATGATGCCAAATCATTCGAATAGTCCAAGTAATGCATGCTAGTGGACTTGATGCACAAAGCTAACAAGCTAGAATGCATTAAAGCTATAAAAAGCAAGGCATGCATGGTCAAAAAAAAACCAAATCAGAGCTAAGGCATGTTAAAACATGGACAAAAGCTTCATGAAGTTAAGCCAAAAGCATGCTAGAATGAAATGTTAAAGCATGAGACACACTAGGCTATTTCATGGAAATACACTACAAGTGCATGGAGCATGCAAAGGGTGACCAAACTGAACCCTAACAAAGGTATGACATGGAAAAACATCACCAAAAACATGCTAAAATGGAAAGAAAACAAGCTAGAATGACATGCTACTTCATGAAGCATACAAAGCTAATGTGTGTGATTTACACTACAAGTGTATAAGGCATGCAAGGGATGACCAAACCAAGCAAAAACAGTGGTAAGCCTCAGCAAAATAACCATAAATACAAGCTAAGATATGGCCAACATAAGCTTAACAAACATGCTCAAACATGAAGCATATATGACAAGTATTGAAGACACAAGGAGAGGCGATGACCCTCTCCTATTTGGGACCTCAAAACACCCTTTCTACCACTAAAATTCCTCTGAGTTTCAGTGGTGAGAAGGCCAAAACAATGTGGTCCCCAAGGCTCACAAAGAAGGCACAAAAGCAAGGCCAAACAAGGCATAAGAGGGGGTAAACAACCCCAAACACAAAAGTGACCTTAAACAAACTTTTAAAGCACACAAAAAAAGAACTTTTTCTAGTAAGAAGCTAAGCTCAAAACAGCATGCAAAAGGGTCTAAAAGCTTAAGCAAGAATGGGGGATTTAAGGGTTAAAGACTCACCCTTGAAGACCACCTTTACTACTGTAACTCCAGCACACTTTTTGAACCAAAACCAGTCTAAGAACTTCAAGAACAACCTCAAGGGACCTCAGCTCCAAGGGTAAGGTGTTTGATTGTGTGTTTATGTGTTAAAGTGAGACAAAATGACACTTTTTATGCACAAAATAAGATCAAACAAGGAGATATAGATACAAAGCTATATGTATCACTCCCACCTCTTTTTTCTGAACCTAGAAGAGGGAGGAGATGGTTCTCTTTTATAGAGAACCAAAAGCAAAGCTTCTTGGAGAAGCTAAGGTTCAAGGCAATCCCTCCATACACGTGTATGGAGGATAGCTTCAGTGCCCTCTAGCTGTGCCAGCTGGAGGAAAATATCTCCAAAAAGGTGGCAAAAAGCAGCCGACCACTTCAAGTGGTTGGCCAGCTACTTCAAGTGGTCGGCCGACCACCACAAGTGATTGGCCATGGTGGGAGATGTTCAGCACACTGAAAACAAGCCAGGGGTGGGGTGGTCGACCAGAAAAGATGGCCCAAAGGCCTAGGAGACCAGTTGTCAGATCAGAAAACTGGCTGGCAGGAAGAAAAGTGGTCTCCAAGGAAAAAAATGCTCTCTCACCCTTGTACCACCTTTCAAACAAGGAAAACAAGGTTTGTACCAAAAACAAACCAAAACGGATGCAAGACGAAAGTTTGGGAGGCAAAGCGCGTAGCCGGGAGCCTCGAAAACTAGCTGACAAGCACCAAAAGTGGTTCACGACCACAAAAGTGGTCTCCCAAACCATAGTGGCCCTCTAGGCCAAGGAAACAAGGTGTGGTTCAAAAACCATACCAAACGGAGAATATTAAGCGATCCTGAGACAAGGCGCGCAGCTGAAAGCTCTAAAAACTGAAAACTAGTCTCCAAACGGAAAAAGTGGCCTACGACCATGAAAAGTGGTCTATGACCACAAAGAGATGGTCTACAAGACCTCTCCCTCCCTCAGGCAAGGAAAACAAGGCTTGGTCCGCAAACCGAGCCGAAACAGAAAGAGTTCAAAAGGCCGGAGGCAAGGCTCTCAGCCAAAACTCCGAAACCTCGAAATGAGCACGACATGCATTATCACCGAGCGCTTAATCGATGACGCCTGAGTCTTAAGGTCGGTCAAAAATGGGGTGTCTACATATGGCCAAACCAGTTGGTCAGTAGGCCATGGGCGCTTTGGCTTGTAAAATGGCTAGAGCTTTGCAGGAATCCATGGACATTCTCAGAGCCGAGAATCAAGTTCAAACCCAAATTGCTGAAGCATAGCCGTCTTTCTTGAAGAGGGAGTTCTTTTTGTCTAATCCAGACGAGTTTTTGGGTGATCCAAAGTAGCCACTAAAGGCGGATGAGTGGCTAGAACAAATGGTGAAAATGTTTGAAATGCTTGGCATCAAAGACGACGAGTTGAGAGTGACCTTGACATCCTTCCAGATGAAAGGGGGTGCGGGTCAAACGTGGAAGCATAAGTGGGGGCACATAGGGGTAACTTGGATGGCCTTGGTCAACGCCTTCTAGGACAAGTTATTGCCTTCCACTGCTAGGAAGAAGTTAAGGGATCAGTTCTTGAAGGTCAAGTAGCTTACCTTGCCAGAAGCCGAGTTTGAGGTAACTTTTACAAGCCAATCTAGATTTGCATCGGAACTCGTGGCGATAGAGGAACGCCAAATCATTGAGTTCGAGAAGAGGTTGAGGACCAGAATCCTTTTTAAGGTAATTGGGTCAATGATTAGGGACTACAAATGCCTTGTGGAAACAGCGGCTCATCTTGAGATCGTAGTCCAGGTAGAGGAGGAGCAGATGAAAGGCTCCAGGAGGAATTAAAAGATTCAGGGGGAGAGTCAGTACAATAAGAGGCAGAGGGGTCCCGCTCCACAGTAGTCCTAGGCTGCACTGTCTAGGTCCACCTTTCTTATGCTGAGCTCGAGTTCAAGTAGAGGTAATCCTGGAGGCTTCTCTTGTTACAAGTGTGGCTAGTTGGGCCACAAGTCTCCAGTTTGCCCGTAGAGAGGAGGGCAACAATCTGTATCACCTATGGCTCATTCTCAGAGCCAGAGTCAGGGGAGAGGGCAGCCACCTACTTGTTATCAGTGTAGGCAATCAGGACATATGAAGAGGTTTTGTCCTCAGCTAGGTAGCACACCTAGTGCATTTGGTTTAAAGCAAACACAGAGCCACCAACTTGCACAGTCAGCACAGGCTTCGAGGGCCAATCAGGGAGCCTTTTCGGCTCAATTAGTGCATTAGACTAATGCTCCAAGGGGTCAATAGGTGGAGAAGAGACCTATAGGGCGTGTGTATGTTGCTACCACACCGGACCTAATGCCAGCACCTTCAATTGTGAGAGGTACTTTCTTGTTATGCAATTCTATTGCCAATGGGTTAATTAATACAGGTGCATCCCATTCATTCATCTCGTCTGCATTTGCATCAGCATTGGGGTTAGAATTGGCTCAATTAGCATCTGCACTCAATGTAGAGTCACCTATTGGTGGTGAGATTGTCTTGGAATAGGAGTGTCAGGGTTGTGATATAGAGGTTACCGAATGCCGACTTCTTTTTGCATTTGTGTTGATTGACATATCGAGTTTTGATGCTATATTGGGTATGGACTGGTTGTCATCATATTGGGTTATCATAGATTGTTACTGTTAGAGAGTTACTGTATGTATCTTGAGCGGTGATTGTTTTTATTTTATGGGGGACAGAGCCGATAGAGTTTTATCACCAGTGTATGATCCGTAAGGACGGAGTGAGCTTAGTTGTCTTCTTGCAAATTTCTTGGGTAGCGAGTGTGACGAAGTTCGAGTTGATTTGCCAAGGGTAGTTTGTGAATACCCCAACATCTTTCTTGAGGATCTCACTAGTTTATCACCTCACCGTGAGATTGAGTTCTCTATTGATTTAGTGCTTGGCACGACACCGATCCCTATGGCACCATATAGATTTGCACCTGCTAAGTTGAGTGAGTTGAAGGTTCAACTCCAAAAATTGCTAGATAAGGGTTTTATTTTCCCTAGTACTTCGCTTTGGGGAGCACTAACTCTTTTTGCTAAAAAGAAGGATGGTGTCTTGCGGCTTTGTATTTATTACTAGAAGTTAAACTGGGTAACTATTAAGAACAAATGCCCAATGCCCCGCATAGATGATTTGTTTGACTAGTTGAATGGGTCTTGTTATTTCTCTAAGATAGACTTGAGATCGAGTTATCACCAGTTGAGGGTAAGGGAGAAAGATATCCAGAAGACGGCATTCCGTAGGTGGTATGGCCATTATGAGTTCCTAGTGATGCCTTTTGGGTTAACCAATGCACCAGCTGTGCTGTGTTTATGGATTTACTGAATCGAATATTCCGTGAGTTTTTAGATCGTTTCGTAGTTGTCTTTGTTGACGACATTCTGATTTACTCACCCTCCGAGGAGGAACACGAGAAACACCTGCAGGTAGTGCTTGCGTTGCTTAGAGTCCACAAACTACATGCTAAGTTCAAGAAGTGTGAATTCTGGTTGAGAGAAGTAAAGTTCTTAGGCCATGTAGTATCCGGGGGAGGGGTGACTATAGATTTATCCAAGATAAAAGCAGTACAAGATTGGGAGCAACCTAAGAATGCTTTTAAGATTTATAGTTTCTTGGGGTTGGTCAGGTATTATCGTCAGTTTGTGAAGGATTTCTCTATATTAGCCTCACCTTTGACTAGGCTTACGAGGAAAATAGTTAAGTTTGTGTGGAGTGAGACTTGTGAGAAATCATTTCAAGAGCTTAAGGTTAGACTTACCACTGCTTCAGTGTTAATTATTCTGAAGAGGGGTTTGGGCTATACTGTGTATTGTGATGCCTCACAGGAAGGTTTGGGTTGTGTTTTGATGTAAGAAGGAAATGTAGTAGCCTATGGCTCACGTCAGTTGAAAACACACAAGAGGAACTACCCCACTCATGACCTAGAACTAGCAACCGTGATCTTTGCCTTGAAGATTTGGAGGCATTACCTTTATGGTGAGAAGTTTGAGGTGTTTTCTGATCATAAGAGTCCAAAGTACCTGTTTTCACAAAAAGATCTAAATTTGAGGCAGAGGAAGTGGATGGAGTTTATGGAAGACCATGGCATTGAGTTGCACTATCATCCCGGAAACGCCAATGTAGTGGTCGATGCCTTGAGCAGGAAATCTATTAGTAGTGTAGCTTGTATTGCCATTTGAGAATAAGAGATGTTAGGTGCTATTGGTAAGTTTGACTTGTATCTTGGCAAGTCCGTTGAGTCTGCAGCTTTGTTTTCGGTAGTTGCACAACCTACACTTGTGAACTGAGTTATAGAAGCACAGAGGGGTGATCTTGAGGTAGCATCCCTCCAGGAGAAGATCTCTAGTGGAAAAGTAGAGAAGGGCTTAAATGTATATTCTGACTTGCATCTGGAAGGCACAAAGATATATAACGATCCTAGTCGTCAGTTTTGGTGAAAGGGAATGAAGAAGGATGTAGCCTTGTTTGTGTTGAAGTGCCTTACTTGTCAACAAGTGAAGGCCGAGCATCAGAGGCAGTGGGTTTGTTGCAACTCTTGCCTATAGCCGAGTGGAAGTGGGAGTATGTCACGATAGATTTTGTTGTGCGTCTTCCGAGGACTCAACGGGGTAATGACCTCATTTGGGTGTTAGTTGACCAATTGACCAAGTTAGCGCACTTTGTACCTATGCGCACGAATGACTCGGTAGATTTTCTAACTGACCTTTACATTAGGGACATTGTTCAACTTCATAGGGTCCCTGTGACTATCGTTTCGGATAGAGATTTGCATTTTACGACTCAGTTGTAACAAAGCCTGCAGAATGCCTTGGGCACTAGTTGACTTTCAGTGCCGCCTATTATCCTCAGACTGACAAGTAGTCCGAGCGTACTATTCAGATACTTGAGGATATGCTTTGAGGTTGTGTCCTTGACTTTAAGGGGCCGTGGGAGAGACACCTGCCCTTAGTGGAGTTTTCCTATAACAATAGCTTTTAGTCGAGTATTGGTATGACACCGTTTAAGGCCTTGTATGGCCTACTATGTAGGTCACTTGTGTGTTAGGCTGACGTGGGTGATACACCTATGTTAGGTCCAGAGTTGGTCCAGGAAACGACAAAGAAAATTGCACTCATCCATAAGAGGTTGGTTATGGCTCAGAGTCGTCAAAAGAGCTACGCCGACCGTAAAAGGAGACCGTTGTCCTTTGAGGTGGGAGACCACGTCGTCTTGAAAATATCACCTAGACGGGGTTTGATGAGGTTTGGGAAGAGCGGGAAGTAGTCCCTAGGTTTATTGGACCTTTTGAGATCCTAGAATGGATTGGGGAGATAGCCTATTATTTGGCCTTGCCGCCATAGCTTTCAAGGGTACATGATGTGTTCTATATCTGTATGCTTTAGAAATATGAGCTAGATCCATCACACGTGTTGGATTGGACAGAGCTAGAAGTTGACGAGGATGCCTCCTATGAAGAGAGACTAGTTAGAGTTTTAGATACTTGAGACCAAGTCTTGCAAGGTAAGACAATTCCTTCAGTAAAAGTCTTGTGGCGACATCACGGGGTTGAGGAGGCCAACTGGGAGTGTGAGGCAGAGGTCCATGAGAAATATCCGGACTTGTTGGCTATAATTTGCTATCATTGCTTTAATTGGTTTAAACCTTGGTTTTATTGTTTGGTTTAAATTTTGGGGACAAAATTCCTTAAGGGGGGAATGTTATAGCGTTTCTAGCTTAGACCCGGTCCATTGTATGTTTTGGATCCAAGTTTCATTGTCTTTTATAGTTATCTATGTCTTGTTTCCCCTTATATCTCTTTGAATTTGGCTTTTGGGTTGTGTTGATTGCATTTGAAATAGGTTGGTAGCTTATTTTTCAAACCTCTGTTGCCCAAATTTTTGTTCCTTCGCTTGAGAGAAACTTCTTGTACTCGAGTGGCCTTTGTGAACATCTAGTATTTTTGCAAGTCTGCAAAACTACTGGGAGTTTTTATTCTGCACTTGAGCGACGACCTCTGTCTACAAAACTACTTGAAGTGTGTATTTTGCACTCTAGTGAAACTTCTTGCGCTCAAGCGGAACAACTTATTGTGTCTGGTCGCTTGAGCGACACATCTTGCGCTCAAGCGAACTATGCATATATCAGTTCATAAACATCCTATTTTGAGTCACTTTTTCATTTCTCTTTCTCTCTCTCTCTAAACATTTCAAAACCCTAATATCTCTCACTCTCTTTCTCTCTAAAACTCATCTTCAATACTTAAATACACCATCATTCATTGATCTCTACACCCTAACCTCTTTGTTAAAAAGGTAGAGCTCACCCAGCGCTTCCTTTTGGTGCTTCCTTTTGATCGGAGAAAACTCCATTTTCAACCCCATTGAAGTCTCAACCTTGCTCTTGCCCGTCTTCTAGCTTGATGTGGGGATTCTTTACACTCTTTTATGATTTTTAACTTAGTTATTTGTCTTTATAAAACAATCTCATGATTTTGGAGGATTTTGGACAAACCTAAGGTTTTGGTTTAAAATCAAAAGTGGGGTTTTTCAATGGATGTATTAAGGGAGTGGAAATAAGGTTAAGTTGTGATAAAAATATTGATTTAGAAACTCAAAATATGTTTTGGAAGAAAAGGGGGGTTTTGCCCTAATTGTCTCAAATGTTTATTTTGTATAAATAAATGAAATTGGTGTTAGAAATGTAAAATTGGATTGGTATTGATGAGGATGGTAGAGTGAGATATGTATTATCACTCACCTCTTGAGATTTGGAAAGTTTACCTTTATGGAATATAAATTATCTATTTAGAAATATATTTTTTGGGCTATCGGTGGAGAATAACTATGATTATTGTAGAAATTGCATGTGAATTAGGAGAATTGAAACTATTTTTCTCATTCATTTGCATTGAGCATTGTTTTCACACTTATACATTGAAAATGTTTATCGTTTTGAGAAAAATGGTGAATCTGGGAAACATGTATTGTAATGTTAAACTAAGTTGGCCTGAGTGTTCAGGGTGAAAGTCCCGAAAACCGTGCATATACATGGGTGCCGATCCTGCGGATGAAACTCCCATGAAATGGCAATAGTAGTGCTTTTATAGCTTATATTTACATAGGTCCCGGTTTATGATTTCCTCCAGATGAAATTTCTGGGAAAGGTTGTATTGTTTTGAAGTTCCCAGAGTGTGATTCACTGCCCAATTTTCTATTGCAAAGGAAATGATTTATGACTTCTGATATTAATGTGGCATGGCCTGGTTTTGAAAAGAGACATAAAATATTTTGGTACGAGCATTGCATATGCATCCACCTTATAGCCTTTTCAAGATTCTTGTATTGTGTTCAATTATTCTACCGGGTTTTGGCTCACCCTATGTGAGAAAAACATTTCAGGTGCTGACGATATGCCTTTGCCAAGGTAGTCGCTTAGGGGGATTTGGAGTACGAGCTTCTTTTTTGTTGTATTCATTTTTGTATAGCCAAGGGCTTTAAGTGTATTGGACCTAAAGTCCACTTTTGATGTAACCAAGAACTATCTTGGGAAGTTGTAAGCCTTTAGGGCACCTATTTATCTATTTTACTTCCTTACCTTATCTCTCATGGTATATATACTATAGATTCAGAGTTAGACTTATGAATTTATACCTGCATAAGTTACCGCTTGCACAAGTATTTGGGATATATGAAAGATAAGTATTTCATCACTGTAGACACCCCATTTTTGACCGCCCGTGAGACTCAAACGCTTGATTCAATGCACTCTATGATGAAAGTTAAATTATGAATTCGCGACGATTCGGAATCAATTAGGCTCCCGAAATAACCTCAAGTCTTCAACATTTACTTCGTTTGAACTTGTGAGCTTTATTTTTGGACCTTTTCCCTCCATGAGCTGAGTTTGAACCAAAAAACAGGGGAAGCCATTAAGGCCCAACCATGCATTGGTGATTGCCAGCCGTGGGTATTGAATGGCCGGCCAGCCTTCGATGGTATTAAACACTATTCTGGGCGGGAGGCAGCCAGCTGTCCATTTTTGAAGATATTTTCCACCTCCTGAGCTCGAATTCTATAAAAGGAAGGCTCTGGGATTGTCTTGGGGTTGAAAAAAAATATCAAAAAGAGATATATACATATAGAGAGCCTCTCTTCCTCCTTTTTCCTTGGCAAGCAAGTTTTGAGCTAACCTAGCTTGTTCATCTCCACCATACACACCACACACAACCTGGTTTGATCATCCTAAGCCCTTGGTTGATCTTGAGAAAGCATAATTCAAACTAGAGAGTGCATAGGAATCAAGCTTGAAGATCCAAGAACAAGTTTGTTTCTTGAAAGGTATAAGCTTGTGTCCTTCTTTCTTGCTTTCATTTCTATCATCTACCCCATCATTCTTGCTATTTTGGTGGCTTTTTGGACTTGTTTGCAGTGTTGGAGTTGGGTTTGGAGAGTTACCAAAAGGGTAAAGAGAGCTTGCTCTCTCTACACCTTTATCCATAACTCAAACCTTCTCCTTTTCACTCTCACTCTTTGGTTTTCAAAATAATTTTCAGAGGCTTGAGAAGGCTAAAAACCATGTTTTGAAGCTTCAAAATTTGAGGGGTTAAACACCCCATCTTCCCTTTGTTCACTAGCTTTGATTCTCTTCCTCATTGTTAAGCTTTTAATGCGTTATTAGCCACTGTTTTCACCCTTTTAGGGGCTGTTTTGGTGATTCCATGGCCTTTAAAATTATTTCATGCTTTGATTAGTTCATGTGTTGTCTCTCAAGTTGGCCTGCATAGCCTATTGTAATGTTTTTCTTTGCTTTATTTCCTTGTTAAGTGTCTTACTCTAACTAATCAACCAATCATCTATCACTTGTATTTGAGAATGATTTCAATCGATCGAGGTTGCTCAAAACATGTAAGAATGGCCTACACTTAATGGCTTAATCTCTTAGGAGATTCATTGTCAACGGTGTAGCCTTTTTCTCATGTTTTAGAGAAATCTCTCATTTGACATTATTTCTTGATTAGAGGACTTAACTTTACCATGGACAAATGGGCTAATGAATGGATATGACTAAAGCAAATTGGCTTAAAATTTGGTTCAACACACTTAAAGAAAATGGCTTGAAAAGCTTGAACTTGGCCGGACGTTATGCCAAGCTTCTTGTGTCAAGTGTCATCATGAGTCAATCCATGGCGTTTTGATGTTCTTGAAGCATCTCAACTTCTCATTTTGAGTTCATTTCATGACAAAAGCGAAGGGTGGTCATTTGCATTTCATTTATTGATTTTGTCCAAAATCATGCCCTAAAGCATCAAGCAATCAATTGCTCATTGATGTCTTTAGAAATGATTCCTTTGTTCTCTTGAGGCCTTCCTATGACAGAGAAGGGAAGAAGGGCAAACAGAGCTTGAAAATGCTCTATTTGCTCTGTTTCACCTCAGAGCACAGGAACAGAACTGTACCAAAAACCAATGCACGGCCGGCCCTCTGAAGGCCCGGGCAGGCTTCAGTGATGCACGGCCGGCCCTTGGTATTTGGTCAGCAAAGCAATTCTACAGAAACAGAGGCAATGGCTGAAGGTGGAACAGAGACAATCTGGGCAGACATAGCAGCTTTCAGGCGATGCGCATGCACTCTCCATCCATCTTCCTTGAAGTTCATATTAAATGCATTCAATTGTTTCACTGGCATAATTAATTGTGTTGTAATATTTAATTAATCTAATTAGTTGTAGCTAATTATTTGGAGTTGTAATAATTAATTAGCTTATATAGTTAGTTAATTATTCATTACAAGTGTTGTAACTATTTAGTTAATTAATTCGTTTTATAATTAATTAGCTTTATTCAATTTGTAACAATTAATTAGCTTAGAATAGGTTAGTTAATTTGTTTCAATTGTTGTAAATAGTTAACTAGAATTAGTTAATTAGTTTCGTTTTGTAATAATTAGCTTAGCGTAGCTAGTTAGTGCTTATTCATTCGGACCCTCCTTTGCGAGGGCGTAATGTTGTAATAAGTGTGCGTATGTGTATGTCTTCCAACACCATGTCTTTCTCCCTTTTATTTAATCACTTTTGATGGTTGGATTAGGGATCATTTTCAATTAGCATATCGCATGCTTGCATCAATTCGTTTGTATTGCATGTACCGAGGCTCGGCGCATCATTCAAACTACATTGCAATTTCAATATTTTTTTGAATACGTGTTTAATCGCATGTCGTTCAAATCAATTCGTATGCCATATTACTAGTCGAGCCTATTAACTGCATTATTACATGTGTTACAATAGGCATATTAACATAGTTAGGATCATGCATCTTTCTAACTAGTTTTTGTTTTGGCTCGGAATACTCGGTGAGTTTTTGCACTTTAGCATACTTGCATGAGTGTGATTGCCATATTGCCATGTTTCGCATAATTGCCATGAGGCTATATGCTTAAATGCTAAATTGCTTGAATGCCTATGGATGAAGGCTTGTTGTTTGAATTGGAACGATTCAACGATTATGAGTTTTAAGCTCACTTTGTTGTAGCAAATCCTATTTAAAGCCCACTACGTTTAGTGGCAAATCCGCATTTTTAAGCCCACTTGAGGGTGGCAAATTCAAACCATTTTTGCAAACAAACATGAATTGAATTGTTCCAAGTCTTGCAAACTAGTCTATAATTACTTGTATGGGTCACATAGTAATATAGCTAATAACCGGAACAAAAACACATAATTTTTATAAAACAGCATATCATGATTAGTAGAGGCTGATCTTTGATCGGGCGAGCGGGGATGCTCATTTCAGGACCTTCCCCTCTCGTACCTAAGTTCCCGAGTCGAGGCAACTTTGGTGATGACGGACACGTGGCCTTTGGCACGAGTCAAGGTTTCCTAAATTTTCCCAAAAAAAAATATTTAAGTGGGGACTCTGTACCTGGTAAAGCAGTCCAATTTTGGCATTATTTGATTTAAAATTGATTTTCCAAAAAGTTTGTCAGATTTAGACTCTTTGGTGTTTATTAGTTTCACATTGCACTTTGTGAGACTAGATTCAGAACTGCGGGAGTCCGAACTGTGAGGCCTTCATTTCAAACCTTTCCGAAAAGGCGGGGCGTGGAAAAAGAAGAGTCGACAATCACTTGTTATTATGTAATTAACATCGTGGATGGTTTATAGCAATTATTTTGGGGTGTTACATGTATGATATAAGCCTCATGGTGTTTAATTTGATTTTATAACATCTGCTCATATTTTAGTTACAAATATCCATCCAACCTAGATGTTGATAAATACATGTATTGTGTGACTATATTATATTCATTTGCAAAAGAGTGGTTATCTATTGTTTATCGGTGGGTGGTTTATTCATGTGAGCTGGACTATGTAAATCCGGGGCATGACAAAATGTAAATAAGAATATACTGTGTTTTGAAAAAAAAATCTATATAATTAAATTTGGCCTACCTCTTGAACCAGGATGACATTAAGGTTACGCTCATCACGGATGACAACATTAGCATTTCTTTCTTTAAGAAATTGAACCTATAAGTAGAAAAGATTTAGAGGTAAAAAAAATAAAAAAAATTTATACATGTAAGACAATGAGTAAAAGGAGTAGATATTACAGTTCGACATAGGTTTCTATCCATCTGTAAATTATAAGAAAAGAGTATTTTGTTATAAGGAAATTAGATTAAAAAAAATGAAAAGAAAAGAAATTGACTTCAACTTATAAGAAATGTGTACTCTTTTTTTTTTTCAAATAAATAAAAAAGAAAACAACTTACGTGACCAAAAATAATAATGTTTTCCATAATTAGAGGTTGAAGGTCAATGGTGTCTCAACCTAAACGTGTCTGGTTATGTAAATTTGACAAAGATAATTGTAAGAAGGCAGAATGAGATTTAATAATTGTCATTAAGAAAAATTAATCGACACAAAATTAATAACCTTCTAATATATTATAGTTAACAACCTACTTTAAGAAGTTCATCTGTGCATGAATATCACGGGTGCAAAAATTGAACTACTGCAAGATAAAGAAAAATTATCTTCTTCTTCTCCTTCTTCTTCTTCTTCTTCTTCTTCTTCTTCCTCTTCTTTGTTTTGTTTTTTGTCTTCAAAATACATTAAAAGGATAGAAGAAAAATTAAATACTCTCATACAAATCTTCATCATTTTTCTCTGTTGGCCAAAATATGGAACTATTGCAATACATGATTTTGTGGTTGATTCTATATAGTAATTTTGCATTGACAACGGTTAATTCTTATGGATTGTATTGCCCACTTTTCCTATTAACAACTAATGTATACCCCCTTACACACACACACACACATAAAAAAGAGTAAATTATAAAAAACAAAATATAAATTATACTACCTATGAATAAAACTTTAGCAAAACTTAAATATAGAAATTTAATTACTAATTTTGCATTTTAAAATGTGAAAAAAAAACATAAGTAAAAAAACTACGATAAAAGTTTATAAAATGTCTCACCACACTGTAACTGAATAATTACAAATACCTTTTTTCTTATCTATATAATTATAAATGCATTCTTCAATACACATCATAAAAAAATCATACTACATTGGAGCTTATTTTGGCCAAGGGATAATACTCTAATAAAAATCATAAAAAAATTATTAAAATAAAATTTTAAAATAAGTTTCAATTTTTTCAAAAGTCTTGATAAACATATAAAAAGTAAATTCTTTTTTTTTTTTTTTGAAAAATTTCAAAAACAAAATTAAAAAAAAGCGAAATAAACTGGACTTTTTTTAGAGAGAGAGAAGCCTAAAATTTTTAAAATAGCAGTCTAATAAAAAAATAAATTAAAAACAATTCACTAAAAGCAAAAAAAAAAAGGTCATCAAATAAAAATGGTTAACTTTTTTAATGTTCCATTTTCCTTTCAGTCAACAAATTTCCTTCAAATCCTAAATCCAAATGCAGCCTAAGAGAAACAAAAACAAAAACAAAAACAAAAACAAAAAAAGAAAAAGAAAAGAAAAGAACATTGCCATTCAGATCCAAAAGTTAGACTTACTTTATAAGTTTAATGATATGTCAAGAAAAGGATTGGTTGATAATTAAATATTCTCTAATTATCAACTGATCATCTTCTCATACATCACTATGTCTATAAAATGAGTATAAAAAATGGACTTGTATATTATTTTCTAAAAAAAAAACATAAGTATTGACATAATTCATCATACATTCCTATTATTTATAACAATCATGCCACATAATCTCTAGAAATTTAACACGTATATACCAAGATACATAACTGTACACACTATATTAGACTTCTTTCTAAACCAAATATTAAAAGCTTAGGTAGCATTTGGTAACGTTTACGTTTTTTGTTTATGTTTACAAAAATTTTATAAACTGGTTTTTGTTTATTTTTAGAAAAACATAAACTATAAATGTATTTGATTTGAACAAAGTGTTTGAAAAATTTTAAAAGCATAAACTAAAAAAAATATTTATTTAGCCCTAAAATATTTATATTTATTTGAAAAAAAATAATTGAAAAAAAAATATTTGAAAAAAATTAATTGAAAAAAAAATTACTGAAAAAAAAAATTATTTGAGAAAAAAATTAATTAAAAAAAATAATTGAAAAAAAAAATTGTTAGTTAAATTTTTTAAATTTCTGTTTAAAACCAACGTAAACTCATTTTTTGAGTTTACGTTTTTTTTTCTCAAGTTTATAAACTAAGACAACCATTTATAAATCAAAAAAAAATAATCTAACAAGTTTTTATGATAGTTTTTAAAATTTTTATAAATATAAACTGAAAACGGAAAACAAAATGGTTACCGAACATGCCCTATGTTTAATCT
This sequence comes from Camellia granthamiana, assembly GCA_036172215.1. Classification (NCBI taxonomy): domain Eukaryota; kingdom Viridiplantae; phylum Streptophyta; class Magnoliopsida; order Ericales; family Theaceae; genus Camellia; species Camellia granthamiana. The sequence continues at coordinate 86,475,908 of CM069910.1, forward strand.
AATTATTGAAAATTTCAAGACCAAACATGAAAATTCCAGAGTATTAAAGAAATCTGATAGAGTTCATTCATTGACCCAATTAATGAAAGTTCATCAACGTAGAACATTCATGAACCCACTACAATTTAAGAAAAAAAATAAGGAACTAATAAGAATTGCAAGGGGGAGACTTCCTAACTTGAGTATCTGCTTGAAAAACAAATTAAAGAAATCAGAGACAGAAGGATAAAAAGAAAAACACAATTAGTAAGAGTACTCCTCAACACTAAAAATGTATACGAATCTATTTTCATGTTTGATGAGTAAGAATATAACCATTGATGATTAATGGGAACCTCAACCCATTTGACTAAAATGAAATAAAAATGATTTTTGACATAAAACTTAGTTTTCCTTAACCTCCATTTGTGTGTGTGTGTGTGTGTGTGTGAGAGAGAGAGAGAGAGAGAGAGAGAGAGAGAGAGAGAGAGAGAGAAGTGGGTGTTTAAACCCTATCAATTATTAAAGAGAACCTCAACCAAATTAATGTTGACATTAATTAAGAGCACTTCTCAACACTAAAAATGTATATGAATCTATTTTCATGTTTGGTGAGTAAAAATATGACCATTGATGATTAAAGAGAGCCTCAAACCCATTTGACTGAGATCAAATAAAATTCTATATAACATCAACCCAATTAATGTTTTACATTAACTTAGAGTTTTTTTTTTGAACCTCAACCCATTAAGATGAAACAAAAATGATTGTTAACATGAAACCCATTTTTCATGTATACGAATCTATTTTCATGTTTGGGGGGTAAAAATATGACCATTAATGATTAAAGGGAGCCTCAACCCATTTGACTAAGATGAAATAAAAATAATTGTTAATATGAACTCATTTTTCCTTAACCCCTACTTGATAAAGAGAGAGAGAGAAGTGGGTGTTAAAACCCCATTGATTATTAAAGAGAATCTCAACCCAATTAATATTAACATTAATTCAGAGCACTCCTCAACACTAAAAATGTATATGAATTTATTTTCATGTTTGATGACTAAAAATATGACCATTGATGATTAAAGAGAGCCTCGACCCATTTGACTAAGATGAAATAAAAATGATTATTAACATGAAACTCATTTTTTCCTTAACCTCCATTTGATCAAGAGAGATAAGTGGGTGTTAAAACCCCATTGATTATTAAAGAGAATCTCAACCCAATTAATGTTAACATTAATTAAGAGCACTCATCAACACTAAAAATGTATACGAATCTATTTTCATGTTTGGTGAGTAAAAATATGACCATGATAATTAAAGAGAGCCTCAACTCATTTGACTAAGATGAAATAAAAATGATTCTTAACATGAAATCCATTTGTCCTTAACCGCCATTTGAGTGAGTGAGAGAGAGAGAGAGAGAGAGAGAGAGAGAAATATGTGTTAAAATCCCATTGATTATTAAAGAGAACCTCAATAATTAATGTTGACGTTAACTCAAATTTTTTTTAGAACCTACACCCATTACGATGAAATAAAAATGATTGTTTATGTGAAACCTATTTTTCCTTACCTCCATTTGATAGAGAGAGAAGTGAGTGCTAAAACCCCATTGATTATTAAAGAGAATCTCAACTCAATTAATGTTAACATTAACTTAAGAGTTTTTTTGGAACCTCAAGCCATTAAGATGAAACAAAAATGATTTTTAACATGACACTCATTTTTCCTTAAACCCCATGTGATAGAGAGAGTCGTGGGTGTTAAAATCTCATTGATTATTAAAGAAAACCTCAACCTAATTAATGTTAGCATTAACTCATTTAATTGAAATAAAAAAAATAGAGGAGAGAGTGGAAAAAAAATAGAGCTAAAAAAAGAACTTAGAACAAAACACAATTTTTTTTTTTTTTGCTTTTGATTCTTAACTCGTTTGACTGAAAAAAAAAATAATGGGCTTTAACAAAGAGCTATGAGATGGAAAAAAAAAAACAATGGGTGGGGACGTCGGGATGAAGAAAAAAAATAAGGCTATGAATTGGAAAAAAAAATGGAAAAACAAAAAGAAAGCGAGATAAGAGTACCTTACTTGGTGATGGTGGAGAAAAAATAAAAAGGAATACAAAGAGTTTTGTTTTTCCTTATTGAGAGAGCTTTGTTCCTCCTTGTTGAATACAAAGCTTGAATGTCTTTTGAATACAAAGCTTTCGATTGTTCTTCAGAGCTTCCTTATTGAGAGAGCTCACAATGATGATGTAAAGTGCAGTGGGTAGGTAAGAGTTGATAGTTCAACAAATATGGACCATTGAATTTTATTTCTTAGATAAATCTTGACCATTGAATTTCTTTTGAATCTCAGCCATTGTTTTTAAATTAGACAAATCTGGACTATTGAAAATAGTTTGTGAGAGAGATATTTTTAAAAGTCAATCTGAGCTAGGGGTGTAAATTTGGCTCGGCCCAGCCCATGTCGGGCCTCGCGGGCCCCCATCGAAATTCAGGCCGGGTCGAACTGGCCCACGGGTCAGGAAATTAGGCCCAAGCCTATGCCCAGGCCCAGGAGTATTCGGGCCTTGGGCGGATCGGTGGGCCGAGCTCGGGCTAGGCTGGGCGGGGGCTTAGGCGGGCCTGAACATTTCTTTTGTATTTTTTTGGTTTTTTCTACCAAAATTTTATTATTTTCCACTAAAAAAAGACATTGGGTCTCGTGCGGTCTGGTCTTCGGGCTGGACCCTAAGTGGGGCTTAAGTGGGCCAATGGGCCAGACCACAGGCCGAGCCAGATAGACAGGGCGGGGCTTCGAAAAGATGGCCCAGGCCTAGAGTCTCGGGCGGGGCTCGGGCCTAGGCCCAAACGGGCATTAACGGGCCAGGCCCACCCCGGGCCACAACTGAGCTTCGGGTCGCCCACGGATCGTGGGCCATTTTTACACTTCTGACCCATTGATTATTAAAGAGAACCTCCACCCAATTAATGTTAACATTAACTTTTTTTTTTTTTTTTGAACCTTAACCCATTATGATGAA